>CM031965.1:11893843-12041343 GCA_018749465.1 Paracanthobrama guichenoti
CTAACAAAACTAGGAGCCTGAAATTTTTTTTTTGTCATTAACCATTATTATGTTTGGTTTTAGTAGTGATCTAGTTCCTGAAGGATTTTTTTTAGTTTGTTGTGGTAAATCCATATGAAATGAGAAAATGAGGTTGATCAATACACTGCAAACAGCTCATCCATTACTGATAGCCTGTGTGTGTGTATGTGTGCGTGAGATTATCAGCAGGTAATGGGTTGCTTCATGGCTCTTTTAACTCACAGCTGATAAAATCCATAATGAGAAGGATGTTGCATGACTAAAAAAGCCTCCATATTTACAAAGTCTACAAGAAATTGTTTAGAATTCCTTGCAATGTGTTTTAGAGTTTCTTCAGAACACTCAGGAAGGCCATAAGTGCATTTCTCTGTCTGAGTGCACTTAAAATTGAGGGTACATGTGTGCGTTATTCACACACATACACACAGATGAATTAAAAAAAAACAAATCACTCATCATTATTGTCACCGTCAGAAGCATTATCATCACAATCTTTCCAAACATTCACAATGATTTTTTTCACAAAGTAGCTTTGGATAAAAATAAAAAAGCATCTGTTGTGGGAGAGTGGGTTTACATTTGTATACATTTCTCTATGCATATGAATGTAATTTGCATATGCATATGCAGATTTTTCTTATTTTTATTTTTTATGATTAGACCTTTGTTTAGCATTGTTAATCTTACAGAGGCAGAAGTGTGCCTTCAGAAAGGTTAGGGCAGATACTGCCCTCTAGTGACAATTTAGAGAAATAACACTCTTTGTAATTTTAAATTATAACAACAGAATTATTCACTTTTACTGTCACAAAAATTATGTATGGCCTCACTGTTGTAAATCTCTCGTGCTTTCTCAGAGAATAACCAACCGACCTCTCTGGTGGCCGACCTCATAGACTACAACATGCCCCTCACGACAACCTACCTGAAACAGAAGAAACTACAATGCATGAACAACAACGAACAGGTAAAGCACTCTTCTCTAATATCTCTGTGTTCACTGACAAACATGTACATTCAGTTTCATCTCGTTTCAGTCCATCCAGATGGTGCAGAAATCATTGTGGGTGTTGTGATTTACTGACTAGAGGCGTTTTACTTAGTTTGCATTTATTTATTTTTATTAGAATTCATATTCAGTATTTTAGAGCCTTAAGGAAGATATTTCAGGCATTTTCAGCATGCAGGTAATATGCAGTAACCGTGCGTGGGGTGGGTGGACGTGAGTTTGTGTGGGATGGTATTTAGAAGGAATGGCAGTTAGTTCTGTTCTAATTAACAAGCTTTCTGAGCAGCTTGCTAATTAGCTGAGGTGTGAGAAAACCGGTGAAGTGCCAATCTAACAAAGAAAGGCAAACCATACTTGGTCACACACACCCCAGTTTGTACACACACAGAAATGTGTTCAACTCTAACTCAATTTTAAAGTTTGCTCAGTAGATGCTTGCGATCAACATAGTATGGACTCAATGAGCCAGTTTCCTAGCTTAACCAACAATACTTCAGTGGAAAACAGCTTCACCAAAATAACCGTGCTGGTTAGTTTAGGCTAAATTTGTTAAATTTGATCTTATTTTATGATGTTCAATATTAATTGCAAAAAAAACAACATCATACAAATCAGGGTTTTAAAGTGCCCCTAATATGCTATTTTAAATTTCTTCATTTTGTTTTGGAGGTCTCCAACAACAGGTTTACATGCATCAAAGGTCAAAAAACGTATACATTGCACATCACGACAATGTTCAATGATTCTCAAACAACTTGTTGGATGAATCAGTCTCTCTAAATCCCTGTCTGAATCCGAAATCGCCCCCTATACCCTTAAATAGAACACTATTTGAGGGGAGAGCCATTTGTAGTGGTGTCCAAAACTATAGTGGATGTTGTTGAGTGCACTCATTCTATCCCACATTGCACCGCAATAACGAGTGTACAGCCGATGTACACACAACGGCTGTCTGAAATTTGCTCACTTGTTTTTATTCACTCCTTCAAGTGAACTGTATCAGTGGACTAAAGTAGGGAATAGCGATTGAGGGTTTAGGGGGCGATTTCAGATTCAGCCCCTGCCTGTGAGCCTACTCTGCTCTTATTGGCCAGATGGCCCTGTCTGTTGTGATCGGTCTATCGCTTAGACCCCGTGTCAGAAGCTAAACGGCCATTACCATAACTGAACTTCAGCTCACGAGGCTTCCTCAAACCTCAGCGATTGTACACACTGTAAAGACAGTAACGATGACGGCGATTTGACCATATCAATCCGAGCGTGAGTCTGATGATGAAACATTGGAAGAACTAGTTATTCAACCCGAACCTCAATCGCAAGGACGACTTGAGCAGGACGTTTCTCAGTGATACGCTACTCATTTTGAGGTACATCGTGAGATGTTGAAACTAATTCCTCACCATCAGCATTAACAAGTGTACGTACATCAACAAACCCATGTGTGTATTTCTAATTTATTGCGGTTCACATGCGGAAACTGTATCAATAACAGCGCATAAGTTAGCTCAGCACTAACGTGAATGACTGATGTAACATAAACATTTGTAAAACAAATCAATCCTTCGTCTTTGTCTTCGTCTTCATCTGCATTAATAGACACAGTTTTAGGTAATATTGGCCCAAAAATGGGACAAAATGTATATTTCCTTTTATTATAGAACCTACCTGTGCACTGCAGTTGTTTGCTTTCAATTTACTGTTAAATTCTTCCTAGAGTCTGTTATATAAAATGTCCTAATATAAGTGAGAGGGTTTGCTTTTTCGAAAATTGCAGGGAGCAGACAGGAAGTATGTCTGTGCATGTGTGTGTGTCTGTGTCCAATTGCAGTTTTGGTCTCCAAAGGGTGGGCCATGACAAAAGAAGCAGGCAGATGATGAGTTGAAAGCACAAGAAGCACTAAAAAATATATGGTACAGTTCTGTATCCCCTAGTGAAAACACCTATACTGAAAATATTTAAAATACATTTATTTCATACTAAGTATAGTACAAATCCATGCACATATATGTTGACATATTGCTTTTAGACTACTGATATAAATATTATAATTAAACTTTATTTGGAGTAGTACTATATTTCACAATGCACATTTCTTAATATTAAGACAAAAATTAGTTTATTATAGCTATTAGTAAGGATAGTACGCACTCTGTATAATATCAGCATTTAAATGCAAGATATTTAAAGGCACAATATGTAATTTTTGGATTAAAATATCCAAAAACCACTAGAACAATGCTATATATTTTGTTGACTTGTGTACTTACATTATCCCTGATGTTTCCAAGAATGTTTAAATAAGAGAGAAATAAGCAATTTTAACCAGGACACGAACTGTATCCGTGCGTCGCCTATCAGTGACATCATACCCGCGTTACTCTCGATTTCCGGTTTTATTTAGTAGAAACCATGGAAACACCAAAGACGCTTTAATATATTATATGTCTTATTGTAGAAGGGAAATTATTTGGGAAATTATTGAGAAAACTAATTATTGTACAGTAATATAGTATTATCTCTGTTATACAATGTTTTAAAATTAATTGCATGCCATTTAGCAACACAAACCATCCAGCATTTATTAATATGATATTCTAATATCGATCTAGCTTACTTAAGTGTGCAACAAGTGTCTCATAGCAGCCGTGGAGCGAATGCACAGAATGACGTTATAACATCATTTTCAACACACTCAGATGTGTCTAATATGATAAAACAGCGCTGCGTTACCCGGAAGCTTGATGATGAAGCTTTGCTTGACCGGAAGCGGCTGACTGTGGCATAATAAAAGCTCCACTGCTCTCAAGCCGTGTGTCATGCTTGTCTCTCATTAGCAATCGCTCCAGCAGCCTCGTTCAGCTCCCACAGCACTCTGCCCTGCTCTGCTTCATACTAAAGTAACGTTAATAATCTCATCTATGAACATGATTTCTGCCCGAGTTTCCATCCTCAATCTCGGTGTCATCAAGCTATGCCTTTGTTTTGTTTTGAATAGGCAACCTCTGGTGGCGAAAAACTACATAGTGTGCCTTTAAAGTGTACCTAATGTATACTTGCAATAGTTCAAATTTTGCTCAATCAAATATACTTACATATATCATTAGTTGGACCTCAGCACTATTTATGGATAACTACAACTACAAAATTAGTTGTTCCAATTTAGCAGACTTTAAGCATATAAATGTAGTATACCAAAAGTACAACTGCAGAATTTCATATTAAGTACATAAATATGTAAATGTATTTTTAGTATACTTGGCATAAAATAAATATATTTCAAATACATTTTAGTATATTTATTTTTCATCCCGTTACCTTGTTTTCTGATAATTATTAGATATTTAACATTACCATAGCATGAAAACAAGCTAGTTTTAAACGCATGAAAACAACTGTACCTCTTAATTTAAAAAGGAGATTTGTCCCACCTCAACAATTGTCCAACAATTATAAATTTATATTTTTAATTAATGGGAAATATAAGTTTATAAATGGCTACATGAGGCATAACTACAATATCTACAAAACAGCATCTGGGCCCAAACTAACAAGGCTCTACTAAGTGACAGCTTAAAAAAATATTTTTGTAGATGAAATATTGATAAACAGAGTTGCAAAAATTTAAATGAATGTATATGGCCATTAAAAAGTTTGGTGTCGGTAAGATTATTTAATGCTTTTAAAGTCTTTAAAGCGCACCAATGTTGCATCTTTTTTAATCAAAAATACAGTAAAAACAGTAACATTGTGATACATCATTACAGTTTAAAAGAACTGTTTTCTATCTGAATATATTGTAAAATGTACTTTTTTCCTGTGATGACAAAGCTGAATTTTCAGCATCATTACTCCATTACTCCATTACTTTTTTTTCAGGATTCTTTGATGAATACAAAGTTCAAAAGAACAGCATTTATTTGAAATCAAAGTCTGTTGTAACATTACAAATGTCCTTACCGTCACTTTTGATCAGTTTAGTTTATCTTTTCTGCATAAAAATATTCACAATTTATTTTTAAAAATTCCAACTGACCTCAAACTTTTGAACAGTAGTGTAAAATTAAACACTTTATATAATATAATTTGACCTTCTAAAGCTAGCGATGATTATTTTAGGGTTAAGCTCCTCCTTTCATTGTTAAATGTCCTATTTTGTACCCTATTTGCAGAAAGTGCCAAGAGGCAGATGGAGAAAGGCAGAGTAAGAGATGGAGACTAAGTGCCGAGATATAGAAATGGCAAAAGAAAAGAGAGAGAAACTCAGGGAGTCACACAAATAAGCAGAATAATTAACAAAGAGGCCCTTAGAGGAGTAGGAGCGAGAGCAGAGGATGTGGCGAGGAGGCTGGTCGGCACTGCAGGACGTGTGTGTCCAGCTCAATTCAATAAAGAAGGAAATTAGCAGCATCCTTCCTGCAGGCTGCAGACTCTCGGCTCTCAGAGGGGGGATGGAGAAGATTAAGGAGAGGGGGAATGTTCATTATCGTTTATGGCCTTTTTTCCCCCCATTTGCTGTATCTCCTCTTCTGGAAACTCATTTCGTTCTCTCTCCTCCTTTAGCTCTCTCTCTCTCTCTCTCTCTCTCTCTCTCTCTCTCTCTCTCTCTCTGGGGAAAGGTGTGAAATTCTCAAATATTCTTGCAATATTGACATAGGCCTACCGTAGTCAAACAGAAAACACATGATAGTTTTTATTCCATCTGCATTCTTACTTTTTCATGCATTAAATGGAGCATCGTTGTCTCTTATGCGATAATCAGCCATAGCTGCTTGTAAGTGTTAAATGTATTTTGTCCATTGTCAAACTGAACAATTTGTAGTGTCACTACTAAATTTAATATGGAATAGGTGGCAAGTTTAGCAGTGTGAGTGAATGTGAATGTGTCATTTGTTCTTATAAAAGCTGTATTGTGCCATTTTGTCTGTAGGTGGCAGATTTACCAAGCAATTCATTCTGCTAACTAACAATCCATACTAGCTGAGCAAAGTTGCTGTGTAATCTTTTACTGGCTTATTTCAAGAGTCAAAGTTAAAAGACTCAAGGACATTTTAGTTGCCATGACAGATTTTTTTATTTTCACATATTTTGTCTGTTTTGGTTCTTTTTTTCTTATTAGTTGATGTGTGCCTTGTTTTACCCCTCATTATCTTGTGTTTTTATAGTTCCCTATTTGGTTCAGTTCTTTCTCTGTTCTCGTCTGTCATGAGGTGTCCCGGCATATTCTTGGTGTTCCTGAGTGTTTTGCTTGCTTTTAAAGGGTAACTTCAGCCATAATTGAAAGTTCTGTCATCATTTACTCACTCTCTTGTTGTTACAAACCTGAAAAAAGACTTTTGTTCATCTTCAAAACCCAAAATTAAGATGTTTTGATGAAATCTGAGAGCTTTGTGTCTACCACTTTGACACTCCAAAAAGTTCATAAAATTTATATGAATTGAGTGTTTTAGTCCGATTTTTTGAAGAAACATAGTCACTTTATATGAGGACCAGATTTAATTTAGGATTTTATTCACGTAAACATTCATCAAAGCACAAGCTCAAGCATGTTCGCTTGACGTGGGAGAACCAATGAGGTTCATTCTTTTGACTATTTGTTTTTTTTTTGGGTGAACTATTCCTTTTATTAATTTTTTTTTTTTTGCAATTAGATTCTCTTCTCTCCCTGTGTGAACTAAGCCGTGACGCACACATTGCAAACTGCCTTAAAAGACAATAATTCATTGTCTTCTTGCATTGCTATTGTAAATCTTTTTCCTAACGTCAATCTAAATATAACGCTGGTGCAGTCTGCATTATGGGCAAGAATTGCATTTCCCGATTCCTTTGAATGTATGTGCTTGTGCTTCTCTTGAGGGCTCCATTAGTGACTCTAAATCAAAGGGTGTGTATGTGTATGTTCATGCACTTAGATGTTCACTGGGTAATTGAGATGGTAGTTTACTGGGCTGATGTATATATGAAAAGAAAAATACTTGTCAGATATCTTTGTTTGTTCATATTTTCAATATGTTGAGACCGTGAGCATATGGAATGAATCTACAATTATTGTGGTCCTATTTTAGCAAACACCAAAACAGATGATTTTTTTTATATGAATATGAATTTCTAGCACAAATGTCGCTTTTACAGTAGATGAAGATGGAGGCAGAAAGAAAAGACTGGAGGGGAGGGAATGGGAATTGCTGTAAAGTGGTTTTGGTGATTCTGTACCTCACTGTACTTATAGCGGGGGCGTGACGTCAGCGCCCGCGGCCCCGCCTCCATCTTCGGGGCTGGTTGCTGGAGAGAGTCGCGCGGAAGGCTCTCGCGACCGCAGCAATATTGTTGCAATATTAAACGGATAGAGAGTGGAGAGGAGAGGGGCTCTGCAACGAGAGGGGATCTGAGAATAATATTAAAAACAAATTGCGTCCACCAGTGAAGGTAAGGATTCAATTAGGCTGACATGACTTCATTATCTTAAATAGTAGGTTATTATAGCTTTCCCCCAGCAGTAAAAAGCGTTTTGTTGACTAGAGCTGCAAAGAGCATATGGGAAGGTCGTTATGCTTATTTATTTTTTTCTAACTGGGGTTTTAATAGCGAGTTATGACATCTGTACATTTAAAGTTGAACAGTTAAAACGACACAGCCGTTGTTTACCATGGCGTTTAACCTGTACAAACACGCGACGCGTTTACCGGTCAAGTTGAACAGTATTTTGATGACGGAATGAAGAAGACGGTTATTTGTTTAGTGCGTCGCAATCGCGATACCTTGGCAACAGGATAGCGTCCATAGATGCTTCAGATTGTTTATCCGCAGTCAGCATTTCTGTCTGAAGTATTTTAGTTGTGACTGTCATGTGTTGTTGAATATGCGCTTTCAGCACGCTTGATGGATTATTGATAATGCATGCACGGATGCTGACAGCAGCGTGTTTTTACTTTTTTTTTTTTTTTGTATAGTTTGTTTGTTCATTTTATTTAGCACAATGAGTAGGCTATAAACACAACCTGGGAGAAATATGTGCAGGATAGTCAGTTCGGGTTTATTTGAGGTATTCTTGTTATGCAATTAATATCTTAATTAAACAATAGAAATGTATGAGACAGAAATGTTGAGGTTTGGAGTCCTTTGATTGATCAGTTGTGGCCCTCAGGCTGTTGGGATGGATCATGATATTATTCTAGCTATATGAAAATATGAATGATAGAGATTGACCGATTTGGGCAGCTTGCATGATTGAGGTAAATCAATGTTAAATATAGGCAAGATATTAAAGTTTTAAGTTAGAAGGGTAAGGACTTTCCCAGATAACATTGCCGTAAATGATATATGGATAAATTAAGCTGTGTTTTTAACATGACTTTTGCTGAATGGCGATAAACATAGACTTATATGGTAACTTTATTAGCAGGATATATAATTAATTTAAACTATTCTTATGTAATAATATATTTTATTTAAAATATCCAGCATGTGCTTTGAAGCGTTTTGTTGTGGGTTTTTATCACGATCTGGCAAAGCTGGTTCTGCAGGCTTACATATGCATGAAGGCCTGAAACCAGAGAACAGCTTACCAACTTAGAGTGCTTAAGAGTGCTTTTTGATTCCTTAAGATTAATGCAGAGATTCTTGACTTTGCTTTTGTAGTGCCACTGTTTTTGTGTCTCCTTTTGGGTTTGTACAGCCACTTGTGCTCGCACCACTGCAAATGGCAGTTCAAGTCAGCATAAAAATCAAAGTAAAATGTGTTTATTTCTTTTAATGTTTATTTCTTGCTCCACCTCAGCTGTAATTTTGTGCAATTAATAGACAGCTCAGCAGTTATCCCGGAGCTGTCTCTTCTGCTCTTCTGTGCCTTTGGAAGGTAGTTTTATAGACTGATGTGGGCGCCTAAGAACCAAAGAAATGTGTCATCAGTCAAATGCCAAAATTCACTTACCCCTCCATCTTTTTAACCTTTTATAATCCCTACCCCGTTACTCTTTCCATTTTTAGCATCAGACACTACCCCACATTTTTTTATATACTTTGTGACAGGGCTATTTAAACGTCCCTTTCTGATTACGTTTAATGGCCATGCAAATTAAAAGCAGAGAGGTTTGACAAAGGGTTAAAGGCTTTAAAACTGCCTTTATCATCCTCTGCCTTCTGCCAGAGCTTCACAAGGATAAAGCCTACCAAAATAAAATCACTTTTTTTTTTACACACACACACACACACACACACACACACACACACACACACACACACACACACACACACACACACACACACACACACACACACACACACACACACACACGTCAGCCTGTCCAGCAGAAGTGAAGCTCCATGAGCCATAATCCCTCCCTAAAGCCAAGCTGTTAGGCAGTGAGGATCTCCCTCGCTCCTTCTCTCCCTCCTCCTCCCCCTTGCGCACTAGCCATTTAAATAGTCAAACTCATCCTCTCCCATCCTTTTTTTTTTTTTTTTTCTCTCTCCCTTCCACTTGCACTCCTTGTTTCTCTCCCCCTCTGTCCTTTCTCAGCTCTGGTTCTCTGAATCTATTGTTCTTTGTTTTGTCCTTGTGGTATTCCAATGACTGTCTCTTTGCTCCTTCGTTCCCTGAGAGGGTCTGTACCATCCTCTGCTCTTCTCCAGCCATTACAAGACGAATCAAAATTCCCATCTGGAACCCCGAGATGCGCCTCTTTCTCAGTGCCACTGTTTCAGTGTCCCATGGGTCTGTATGGCCACTTGTTCTCGCATCACTGCAGATAGGACGTGCCGTATCTTAAAGTCAAACCACCAAATCGCCAAGCCCTCTTATTTTTCCATGTCTGATATACACAGTACACTACCATTCAAAAGTTTGAGGTCAGTCATTTTTCATTGGAAAGAAATGTATGCTTTTATTCTGTATGAATGCATTAAATGAATCAAAAGTGCATTTATAATGTTACAAAATCAGCATATTAGAATGATTTCTGAAGGATCCTGTTATACTGAAGTAAAGGGCTGTATTGGGATATCAGTGAGATTTTATTTTCTATTTATTAATTTTTTTATTTATTTCTTTTGTATTTATTTTATAAGTAATTCAATTAAATGTTGTGCCTTGTTAGGTTACCAGAGTTTAGCTATTATGGTTAGGGTGTGTGTGTGTGTGTGTGTGTGTGTGTGTGTGTATTGTTACGCATATGTTTAGGCTCCACTAGTTGTGATGTTTTGTCAGTTGATAGTTTTATAAGACTAATAAAAATGATGGACCATATTAAGTCCTGTCCTAATTTCTTGTTCTTGTGGAATATCCTGTTTCAGAAATATGCTATATTACAGGAATAAAATGGGTTGCAAATGGCATTATGTAAAAACTTAAAAGGTTTCCCCATATTTTCCCCAGGCTGTTTTTGATTTGTCATAACATTCCGATTGCCCAAGTAGCCGCAGCTGGTTTGAGCGTAATTATTTCTGAGCATCTCTGTGCATCTGTGCCACTGAGCTATCTATTTTCATTACATCCAAGTGCCCAAATGCAGTGTGTTTGTTGGGAATGTTATTGTTGTTCTTTTACAGCCCATGTGAGTGTCGAGCTAACCAATGAGGTGCTCTCATGATGCTGGGTCCCCCACCGTGTAATTTCCCGTCTTTTCATGGCTCGTTTCCTCTTGGGCAACATGTTCTTAGACTCGTGGGGGAATCTAGGATGTGACATACAGGCTCCCTGGTGCCCTCTCTGCTGTTCTGTGCTTTCCTGGTGCTTCACTGTATGTAAGACTCATCCAGCAGAACGTCAGGCCTCTCTTCAGAGCAGCCTGTGCTTTACCGTTACTTATCCAAAGTCTGAAAGTGGACCTTAGGGTGTCTTCCCTGCTGAAAAGAATGCCTTTCACTCTGGTCCAGGCATAGTTTTTGCTTGTGCCGATTTAGCTGCCTGAATCTGCGTTCTACCAATGATGTACATAAATGTGACTGTACCTTAAAGCACGGATCCATCTATCTTTGCTTAGCAAAATGTCACTTTTTTGAAATTCAGTCATTTAAAATAGAAATACAAGCTTTCATGAGTTTCAAGTGAGGGCAAAAAAGTTCCCCATGTATATTTTGCATCAGACCAACAGAAAGCTGCTTGATTTAAAAGTGACTTCTGTGTAGGCGGTGCATTGCTACATTATTGAAAATAGATAATGGACCTTTTTGCCTGCAGAATTTTGCTGAAGATTTTGGTAATGTGACCGCACCTTTACTCTGACAGTGTTTCCCGCAGTGCTGAATCTACAGCATCACAGCTCTACAAATGATGCTTTAGTTGAGTATTAAGCTTGCAGTCTGAATTGAATGTGATGTGATTTCTGTACACCGAGAAATTTTACAATAAAAAATATTGCAGTGCTCATTTCATGATTTCATATATGGTATGACCAGCGTATATAGCTCAGTCACTTTGTGAATCATTCAGAGCGGTTACCAAATTAATCGGACTCACTCACTGAACCGAAGTCATTACTTTTAATGTCTGACTTAAAATTGTTGTGATGTAGCCATTTAAAGTTTCTGAGACTTCTTTGAATTAATGCAGTGTTATTGTTTTATTGTATTTATAATAATAAATATTATAATTCCAACTTATTTATTCCGGTTAGTGGCCAAAGTAACATTTTCATTTAAGTGTTTTAAAACGTACTTGTCTATCTATGTAAATGTAATATTTATATTTTATTTTAATTCAGCTTTATTTCAGTTATAACAAAAATTATTTGAAAAAAAAAGTTTTAGTGAACTTTAACTACACTGAATTTATGACTCATGATGTATGACAATATGAAGAATACTGTAAAAAAAAAAAAAAAGTATATGAGTCTGGTACAGTTCGACATTAACGCTTGTCCGGGACAAGTGGATTTTTAGAAGGGACAGAGAATTTGACTTGCCTGACCGGACAAGCAGCCTGATTAAAACATCATAAAAAATATCTAGGGAATCACCAAAATGCAAGAATGATTCTGCATCCATTTAGTGTAAGTGGCGATTGATAGTAGATAATAATATATAATGTAGTATGTAGGCTACTGACAGTAACAAGGTTGCACTGTTGACGCTTGCGCAGCCTCTCGAGGAGAAATCAAAAACAAATGAGCGCCGCTTACACAAAGAAACTCACTGCGGTAAAAAATGTGAGTGCTTTTATATTTATAATAACATATGATAGTTAAATACAGTATCATAATGATACACGACCAAGAGTGCTGTTTTCCTATACCATCATGATTGAAAATGAGACCCTGATTTCATGACAGTTCCATAAACAATTAACATCAAGTCACTTACATTTTAGATGCAATATTGACTGTTTTTGTTCTATTTCAGCCACGAAAATAGTTTGAAACCGAGATCACAGCAGATCCATAATGCATCTCACAGCAACAGTGTGTTACTGAATGATTCAGCGTTTTGTATGAATCGGTTGAATCAAAGATTAAATGACCTATTCATAAACAACTGCCTCTTTAATAACTCAATGACTTATTCATTAAGTTTCATGCTTAAACATTCTCTCCAACATTTCTTATTTGTATATTAAAAAAATATTGAAAACAATCTCGTAACATTATTTAATGCAGTTGTAATTTTTCAGTGTAAATTTGAATTTGATTGGTAACAGCCCTATAGTGTCATTCTAATTTATTTTATTGATCAAATTTAAGAATATAAAATTAGAAAACTGAGGCATAGCCTATATTTAATCAGATTAGGGAAAAAATGCCCTATAAAAGGAAAAATATAAGGTATAAATAAGGTAAAAATATCACAAATATGTAGATTTTAAATATGTCAAAGCTGATTGAACACTGGTGAGAATATTGCTTCAGAATAAATTGTATTTACAACACACACACACACACACACACACACACAAAATTTCCGGACAAGCTAATTTTTTACTCGGACAAGTGAATGACAGATTTACTTGTCCGAAGGACAAGCACGTTAACAGGCTTAATGTCGAGCCCTGAAGTTGTTTATTTGATTAGTCCTCAAAAGAACTAATACATAATAATGGAATCTTTAGGTGGAGTTAGAATTGTGATCAAGAAAGTAAAATTCCCATCCCTAACAAACAATGTTTAATCTGTAGTTTTGGTTCGTGGAGGAGGGAAGGGGTTAATCGTCAAGATAGATTTGAGACTGACTGGATTAGAGGAGAATAGCAGGAGTGGGACCTACAGTAATCCGTGTGTCTGTTGAATGCTGCGGTTGAGTCTTTGCGTGTCATCTGCTCTTAAATTCTGTTGGGTTGCTGCTTGCTCCCTACAAATCAGGCTGTGAAATGGGAAATCTTGGTCATCATCTCTTTTTCTTTCCTTTCAGTTCTTCCTCTAATCGTTTGATCTAAACGAGATGATCTTCCAGTTGCAGCTTCCATCCAAACTGCTTGTGCCGAACCTTGTCTTGTGTCCCTGAAAGACTAAATTGATCATGCCCCTTTTGTTTATGCTTACAATAAGGCTAGGACACTGCAGACAGAGATGATGGGATCAGTAGCAGAGGTCGTTTACTAGAGACAATAGTGGTCGGCTGCAGAAGCCGCATTGGGAAGACATCAATTGGTCAGTGCATACAGAAAGAGCGGGCTGAGATCCATTGCAGAGGTCACAAACATGCACGGCTATGCCAGTCGTCTCTGCTGACCTGGATAAAGCCATTGCTCCAAGGTATATCTTACAGGAAGTGAGGTCATCTCAGATATCAGTATTCCTTGAGTGGCATTTTTTTGCAGCGTAATCTGGTTTATATATACGCCACCATTTCTATAAGGTCCTGATGGTCAATTTAACAGTGCGAGAGGACATCAGGACATCTCTGTGAGTACATTCTTATTTCACTTCACATAAACATCTGTGTAATTCTATGTGCTGGTCCTTGACAGATATTTTCCACCCATAGAAGACGATGAAATAAGCCTTTATTGTCAACATTTGTCAAGAAATGGCTCCCTTTAAAATTCCAGCAGCGATACATGTCTCATAGAGAAAAACACATCTATGCCAAAGGCAGAAAAAAAATGATTGTTTTTTTGTCTTATCTCAGCAGGAGTAAGTATTAAAGGCGTATGTGCTTCACAGGAACATGAGACACTTCATTGAGTAGAAAAAAAGAATGTTTGTTAAACAACACTCTTTCTGACTGCAATATCAGACAAGAACTAAGGATGAGCATTTTTCTCAATTTTTTTTTATTTAGAGTACTAATAGTTCTCAAAAACTATTAGGGGAGGGGGTGTCTCTCATGGCAATTAATTAAAATATTTGAATTAAAACACTGAAAATTAATGTTAACACCAGTCAACTGAAGCCTGTTCTATGACACACATATGAGATTAATCAGATATCCTAGATACACAACATAAACGTAACCTGACCTGAAGGAAAATTTTAAATCTGAATGCAGGTAATACACTTGGTCACTCAATCTCTCTCTCACAATACTCAGAATCAAGGACTGGAGCTAACAGTTTTAGAATCAAATATAACACAAAAGTAATATTACAACTCTGCACAAAAGGATGTGAATGCACACATTAACTTGAACGTGCTTGTCTGAATGTGTAACTCCTATTGCGGATGCACTCTTCCCGTAACAACCACGCTGAAATACTAAAGCACAAACATTACAACATTCTATTACAATAGTGTTCTCATTATAGTATACAGCAGATTGGCGCTGCACATCTTGCACTGAAATACAAAGTTCTATCATGAAAATCTAAATGGCGCAGGCTAACGGGTCCTTCACTCAACCTGCTTGCAATCACATCATTCTCTTTAAGGCACCACAGCTGATTGGTTCCTGCTGTATCAGTAGCCAATGAGCTTGTGTGCTCAACCTTCAAATACTTGGTTAGCATTTGCATTAGCAGTACAGTGTGCTTTCAGAAACCCTCCACCTTCCTCAGTCCACCTGTATAGATCTGCTCGGGGAATTCATGTATGATGTATTAAACAGCAGCAGCATGTCTTACTTGCTCACACCAGCGTGTCGTGTGTATTGTAAGACCCGTACTTGCGCTGCAGCAGCGTAGCAGATCTATTCTGCCAAGATCAAATCTATCAACATTGTCACACCCATTACCATGCCAAACACTTGTTTTGCAGTTGTCATGACAGAGCTGTATTTTTGTATATTTATTCAGGCATCGCTGCATGCTTTCATATATATTTTCACTTTATTTCTAAGGTTACAAACACAAGAGCTTCTGTGGTGTCCTCAAAAAGTGGCCTTCCTCTGGAAAGTGGATTCACCTTTTTATATACATCAGATTGCAGCAACTGGTACTTACTGTAAAAACTTTATTTTCCATTCATGATGCTCACAATACCACCTAGTTCATGGAGATCCATGCCTTGCCTGTAACTGTTACATTGATTTGTTAAGGAATGTAAGACTTTTAATAGATGTTTCCAAATGCTTGTGCGCAGACGAACTGGACTTTTAGATAAAAAGGCAGCTTATTTTTATGTTGTGGTACACCATAAAGATAACCTTTTTTCCCTTGGAGTTTTTAGTTGGTATCCTTTCTAAGAAACTTCTGATAGGGTATATTGGCCATTTCCGGTAAATTTGACTTGATGTCTGTTATTGAATGGCTGTGATGATCAGCGCACTGCGATCAGTGGTGAACAGCAGGAGAAAATATATGTGAAGAGACTTTAATAGGGCTGCACAATTACTTTAATTTCTAATTGTGATTACAATTACGGATGGCACAATTATGTAATCATTCAAAGGTGCAAATACAAAAAAAAAAAAAAAAAAAAAAACATTATTCTGTGTGCTTTTTTTTTTTTTTTTCCTACAGGTTAAGTTTTTTTTTGTGTGTAAATAGTAATTAGATGCTATTTATACTTTATTTTGGCAGATACATACTATATTTGCATCTCAGTATTGTTGTACATTAACAGGATGCAATAATAGCAGTGTAAATTTATGATATTTATTAAAATTATTAAATGGATGCTACCTTAATGGGACAGTAAAGCCCTCCCTACACCTACCCCTAACACTACCCAAATAAATACATTTATTATTATTAAACATTTAGTTTATTTCCACTTTTAGAACATTTTCTTAATTTTTATTGAAAGTAAATTCCTTTCCTATGTGATATGTGATGGGGAAAAGGGAGAAGAGCGAGCTCGGCAAAAGATGGATTTGAGCCTGTCGATCACTTCAAAACCGACATCCTTGAGCCTTACGCTTTGACTACGTCACTGAAGACGCTGAAATTTGTGCATTTAAAAAAAATAAATACATTTTTTATCTTGTTTCGTCCAGCCAGGCATTGTTAGTCGGAGCTAGTGCAAATAGCACTTGCCAGCAAGGCGTGCTATTTGCACTTCGTGTAAATAGACACTCTGATAAGGGCATAGCATGCAGTTGCTTCAAACATTGGTATAAAGTTATTCAAAACATTCAATGTAAATTGTGATAATCGTAATTAATAATCATCATTACAATTTAAAGGGAATAATCGGAAATTATGCAGCCCTAGAATTTATTTCTAGAAGTTTTTCATCTTCTTAGTGACTTTGTACTGATGTCTGTACATGTACACGTGGTTAATTAATCTGCCTACTGATAAATATTCACATCATTTAGTGAAATATTGTTAGTTTGTTGATATGTAAATCTTTAAAAACCAAAGTTTGCATAAGTTTTGTATTTAAAGTACAAATTTTCTATGTAGTCTCTGTTAATATAAATGAATTAAAAATGATATATAAATATATAAGCATGATAAATTATATAAATATATCATAATGAGAAGAATTTATATAAAATTAGAAATTTATTTGTGTATATTTTAATTAAAAAAAAATCAATTATAAAATATTCTATTATATATATCTATTATATTAATATTTCTATAAAAGAAAATAGAAATATGTTTATAAAGTGAATAAAAAAAAATATAAAAATTTAAAAACCTATGGTGTGTGTGTCCTTTTTTTTTTTTAAGCTTGACAGTCCCAGCCCTCATTCACTTTCATTGTATTGAAAGGAGTGGCCATATATTCTTTTTGTGTTCCACAGAACAAAGGAAGTGATTATAACAAACAACTTGGATTAAACATTGAAGAAATGACACGCTTCACCTTTAAAGCTTGTCAAAACCTCTATGACGGATATGAGTGATGCCTCTGAGAGAAGTTCTTTCCTTTTTTTGGCTTTTGTTCTGGGTCGTGTATAGAATAATGTGCAAGGGTGGTAACAGAGCATGCAGATTTGGTTTCGCTGCGCTTCAGAGAGGAAAAGAGGGGCATCGGCAGGCAGAAATAGCTCCCCTCCCCTCGCCTCTGGATCAATGAAGGTCCAGTCAGAATCATTGATCATAGCCCGTCTTCATGTAACAGAATGCTTTATGTTTTTTAGCCTGTGGCTGACACTGGGGTGTAATATCACAAACAGACACTGATATCAAACTGTCTGTTTGTCCTTCCAGTGATTCGATCACATCTGCACCATTTGTTTTATTTATTTTTTTATCTAGCGTTTATTTTATAGCATGCTTTGGATGCGAGATCACCAAGTGTGTATAAAGTGTTTTGGCATGATTATGTATGTATACCTATGTGTCAGTGCTGGTATTTTCCATTTTCACGGCCAGTTTAATCAATATTCTGCAGTGGAAGCTCATGGTCTGCAAGATGTTAATCCTCATCGGACCTCACAATCTGTGTTTTTTTTTGTGTGTGTGAGTGTTTGAGGGCGAATGGTTACGTGTATTAGTGTGCAGGCTTACATGCCTTAGTAGAGAAACGGCACTCTTATCAATACGCTCACCTTTTTGTGTTGAAATGATACAGTGTGCTTCCTTAGGAAGCTATTGATCCCAGTGGACGGAGGAAAGGCGGTCAAAGACAGAAAGCTCGTGTAACATGCTCAGACGTCTGTTGGACGTGAGAAATAAAGGATTTGACGTGACAGACAGCTGTCAGTGTTCATCCTTGAGCCCAGAAAGATCTTGTGACCTTGTGTGTGGTGGATGTGGGAGAAATTGGCTCCTGAGCTGAATGTGCCATCATGATTTGAGTTCCTGTCTGTGCCATAACACTTCCTGTTGCTAACTTAAAATAACTTTTATTATTATTATTATTATTAAAATTTTATTAGAACTCGCATAAATGTCTGTGCAGACTAAATTTTTTATTTTTAAACAATTATTATTTTATATTTAGAGCACAGATACATTACTGGCTAAAAATTACTAAAAATGTACGTCTGGGTTTTTTTTTTTTCTGTCTAAATCAGTTTCAGTATTGCAGATCTAGATCAGTTTCCATGGCAGCACATATATATGCTTAGCATTCCTACTTTTATTTATTTATTTTTAAGTCTTTAAATGTATTTCTTTATGCATTTGGAGCCATGTCGCTGTCCTTGCCATGCTTCGAAAGCAGGTGAACTAATTGCAGATTGAATAAGACAAGACGCTGAGTGAAAACTATCACTTGTTCCAGACGTATGCAAAACAATCACATGATTGTTGCTCAGGAAATACCATGACCACCTCACTCTTTTGTTGAGGCTGCATTCACTGTTTTCTATTGCTGAATGATTAAATGTAGAAAAGGTGCTGTGAAAAGTCTAAACCCAGTTATATCAATATTAAAGGCATTTTGTGAGAGTTTCATTGATTTTTACAGTATCTGCGATGTAAATTGAGTTTATCAGGTTAATTGTTTTGGCCTTGCCAACATAAACCCCAGGGTTACATTTCCACAGCATTGTGCTTTTCACAAGGACACCAGCAGTCTGCTTGCCGATATGAGAAGGAAAGGTTGAAGAGTCGGACAGGAAGGGTTGGCTTGCTAACTGGATTAGCTTTAAATGGCCCTGGTACCAAAAAGCCTTCCCATAACCCAGCCTAGAAGATCCTCATCTCTTAACACAGCCGGAAGGGGCCAATCTCCTTACAAAGGCTTTTTTTTTTTTTTTTTTTTTTTTTACAAGCTCAGGAAAGCAAATGTTGCCCCAGTGTTCTCATGCATGCTTTAAGCTGTCTCAGAGAAAGACATTCATTTGTATTCATATTTTAGTGCCTCTGTGCTTGACAAAACAGCACGGCGTGCCTCTGAAGGTAGGCATCAATCATTGAAGGTACATTAGGCGTGTGTGCATGTGTATTTACGTGATGAACCAGTATATTAATATGCTATCTGTTTTTTGTTTTTCCCCAAGACCTTTTTTTTTTTTTTTGAACTTCAGACCTGAAGGCAGAAGAAAAAACCCAGGTAGTCCGACCCCCCTCTCGGCATGCTATTAAAAATAGACTCGCTCTTGAAGTTAATGATTTTTTAAAGACTTTACCCCCTTCATGCCTTTTAATTTAGACAATTTACAGCTCAGTATACAGCGGGGCAGCTAACAGGCTAACCCTGCTAATAAAGTCACTCTACAAATGTCCATACTCCTGGCTCGGAGGTTCAAGCCATGTGAACGTAAATCAGTTAAAGCGATAAAAGGCTCCTTTCTTTCTCACCCACCCAAAAGCATATCATTATGAAAGCAAAGTTAATCAACTAAATGAAAAAGCGAGACGGGACAAAGGTAACGCCCAGCCCTGGTTGAGAGAGACCATCTCCCAAGGACGTCTGCTCTTTGTGTTTTGTGTACGCACACACACAGCTCTCAGACAAAAGAAACCCTGAAACACACATGCACATCCCACAGAGCCACTCAAACCCTCTGTAAATGAAAGAAACCAGGTGATTGGACTCGTTTCTATCAGTTATTCTCATTAAAGACATGGAGGAGCCAGGATGCTTTGTGAAAGGGAAAATGCCAGGCAGTCCCTGCTCTCTTTATCTGCATAGACTGCAATTTGTCAGAGAGAGAGAGAGGGAGAGAGTCGAATCTCACATGCATGCAGATGAGAGGAGGCCGTAAGCATGATCATTAATAAACAATAAAAACGAATAAAAGACCATCAGAATTGAGCCGTAGGGGTGCGAGCCGATGGAGTTGGAGAGATTCGGCCGCTGATGACCTGCATTGTCCTAAATTGGATTAGCCGTGCAGCGCTGATCGCGGGCTTGAAGCGGTTAAATGCGATTTTACAAGATTATAATTGAAAAGGAGTTAAATGTCAGATTAATAGAGGCTCCTCTTTGATGTCCTATTGGAAGATGATTAAGGAGGTGCTGTCCATTCTGTGACTTCAGCAAGGGAATGAAAATGCGGCAGAATACATTACACAGGGTTTGGGGGGTGGGACGGGTGTGTGGCCATTTAAGTGCGGTCCTCTTTGTTGTCTTCCTGATGGTTTGAGCCAGCGTGTTTCCTTGTGACCTTAAAAAGGTGTATCTGACCCCTCCCTCTGCTGTCTGTTCCTATCAGCTGACCCTGCTCACTTCTGCTGACCCCTGGGTATCATTCTTGATCTCTGGGGGCACATTTATACACATACACGTGTATCTGATTGCTGTATTTGTTTGATGTATTATTCAAACGTTAATTATTAGTCAGTGCAGGGCTCAAAAATAAGGTTGGCCTGTTGGCCCTGGGTCAGTGTGAGAGTTTCAGGCTCGTCGACAACACCGACAATCACTTGACGAAGAGCGATCGCTTTTCCTTTCAGGACAGTGCTGTGCTGCCACTGAAAATAAATTGTTGATATTGCACACCCATTTTTATGTCTCAACTTCAAATTATGTAAATTTGTTACCAAGATATTGTTATCTGGCTAACATGACTAAAAAAATTGAAAGATGATTTAAAAATGACAAGCCAATAAGTAATGTTTTACATCTCATGATTCAAAATGTTTTTAAAATAAGTCTCTTATGCTTATCAAGGCTACATTTATTTGATAAAAATATAGTAAAAACAGTAATATTCTTAAATATTATTAGTTTAAAATAATGTTTTCTTTTTGAATATATTTATAAATGTAATTTACTCCTATGATGCAAAGCTGACTTTTCACTTCAGCATCATTACTCCAGTCTTCCGTGTCACATGATCCTTCAGAAATCATCCTAATATGATTTGCTGCTCAAGAAACATTTCTTATTATTATCAATGTTGAAAACAGTTGTGCTGCTTAATATTTTCCATGGAAACCATGAAGCACTTTCCTAAAACACATTCCTCATGTTGACTTTCCATCCCCACATTGATTTTAATGGTAAAGTGTGTAGTTTGTGTGCTGCTAGTTGCTTTGAGTGGAATTTGTGTCCAGATAGTCCTGTCCCAAACTCTTGCCACTGCTTGCACCAAGTTACTCAAACGTACAATATGTTTAAATATTTTGAAGGCACCATTGAGCCACTATGGCATTTAGTAAGACAATATAGAAGTGGCTTGCTTTGTAGTCCCCTTTTCATATGAAACTGGCATAGAATAAAGTATTTTAACAGCAAAAACTCATTTAAGGGAGCAGCAGGAAAGGAGAGTTTCTCCCATTAATAATGCACTGTCAAATTTGCATGCAAGCACGTTAACCAATCAGTGCTGGCGCTGTGCTGTTGGTGGGAGGTATTGTGTGATTGGCAGCTCTGGGGGTGAATGCGTCTGTTTAAACAGAGGTCGTGCCGTGCAGCGGGGTGGCAGGGTTCCCCTTCAACAACAGTCATGAGCAGATGGGTCCTCACCCCGCTGTCCCTGGGGCAGCTTTTACTTTCGCCTGTCTAATAAATCATCCTCTTCCGTCCAACACATTATGCACAGGTATTTCATTGCTTTACTAACCTGACACAGTGTGTACATTCGATTTATCCAGTTTGAGATGTTCATGTAGATAATGAACACGCATTCCAGACTGTAACTACCGAATGGAACCGCCTGAGCTCTTGAGATTATTTAGAGACATTCATTTGAGGATATAGGTTGCTATGTGATTTAAAATGGGATGATGGCTATCCTTTGGAAGGGCTCGACATGATTCTCTCAAACTGAACAGCTTTCTAAAATTGAGGAGCAATTTAATAAATCAAGGGAACAATTTAAGTATAATAGTCATAATTACATTATGTAATTATGTTTACAACAATATATTCAATATATCTTTTCTTTTTGGCCTTCTGAATAGGACAAGTTTAACCTTGTTTGAGGTAAAAAATTATTTTGACAAATGTCTCTGTGAATTCCCCCATACCCCTTAACATTACAAATGTACTTGAAGTGTCATCCAAGCACTCATGTTGAAAAAGTTATGCTGTCAAATGTGGTGAAAAACAGAATGCAGTGACTTATTCGATTCAAATATTTATACAGCACTCCTCACCACTGGCTCAGTGCTGCTGTGAGTTTAATATTTTGAATGGAGAAAATGTATTCAGGAATGCATTTATTCAGGAAAATCCTCCTGATGAAATTTCTTGTCAATGGAACAAATTGTTAATTTTCTGAACTGGATAAATAGATTGGAGAAAATAAATTACATGCCTCATTTTTTTGAGCTTACTATTTTTGGGTTGTTTTAATAATAATAACAATAATTAATTTCTCTAAGAATAACCACTTTTTAACATGAATGATACTTCAAATCATGCATTATTCTGTGGGAGAGGTGTACTGTTACTTTAAGTGATCATACTTAAACGTTTTCCTGGTGGATGCTAAATCTAATATATATATATATACACATGTATGTATGTATGTGTGTGTGTGTGTATGTTTTCTGTATATTTTAAAATGTAGGCCTAATTTATTCCCGTGATGGTAAAGCTGAATTTTCAGCATCATTATCATTTCAGTCTTCGGTGTCACATAATTCTTCAGAAATCATTCTAATATGTTGATGTGCCATTAACAGTTCCTTGATGAATTGAAAGTTCAAAAGAAAAGTATTTATTTGCTAGAGAGTTTATGTGTGAGTGTTTGAACTGTAGTATATTAATTTACAAAGTTAGAGTTTATGCCGCCTGTTCCATTGAATGAAAGTTTCACTGATGATAGAAAACTGTTCTTGATTTGAACAACTTTTCACAACCTTGTTCTTTACTTTTAATCCATAGTCATGTCCATGATGATGATAATAGTGTGAATATGTCTGCTTATAGAATATCAGTTTATTTGAGAAGCAGTGATTTTTATTTACATTTCAATGCATGTTTGTCAGCAGATAAATTGTGTATCTATGTAGCCTTAATCAAATATTTTCTGATTCATGTTCCTTTAATTACAAAATGATTCATCTTCATTGATTGATGTTCAAAGTTGCACAAAGGCAAAAAATCTAAATGACTTGACTGAATCAGGTTTCTGAATGTGAATCTTTCAGCAATAAATCATGTTTTTCACCACATTCATGCCTTCAGTAAAAGGTATTCTGAAGCAGTACACTATACTCTCTTTTTCAACGCTTCTAAGTATTCATGCTGTCTGCAATGTGCTTTGGGACCCAGTCGTCATTTTGGTGGTCCCGTTAGGCCACTGCGCTTGTGTGTGAGTGTGTGCGTGCGTGTGTGTATATGAGTGATGCTGTCACTCAGCAGGGGGTGACTGCTCTCTCTGACAGCCCTCCTCATGGGCCTGTTTGCCTGCCAACATCACGGCCCAATCTGACTTTCACATCTATTCTAGTTTTGCACACATGCACAGACGTGGCGCTGATATGAGCAATCTCGCCTCAGCTGTCGGACTGACATCTCTCTGGCTCTCTCTCCGCAGGATGACTGTTCAGTGAGTAGTGAGGAGTTTGATATGAGTGACCCCACATGGATATCAGCTGAACGTCACACCGCACTGTCTGACCTGAACCACCCCTCCAGCGCAGATAGGATGCACAGCCCGCAAAACACACACAAGGAAGAGGACGGTAAGAGTCATTGTATGCTCATCAGTGTCTTAATAAAAGGGTTTGAACCCTCTGATCACCCCAGCATAAAAAGTCATTTCCTTTATCAGTATTTTTCTCTTGTTTTCCAGTAATCAAATCTAAACATTACTGAAGAGGATACACAATTTTTCCACTAAATGTGGGATATTTAGACTTGATTTCAAAGAATATACCTTGAAAAAATTCATAAATAAAACAAAGAAACATACATTTAGTGAGATTTAGTGAGGTTTTTCCATAAAAAAAAAAAAAAACATGTTACAGTAATGAATATATATTTAAGAAAATGCTTCATTTATATCCGTCTAAATGGGGTTGGTACAATTTTTTTAAGAAGTCTCTTATACTCACCAAGCCTGCATTTATTTGATTAATAATACAGTAAAAATGGTAATAATGTGGAATGTTATTACAGTTTAAAATAACTGTTTTCTATTTTAATATATTTAAAAATGCTATTTATTTTTGTGATATCAAAGCTGAATTTTTAGCATCATTACTCTGCAGTGTCACATGATCCTTCAGAACTTATTCGAATATGCTAATTTAATGTTGAAAACAGTTGTGCTGTTGAACATTTTTGTGGAAACTTCTTTAATGATGAAAGTTTAAAAGAACAGCATTTATTGGAAATAACGTCATAAATGTCTTTACTGTAACTTTTGAACAGTTAATGCATCCTTGCAGAATAAAAGTGTTAATTTCTTTAAAAAAACAAATCTTAGTAATACTAATGGTAGTGTATAATAAAAATAAAATATTTTATTTTTATTTTTTGATAGTTATGAGTTTTAATATTTTAGATATTTTTACTTCTTATTATAGATGATTTTAGATAAGGATGCTCAGATGTTTTTGAAAATAAGACAAAAATACTGATTCATGTTTTTGGGAGTGTTATTGAGAGATTGTGTATGTGTAAGTAGAGCATGTTCTTTTACACACATGCTGTTTGAGAGCGGTGGAATGGCCAGAATGAGGCGAGAAGAGATGTAGGTATTGATTGCGATCTAGTGACCTCCTCCCTGCTGCTTTCAAGGAAAGAGAAGAATTTCATCAAATTTATAGATGAATAGAGATAAGGAGAAAAAGAGTGATGGAAAGTGAGAGCTCTGAAGATATAGAGTGGTGTGGGTGTGTCTTTAGATGGTTAAAGGACTTGTACAGCCCAAAATTTATTTATCCGTCGTCATTAACTCACATTCATATCGTTTCAATCCTGTATTCTCTTTCATGAAAAACAAAAGGAGATTTCTTTATTTTTCCATGCAGTTACAGTGAATGGTGACAGGAGCTTCATTATTGACTGAAAATGCATCCGCCAAAGCTGTCCTTGGCACTTTAATGAGACTTCATGACAGAAGTAGCGATGTTAGTCTGTTTTTGAATCAGATCTTTTCAATATATCAGTTAACTTGATTCACAAAACCATTATGAATTGTACTGGTCCGGTTCTTGTGTTCTAAACTCGCTGACTCGATCACTGGATTTATGAGTGAATACTGACAAAAAAATTCACGTTGTTATCGTATGACTTCAGAAGAGTCAAATGAGTCATGAGTTTTGAAGCATGAAAGCTTTAGTCCTAATTAAGCCAGAGCTGAGAAATCTTCATTTTTGTGTGAGCTACTGGAAGGGTCAGAAGACGTTTCTCCAGGTCTTGAAGGTCAGTGGTTTCTTGCTACATTTTCTAGCAGTTTCTCTGTCTGTGGGTGACATTAGCGACCGAGAAAGCTCTGCATTTAGATAATGATGGTGAAGCAGAGAGCATTTTTCTTCCCCTTCTTCCTCTCTCTCCGTCTATAGTGGAAGTATAGCTGTATTCTTTCTGTATTGAAGGCAATCTAAAAACTTCAATACAGAAAGCAGAGCAAAAACACATACATACAGCTTTCTTTTTAGAGACTTCAGATAAACATATAGGCTGCATACAGACGTGAACAAACACCCACACAGATGCGAACACTCAGCAAATAAAATTAGCTACTAAATCGCAAACTGAACCATTTCCCATAGTGACTTTACCCTTCCAGCATACACCTTTTCTTGCTCATTCAGCCATGACAAGTGAAGTCTCTGTTCACATCAATGAATCAATGAATTCCCTTCAGAAATACAAAAATAGGATTTGACGTACCCTGAATTTTGTTTTAGAATAATGCTGTAGTTCTTACAGGGATACTTCACTCAAAAATGAAAATGATGTCATCATTTACCCTATTATGTCATTCCAAACCTGTATGAAAGAAGATATTTTGAATACCGTTAGGGCCCATTTGACTTTCGTTGAATGGACATATCTTCATTTGTGTTCTGTGGAAGAAATAAAGTCCTGCAATAAAGTCATATATACATACATACATACATACATACATACATACATACATACATACATACACACAGGTGCTGGTCATATAATTAGAATATCATCAAAAGTTGATTTATTTCACGAATTCCATTCAAAAAGTGAAACTTGTATATTATATTCATTCATTACACACAGACTGATGTATTTCAAATGTTTATTTCTTTTAATTATTGATGATTATAACTGACAACTAAGGAAAATTCAATATCTCAGAAAATTAGAATATTACTTAAGACCAATACAAAGAAAGGATTTTTAGAAATCTTGGCCAACTGAAAAGTATGAACATGAAAAGTATGAGCATGTACAGCACTCAATACTTAGCTGGGGCTCCTTTTGCTTGAATTACTGCAGCAATGCGGCGTGGCATGGAGTCGAATGTGGCATATGGTCCTTAAACCAGGTACTGGTTGCTTTGGCACTGTGTGCAGGTGCCAAGTCCTGTTGGAAAATGAAATCCGAATGGCAAAAATCCTTTCACAACCAGGGACGCTGGAAAAAATGGCCAGTTACTTTTGCGCTCTACAGAAAAGAGCTCTTTGGAAATTCAGTCCCACATGCATTAGAAACACCCTCGCAGCAGTGTTAATTAATTTTTTTTTTATTTACATCCAAGGTAATATAACACAAAGTATAACATTTATAAATGCATTTTAAAATTGATACATTTATCAAATCATGTGTGAACTGTGTGATAACTGTGTGAATGCGTCATTACAGTTGTACTTTCAAAGCTTGACATCCAAAGCGACTTATACAAAACACACTGGATTTGTGCCGAATGAGAGAGGTATGTGAGCCTAGATTATTTGTATAGCTCAATTACTCACACACACATTTGTTTTTAGGCTTGGCGTTTTATGATAAATGGTTTTTATAATGTATGTTTGTTTGTTAGTTAGTTATATTTGTCATTCCAGTTTTGTTCTGAATACCATTACATTTATAGGATTTCTTGTAGAGTGAGGAGATTTGTTTGTTTGTTTGTTTTATTACTTTTAACAATGCAATTTTGACCTGGTGGGACTTATCATTTTTTCCCCCACTTTGGTTTGTCTTTTTACATGCCGGTCAGAATGTACAGTTCTTGACGAGAATGAGCTGGAATGTGGACTTGATGGTTGCCAATTACTAAATTGCTAAATCAGTTTTTCTGCAAGAAACCTGTTATGAAAGTGTAGAATACTGAATGGCTCCCTGCAAAAGCCTTGTTTAGGATCTCCATGGCTTTAACTATGCCTTCCTGTTAGGGGTGGGAATCTCTAGGCACCTCACGATTCGATTACGATTCAGAGGGCTGCGATCCGATTATGAAACGATTATCGATGCATCAAAGTATTTGTAGTGACCCATAATGAATTTATTTTCAATATCTTTTATTAATAAAACAAATAAAAGTGATTTTACAAGTCAACACGAAGGTTACATTTGCCAGAATATGTCCCAACGTTGCAAAGGAACCAACAGGAAAAGTGTCTGTAGCAGCAAACTTAATTAATACATGCATATAGTAAATGAATACAGACTTCAGCATATTCTAAATCACTAACATAAAGTAATAACCAACACCCTCCTGTTATGTCCAATGAGCAATATAATCCCAGCTGTCCCAAAATCACAGCTTTTATACCAAAATATAGAATTCTGTACCAGCAGCTCTCATACAAAAGTAATGCTTGTGTACTTCAGCATATTCTGAATAACTAGTAACATACAGCTGCTCTTATACACAAATAAATAATAGAGTCTAAGACTTATGACTAAATCCTGAGCACAGACACTTTTTTTCTCCTTCTGTATACCACAATCAAAAACAGTTTTTATAAAATGAACATCTGAACACTAAATTAACATTTGCAGAGAATACGGACGCAAATCCTTGACCATCAAATTTGCGATAGAGTTTGTGGTCCTCTGGTCGGCAGCGTTGGAAGCCGCGTAATGTGGTTTTTCATGTTTGTCGTGTTTCGAAAATATTTTAGTTTAGTTTGACACAACTTGCATAGGTCTTGTCCAGGTCATTTTCCCCTTAAACTTCATTAAAGCCGAAGTGCTTCCATACGCTAGCTTTTAATGCAGAGGGTGCCGGTCGGATTTCTCGCTCAACCATCATGCGTCTCTGTCATGTGCACGCCACAGATGGTCCGGGAGCTGCACTTCCCGCGCTTCAGAGTTGCGCCTTTTGCGTTCCGTCAACATTACGCTATCAACATTTAGCTATCAACAACGTTATCAACAAATCGGTCTTTTGACATTTGTGAGTCAATTCAGAATCGTCCACGTCTGCGTCGCGATGCATCGAAGAATCAAAATTTTCCCCCACCCCTACTTCCTGTAGCTCATGGAGATTTAAGCATGAAGTTATAAAATGTATAACTTGTGAGTTGCTCAGGATAAAAGCATCTGACACATACACTGTCAGAAAAAAAGGTACGTTGCTGTCACTGGGGCGGTACCCTAAGGTACAAAACCAAAAAGGTACTAATACGCACTCTTAAAGTACTGATATGTAGCTTTTAGGGGTGAGTAAGGTACAAAGATGTGCCTTTTCACTGTTGTACCTTAGGGTACCGCCCCAGTGACAGCAATGTACCTTTTTTTCTGAGAGTGTACACAGCTGTTGAGCATGGGCAGTGCTGCTGTCCTCTGGAGTTTCTGTCATGGAGGCCAGGCGTGGGCAAAGTACTCTCTGAGGGCCATCAGCTGAGAAAGACCCCCTGAACCCCTCTATCAGCAGGACTCTGACAAGAATGTATAGAGATGATGATGGAAAAAGAGATAAAAGAGAAAAAAAGAGGGAGGTCAGGTAATCAAGACTGCTCTCTCTGACTGATTAGAGTTGCTCTTGAAAATGAAATGTTCTGCCACAAAGAATAACCTTCATCACCTCAGGCTGATTTCAGATTGCCTGAACGTGAGGAGACACAGGCAAATGTGATCGTATAATGTGCAGAAAGATTCTTTTTTTTTTGGTGGCTATGTAGGTGTAGTCATCTCGTTTTCCTTCCTTGTACCTGTTTGACTTCTTGTAAAAGTTAATCATCGTCTAAATGCATAATTACTCATGCTGTTAATCTCAACCCAGTTTGTCGGTCTGACCTGTGGACTAAAAAAAATTAGCGTACTTTTGTTCTCTTGGATTGAAGTAATATGTTGTAGCGGCTTCAAAAGAAGTCAACCATTGCTGGTACGCGTTCTAGTCATTTACACAGGAATAGTGAGTCTGTGAAGTGATATTATATATATTTTCCATTTTAGATGTTGGTCTTCACTAGTTTGTGTGGCTTTACTCAGTATGTTCATACAGTAAATGGCATAACCTGCAGGTGTAACTGCTTCCTAACTTCTGCATAGATGTGTAATAATGTATTGGATGTTTTGGTGTGTGTGCAATCAGGAGCGGTCTTGACACTGTGGCTCCAGAAAGGAAAAAGAGTGGAAGAGAAGACAGTGGGGGGATGGTTCAAGTGGACATTAGGAGCTGCAGGATGTAGAAAATTTGCTTAACACCTCAGTATGAGGGACAAACACACGTAGTGCTAAAAAAGTGTTGCTCAGTGCTTCAGAGCCGTGTTCTCTGAACAGATGCTGTCAAGGTCACGGTCTGCCCCAAAGCAACGTACTACCCCTGTACATCACTGCACCCTGTGATTGGCCTGGAAAGGTTCATCAGATCCCTGCTGTGGTGTATAATAAAGCTGAGATACTGCATTATACCAGCTCTTTACTATTGCATTATAGCCCTGCAGCAGTGAATTATGTGCCTTTACTAGTATTTAATAAATGTGAACAAGTGATTCATATCCTTACCTGGCTAGTGTGCATTAAAAATGCATTATTAGTCCTCCTGGTTAGTGCATATGCTTCAGACATGGTCATGTGAAAATGTAAGTTCATTTCAGCCTGCATTGTGTCTTGATCTCACAAAATATGTCCGGCCACTTTCTTACCCCAAAATGTAAAGATTTTTCTTTTACATTTTTTTATTCTTATTGTATTTGTTTATTTTATAAAAATACAGTATATAAAAACGTTTATTATTTTAATGCCAGTTCAAACCCTTCCCCAACATTTCCCATCCTAATCTTCTTCCAAACAGTGATTTTCTCTTTTTTGTAATCCTTTTTTACAGTATTTTTTAGAGGTGTAACGATACCCTCACAATACTGAACTCACGATACAATATTATTTTGATACAGACATATGGTAAAATGGTACTGTTGATTAAAATGCTTACATTGGTGGTGGAAATAAATAGGGCTGGATTTGGTGCTGGGAACCTAAAGCACAGGACAATGGTGACACCAGAATAAAAATACTCATGTTTCTGATGCTGAAAATACAGAATTATTTTAGACAAATATGCTTGGCCACTTTTTAATGGTAACATAAGACATTTGGCATTATCAGGATCCACAAATATTCTCCCATTGCAATATTATACATTATACATATTCAACATTTATATAGTAGTTTAATGTAGTACTGACACTAAAACTCTGTAAAATAAAAAAATTTCCTCACATAGTAATTTTCATTTCATTTTGGGGACTATTCACAATACATATTGTCACTATCCACGAAACATATTGTTGCATTTTTGTATTACATGATATATTGTGGCACAATATATTGTTACAGCCCTAGTATATTTTACTTCTTCATTTTACAGTAAAATGACTGTAATGCAATGAATGTATATACTGTTTAAATGAAAGGCAGTTCAACTAATGCCATAATGTATACTTTACAAATTAATATATATTATTTAAATTATAATTAAATAATATTTACTGTATAGCTTATTTTATATTATATTTCATTTCTTTTAGCAAAATGTTATTTATTTTTTTTTTGAAGTTGGGATGAAATATGACCTGGGCATGTTCTTAATAAGCTTTATTGAATTCCTGTGTTTACCGTTTAATTTACTAAATGCCTGTTTGTGCCTTTTAATGCATAATCAGGTCATGGTACACCTTTGCCTCCAGTGACAGGTTCCTCGGATGCCATCAGAGGATCTGGTCATAAGCTGAAGCTCAGAAAAGCTAAAGCTGGAGTGCTTCAGACCTGCTATTAAAGCTCAGATGGATTTGAATGACCTTTGTCATTACATGGGTGGATTTGTTTCAACCCTAGTGGCAAAGTAACCCAAAGGACAAACGCAACCGCAGCCCAGAGCCTGTGTCGTGTGTGTGTGTGTGTATGTGTGCATGTGTGTGGTAGGGAAAGTAGGCCATGTGAAAATGACAGTGTGACTTTGACGGCTTTCCCTCTGGAGGCTAGTGATAGAAGTCAAGTGTAAAAATAAATAATTAGATAAGCGTGTGAAGCTCCTACTTTTATTTAATGCTTAGCAAAAAGGTGTGATTATCCTGGGGGCTGTTAGACATGGATATCACAATATTGCCCTTGTATCCAACACTTAACCAGCACACAGGAGTTTCATTTTGAGCTATTTCCTTTGACCAAGTATTGTTCAGAAATTTGGGGTCGGTAAGATTTTTCACTTAAGTCACTTAAACTCACCAAGGCTATATTTATGTAAAAGAATACAGAGAAAATAATTGTGAAATATTAATATGCTGATTTGGTACTCAAGAAACATTTCTTACCATTATCAATCTTAAAAACAGATGTGCTGCTTAATGTTTTTTGTGAAACTATCCTACAGTTTTCTCAGGATTTTTTGATGAATAGAAAATTAAACAGAACAGCATTTATTTGAATCTTTATAGCATTATGTCTTTACTGTCACTTGATCAATTTAATGTATCCTTGCAGAATAAAAGTATACATTTCTTTAAAAAAATAAAATAAAAAATACTGACCTCAAAACCTCTGAACATTGTTATAAAACCTTGTTATACTGTTTATATATAGTGTAAAGGTGCTAAAATATGTTTGGTTATGCTTTATTTTAAGGTGTCCTTGTTAAAGTGTAATTATAGATTTTAGTACTGAATAATATTAATTAAGTACATGGACAAATCACAAGGTAAGGGTTTGGTATAGGGTTAGTTTTATGTAATTTAATACATAATTTATAGTTGTTACTACAGTAAGTATATGTAACAGTGACACCGTAAAATAAAGCATTACCAAACAGAAAGCTGCTTAGTATGAAAGTGAAATATATATTTTTAAAAAGCAAACGTGTTTATTATGGCTTGTTTGTTTTTATTATTTATAGTTAGCTGCATTTAAAAACAATAGAAGTCTATGGAAGAAGTCTAAGTTTATTTTGGTAGCTAAGTAAATGTGTGCATGTTTGTGTGTGTACATGTGATGGTTCCTGTGGCTGCACCGGAATGCGTGTCAACATGCGTGTCAGGTGCATGCTCTCATACATACAGTACACACACACATTGGCTGTTCTGTCAGTGTTAAATGTTGCATCACCCCGCTCTTTACCGCTTCTCTCCTATACTAACCTCCCTTCATCATCACAGCTCCTGTCACCACCTCTCCTCATCTCTCTTCTGTTCACACCAGTGCTTAGAATCTCTCTCTTCCCGTCCTTCAGACAGCAGACGTCTCTGTCTGCTCTGAATTCTCTTGGCGTTTACAGACAAACAGCTTAGAGATGCCCAACAACAACATCAGCAGCAGGTACAGTCATCAAAAGCAGAACAAGTGAGTGTTGATCTGTATGTTTTCTAGCAGGAAACCCCCTCACTGATGCTCAAATAGAAAGTCATAGAGGCAATAGAGTGCCCCTCACTCAGAGTTCTTTGTGTTTGGTTGGTACCGTGATTCAGATCCAAAAGTACAATTTGAGGGGGAAAAAATAGCTGGAGGAGGGGATGGAATTGCACTCGGGTTTGGACCAAGCAGTCGACTCGAGTGTGAAAAACAGCCATATAGCACACTGTGTGACTCAGAGAAGCAGCAGGCTGAAACATGACAGTGAAAGCTTCATAAAAATAAGTGTTATGGCCGTCTAGTTGCTTTGTGAGAGAAGACAGCGATTATGTGCATGTGGGACTGAATTTCCAAAGAGCTCTTTTCTGTAGAGCGCAACAGTGACTGGCCATTTTTTCAGCGGCCTTGGTTCTGAAAGGATTTTTGCTATTCATTTTCTCAATAGGACTTTTAAAAAGTACCTTAAAAGTTCTTCAATAGAGCGTTCTAACTCTATCTCTAACTTTTATTTGTCCATCCATCCATTATTAAACATTATAGTATTTATTACTATATTGTAATTGTTGCAAATGATTTTTGGAATTAGCTTGTATTTTAATATTTTCAGTTTTCGTTTTAGTTTCAGTTTTGTGCTTCTGCCATTTTTATTAGTTTTTGGTTCTTTATATTTAAATTGAGCTTTTACATTTTTTTATTTTATTTTAGTAATTTTTGTGCTTAAACTTTTAAGTTTAATTAAGTTTAGTTAGTTAACAATAGCAACAATTGTTTTAATATATTTTACATTGATTGCCAAATATTCAGATATATACAAATGTCATCATCCACATCATATATACAGTAATTACATCACCCGCAATGCTTCATGGGAGTAGCATGGCATCAGTGGCTTCACTGATTGGTTTAGCTATTTTTGGGATTATAGACGGTTTCATCAAACTCACGCGAGTTGCAACGGTTACGCACCTGGCCCGAAGTTAACTTCCGGTCTGTGTTTGTTTATCGGTCTGGCTAGTCGATAGTATGGTGCACTACTCAGTAGAAACACATTTTTGATGTACTATTCTTGGATAACATGATATAAATATTAATGATCAAGCAGAGAGCATATGATGGTGTGACTCACCAAAAAGCCTTGAATGCTTCATAAATATCCAGTCTGACTGCATACGAGAGCAGCATCTAATGTAATTTAGACTGTATGTCTAATGTAATTTACTTATTTATTTTGCTTGTTATCAGAAATAATCTACTCTAGAGGTAACTTATACTGGCTGCATTTACACTTTGCATTAACATGCGATCACCGTGATCCGATCAAGCAGATCGGCTCATCGGTCGATCAGGATGCGTTTACATTTGTTCACATCAAGTGGTCGCCATCTGGATAACTGATTGGATTTATGTTTCCCGCAAAATATTTAAATTGGGTATGTAATGGGCCTTTATCACGAATTGTGTAAAACTACTTTCACTTTATCCTCTATTAATGGCAGTGCCCATAGAGCACAGGGTTTTTGTGATGCATTCATATACAATCAATCTCAAATAGGGTACTTTATCTACAAGTTTGTTTCCCAACATTAATCTTATATTATGACACAAAGAAACATGTTATTCCGGCACATTGCATGATTGAAAGGCGAGCGCACAAGCATTTATATAGGCTACTGTACGGCATTACACGGTCTTTAAAGGGTTAGTTCTGTCATTAATTACTCATCCTCATGACGTTCAAAACCCGTCAGACCTTCGTTCATCTTGAAGATGAAGATATTTTCTTCTCTAAGGTCTTACGGGTTGGGATCGACATGAGGGTGAGTAATTAATGACAGGATTTTCAGTTTTGGGTGAACTAACCCTTTAAGGGGGGCGTTTCCCCCACTCTATGTTGCAGACTGATATGGGAGATTATTTATAATAAACATGCTAAACAATAAAAACATGTAAATTAAGATAATGTTGCACAATTAAAACGAAATATGATAACCCATAAGAAAGATAACGCAGCCTCTGTTGTTGTTCATTCTTTGCAGATGTCTACCGGAAGTTAAGTTTGGGCCACACAAGCGCGCATGCGCTGTAACGTTTGTTTATGTTGTTGCCGTTGAAACCGTCTATAGATGGTTCTTCCACTAGAATTTTTTTTTAATTAAAATACCTCTTAAGAAAATTAAGTGCCATGAATAAATGTCCTCAGAGCTTATGTCTACTGTATGTGAAAAGGTTTATATTTTATTAATAATAATTTTCTCTAAATGAATGGGATTTTTTTGCTATTTTTTTATAAATATCTTGTCTTGATATTCTCCACGCTTTTCCAATCAACATGGCAATCACATGCACTATATACATTTACACAAGCATAGCATGACCACCTGAAGCTGAAAAGCAGCGTTGTGTTCGCCAGTCAAGTTGACACGTTTGAATGACAGGCAGGAGAGGAGAAGGTTCATTAATGCTGTCAGGTCAATCTCTCTGGTTTCAGCAGGTCACCGATTCTTATCTGATTCAACCGTCCGACCGAGCAGCTATAGACAGATATCCCACCCCTACTGAAGAGTGCAGCTATTTCCAATAAACTAGCCTGTCAGTCATCTGATGTACCATGTGTATAGATAGGCAGACGTGAAGTCATTTGAAACAGACGGTCGTCCTCGTCTACTTCTGAGGATTGAAAAAAGATGATTGTGTCCCCATAACATGAGCCTACAAGGCAATAAAGACTGTGTGGGAGAGACAGAGAGAGACCAAGGGCGATAATCACATGATCACCTAATGGAAATGTTATTAAAAATGCAAGGCCATTAACATATGACATTTCCCAGTGTGTGTTCTATTTGATTATGAGTATGTTTGCCGAGTTAATCTGGAGGACCCGGAGCGAGATCGCAAAGCACGGAGGGGAGAAATCAAGAAGGAGCTGGCCGATTAAAATCTGAAGGCCTCTTCAGATGAATCTTACAAAAGAAGGGAGCATGAAGAACGGACCAGTGTTCTCCTCCCCCCTCTTTTACACACATGATCAGGCATCCCCCTCTCCCATAACGACTCCACGTGGGGGCAGCGGCTGATAAAGATGCATTTGTAGATAAAAAGATGGGAAGAGACAGGAAAGGAGGGAAAGTGAAAAGATGTCCCAAAGATCCTTCCTCTCTCTGTCAAGATAAATATACAGTCTTTTAAGAGTATAAATGTCCCTCCAGGTCACAGGCTGTTCAGATCACATACTACTGTACTATTTATACTATTTCAGCATTATGCAATATGCATGAATGTATACAATGCAATGTATACGATGTTGCGATGTTGCGATGTTGCGATGTTGCTTGGGCACTTTCCCATTGAGAATGGGCAACAAATTTCTATCTGGATAGTTTAGATCCGTCATGGACCCTGTGTCTCACCTGGTTGCCCGTTGACTGCAACATTGCTCAAAAAGTTTCCCCGTGTATCATCACCTTAACTCGCGTCAACATGTGCTCTTAAAGGAAAAGTGCTCTTCAAGACATGGTTCTCTTAAAGGGCATATTGCAGGTTAAATTAGTTTTTAAATGAATATATAACCTTGTATGAAAATGCCATATGAAAAGGTAATGCAGGATTTAAAATGTTTTAAAAAGACATAAGAGTACAAATTAGTAGATAAAGTGGCCGTTTCGTTGGCTGTTTTTTTTTTTCAGCATCGCATCATATTACGTCACGAGAGGGAGTCGTTTGCCGGGCTCTGCATTAGCTCAGTGCAGAATAGGTTGGTATTCAGTACGAGTATTTTCTGTAGTTTTTCTATTTCAATTTATCATTGTCATGTTAAATTATTATGTCCAGCCTGTCAGGACATCGAGTCCACAGGTTTCCTGAAAAAAAAAAAAGTTAGAAAAACCTTCATGGTGGCATTTTGTGCAGGTGAAGAGACGGGACTTCACTCTTGCATCTGCTTGGAAACACGCGGTGGTGTGTGTAGTGTTCACTTTAGACCGGAGGATTATCATCCCGGCGATATGATGGAGTTCAACGTTGCAATACTCATGTAAAGGATGATATTAAATGAATAAACATCCACACACGATGCTTCTATGCCGTTTTTACGTGAATCAATTTCAACATTGATGAATACAAAGTATGTACATTAACAGAAATGTATACAGTCTCACACTTTTCAAAAAAGTTATATTCTGGTAATGTAAATATTTTATTCATGCCATGCATTGCATGTACATTCAAGTTCACTCAAATACATATCACATAAGTTAACGTTTAGTGTGGGCGGATATTAACGAGTGTGACTTATGCCTGATCAAAACTTATTAGTTTCTGTTATTGGTAAGCATCAATTCTCCTTGATGACCATTACCGGCTTTGCTATTGCCTGATAGATGATAATAAACTGTACAGTATTGTAATCTGAGCACAGTGTTCATATCGTTAGCTAGCATATATAACGTTATAGCATTAGCTAACAATGGTCTCTCACCGAGACACCTGCTCTGTTATCCACTGTTTCTCCTCACACAACATCTCAATTTGTCTCCTCTAATTGTTGTTCTGTCTAACCCTGGCCTGTCCCTAATTGTGTGTCATAATTGTATGGCTGTGGTCTGCCATATGAGTATTAATAGACATTTATAACATCCTGTCATTGTCATCCATTGTTTTCCGTTGAAATTCACCGCACTCCCCCCGTTATGTCACTTCCTGTTTTGGCGATTTTTAGATGAGCCAAAAGCCTTAGTAGCGTATTTATAAGTATATTTTAAAGAAAATCTAGTTCCTACATTATTTTTCTATACATTGACTCACTGGGGTCTCTAACCTGCAATATGCCCTTTAAACGGTTAACTCTTTGCCATAATCTATTGCTATGCCTTTAAGTTAGTACTATGTAATGATTTAAATCTTAAATGGTTACAGACATGTCCAGAAATGGTCAATAAATATTTAATATCAACCAAAACAAGTTTGCTTTTTTAAATGTATTATATTTTATTGTTTGTTTATATTCTTTTATTTGTTTTTTATTATTTATTTTTAATTGATTCTAATTTAAAAATGGGATACATTGATAATTGGATGTTTTTTAAATGAAGACAAATCTGATTAAAATCAACTGTATTTCACAAGGTGATCAAATGGACTTGAAGTAAATGTTATAAAATCATGTGACAGACACAGTGTTGTTTAAAGCGCATACGGTTTTACAGTAGTATGTATGCACTTTACACACTATAGTACAGTAGGCAATATAGTATGCTGAGGTGTTTGCAGTAGGCAGTGTGCTACCATTTTGTTCTTTTCCATTGTGTATGTGTGTGTTGGGGTGCTCTACTGAAGGCCTCCTCTTCTGTGAGAGAGGACGCTTTCCACTGAGCCAAGGCCAGAGGTTGCTTAATTATTAACTGCCACCCCTCAATGCCACCCTCAAATAACAAGGGTTTGAATTAATTATTACACTTATAGGGTTGTGCCCATGACCGATGGCTAACAATGTGTTTTGTTTGCAGGAATGACAGCCTGCTGTGATTTTAGCACATGTGCATGTTCGTTATCTCTGGGCAATTAGATTGTAGCCTCCTAATCATATGGTTGCTTTACTTTTAATGAGGTGTGCATGTGTGTGCTGTGAACTCCTGGATACAGTCAGGGATTATGAGGTGGCGCACTTCACCACACACAAAACGCACGCCTGTTCCAGCATGCTCAGTGTTTCAAACCTCAGTGTGAGGGCTGTGAAAGAGTGTTTGTGTAAGCACCCTCTCGCAGGGGCCGTGCACCTCTCCCTGATTGTTTTATGGGGAGTGGGTAGGGTACATTTCAGAGAAACCGTGTAAAGGTTGCTCCATAAATCTCCAAAATGCCCCTGAAATTTGGACCCGGTGCTATCAGCTCCTTCTGCTTTTACTGGAGGGTGAATAAAACACCCTATTGGAGGAAGAAGATAAGATAAACTATTATAAAAGGGGCACTCCATAGTGCCTGTTTGCTCTTCTAAATTTAAAGCAGGTGTGTTCATGGCACCCAGTGACCTTGGTTCGATTGGCACAGAAAAAAAAATGTGACAAACATGGGTGTTAGCTTAAGAGAGATTGAGTAATGTAACCCTTCACTTAAAGGAACAGTTCACCCAAAAATGGGTCTTTCATCATTTACTCACCATCATGTTCCAAACCTGTATTTTCTTTCTACCACAACACAGAAGAAGAAATATTGCAAAATGTTGTTTTTCATCATAGGTACTGCCGTTTTCAAGATCCAAAAAGGATGATGTTGTGCGCGATATTATAAATTGTGTATATTATTTCAAAATGGATATTACTGACTATAGCTGAAATAAATTAAAACCATGGGCATGCAAACATTGTAATATCAATGACATGTTTAATTGAACCATATGGGAAAAAAAATAAAAAATTTCAACATGGTGGGAAAATCACCATGTGCATATTTAAACATCCTCTTCTTACTCTGAGCTTTAGCATTTTTATTTTGAAACTGAAGTGCTTTAATACGCTTTAATTAATTTAACCAAAGCATATAAACAAAATAAACATAATATTGCAACTTATATTGCAACTTAATACACAAGCAAACTTAAGTGTGCTAGTCATAAAGATGTAACTCCATTGTATATGCGCTTATCCCATAACAACATGCTAAAACACAGGTGGACAAAGAAATTCACAACGATCTTTTATATAGTACTGTTCTCATTATAATTTTATGTTGCCTATATGACAGACTTGCACTGCGTGTGATGTACTTAATTGTAGTTTCCTTTTTGATGTGATTTCAATCATATTTCAAGCAACTCAAAACCAAAATCATGGCGAACGGTGCAAATCTGAATTGTCTCAGCTGGAGGAAATAATCCATTAATTATCGGCTTTAATATATTTGCCTAATTTTCTTATCGGGACGATAACCATAGTGTTAAAAATGAACATAAATCGGCTGATACCGATAGAGTGGCTGATATATTATGCATCCTTAATTCTTTTAAATTATTCATATTGTTAAATACTTATTTTATTTAGCTTTTTTGCACACATGCTAATGCTTAACTCAAGAAAAGCTGACACACATAGGAGTGAAAGCCACAATAACCCAAAATGGCATAAAAGCAAAGATACAGTGTGTGAGCTTTTTTGCATTTTAACCCCAGAAAATAAATTAAATACTTTAAATGTCCAATTATAAATGTCTTGTTATTTTATAAACCTCCTGACGATGTCTTTTGCATAACTAAAAAGTCAAGGACATGTTTGTCACCATATTTTGAGAATGTCCTAGCCCCATTCACCTTTATGGAAAAGAGTACCATGGAAATGCTACTTTAAATCATTTTTTGTGTCACACGGAATAAATAAACTTCATCAAATAAATCATGACAGATTGATCATTTTGTGGTGAACTATTGCTTTAATATGTGGTGCGCCACCAGCACCAAGTGCTTTTGAAAAAAATAGTAGGCCGTATTAAGTGGCGAATCAGCTTTAGAAAGCAGCACCAAGTGTCGACCTTTGGCACATTTCCTGTGTTATTATTGGTGTGATGTAGCTCTAGAGGGGGATCCATTAGAAAGAGTTGTGAAAGGGACAGATGTGAGATTGAGGGATAGAGGAGAGGCGGGATAACATGGGATCACCCGGTTACCCAGCTGTTGATCACAAACAGTTGTGAGTTTAGCACAGATGTTAAAAGGGTTGTTAGACGTAAGCCCCACCACACCCACCAACTAACCAGGCCAGAGGATCAGCCATACGGGTCTGTCTGTACATTATACTTGCCTCTCTGTATCTCTCTTTCTCTGCTACTGAAAACCTTCTTATTAATGTTAATGAGGCCTGCGCCCAGGCTTTTACACTTATAAACCTCATCCGGTTCAATCAGTAATCTCATGGATGCAAGTGCAAGAGAAGTGTTTTTTTTCTACACAAACAAGACTCTTATGTTATACAGAATGTGTTACAAGTTTGGGATCAGTAAGAATTATTTTTTTATTTTATTTTTTAAAGAAATTTATGTTTTTCATTAAATTTATCAAAATGACAGGAAAAATTCAAAGCAAAGTTCAGCTTTACATTACATTTTAAAATACATTAAAATGGAAAACTATTGTAATATGTCACAATATGATTTTTTTTTCTCCTATATTTTTGGTCAATTAAATTCAGCGTTGGTGAGCAAAATATACTTTTACAAACATTAATCAAACTTAACGACCTCAAGCTTTTGAACGGTGAGGTATATATCGTCTTGTATTGTATATTTAATTGTAAATGCTCATATCCTCTATTTTTACATGTGTATATTGCAGTTATCTAACTTTCACTTAAATTTCATCTTTAAAAATGCTAATAATTGAATCACTGTTACATGTAATCATTAGCAAATTACTGTATAATGTTGTGATGCCTAAAATGATTGATTTTTTCGTTTTTAGTGTTGTTTTTAATTTAATTAGATAAAAGTGTATAATATTATTAAAATACTATTAAATTAATTCATATCTTTTAAAATAATTATCGATGTAGGGGCCAGAACTTAATATCTGTGCATTCATAGAATTTCCTGGAGATTTTGAGGGTAGTGAACGTTAAAGCAAAGCATGCTAACATGCTAAAAAGTTGCTTCTCAAAAAGAGAAATGTAGATCTCACTACAACCTTGTACACAGTCAGTTTACCTGCCCGCTGTGTGTGGAATCAGTGCGTCTTCACTTTAGCAATGTCAGCGTCAGTGTTTGAACTCAACTACTGATAATGATGTTAGAAGACGCATACAAAGACTAATGCTGGTGAAATCCTCTTTCAGATCACCATCCGATGTAATGCCTCATCATGTATCTGTTGTAACAGCAAACCTATTAGTCATACAGGATTAAACTGTAGTCTGTAGGTAAACTTACACCGCGTACGCTGTTCTTTGATACGCTTCAGTCAATAGCAGTCATCAGGATCCCTTCCTCTTTTCCAGAGAACTTCCTGTTTTTTTCCACAAGAAGTGCTGCATGAGTACTGATATCTTAGACCTTTCTCCCTCAGCGCTTGCACATTAGTGCAAGTGGGTTTGTGTGTAATTCTGCCCCCTACCCACTGAGATGATTGGACGTTGTTTTGTGCTGAAGGGAAATTAGATCAGATAATGCTTGGCCACAATTTTGCTTCTGACCCACAGCTGATGCACACACACGCGTGTACAACGGAACCTGTAGATTTCATCCAGTCCATAACTTTATCTCAAATATAAGCAACCTATTAAAATTCCTGTCATTTAAATAAATTCATGATTCCACTTTAGTTTAGCTTTTTAAGTCAAGACTTGCATCGGCAGATACACCTGATAAACCATCACAGTCATGCCATTTCTACAACGTTTCATTTGTAACGATTTGTGACGTCTCCTGCCCTGAGCTTAGAGGGAAAAAACACTTGACTACCTCAAATGTCTCCGCTGATCTTGGATTATCAAAGCTAACGTTATAAGAGATGTACCTACCTGCATTAAAGCTGCTATACTAGCATACTTCATTAAAGCTGTATCATGAAAATCTTTAATGATAAAAGAAGATGGCAATTACAAGTTTGGCAAGTGTTTGGATGTCTCTTCTATCAGTAGGTATTGTCCTTAAACAGATGGTGGAGGCTTATCCTCAGAAACTAAATGGTCTAATGAAATTAGCACTAATTATAAAACCGCTACTAAATTTACCCATGACTGAATGGAACGGGATTGCGCTTCCTAAACTGCTGTTTGAGTTTGTGGAAACTTACCACTCTAGAAAACTCTTGTGGTGGAAAGAAGTGGTAGACAAGCTTCCATTTCTGCTGTACTTTAATTCTTTTTCTAATATTTTGTTACTCTAATATTATTTAATACAGTTTCTTGCTGGTAAATGCGTCTTTGCTCAGGCACTAATGTGCATACTGTTCAAAATTTTACGATTGGTACGAGTTTTATGTTTTTGAAATAAGTCGCACTTATGATCACCGCGGCTGAATTTATTCAATCAAAAATACAGTAAAAATACTGTACACTGTACACAGTAATACTGTGTGAAAATGTTATCATTTAAAATGACTGTTTTCTATTTTAATATATTTTCAAATGTAATTTATTCCTGTGATGGCAAAGCTGAATTTTCAGCATCATTACACCAGTCTTCAGTGTCACATGATCCTTCAGAAATCATTCTGATATGATGGTTTGGTGATTTATTATTATTTCCATTATTTAAACTAAAATATTTTCCAGAGCAAAGACTGAATCTGTACTAGCACATTTTAAAAAACTAAACGCATAACTCCCCACAGCCTGTATCCAAATGTCATGTTTTCGGGGTTAACAGTTGCACCGTGTGAAGATACAAAGCCGCCCAATAAAAACACAAGGTCTCTGTAAACAGCAGCTCTCTGTTTATTGTCCTGTAGACTTTTCTGTCCCTGACAACGTGAGGCCATTTTCATTTTCACCTTCAGTGTTCCCCTCCCTGTCCTGATCCTCCACAGTTTATCTCCCGTGCAGCCTTGAGGAGGGGGCCATTTGAAACCCCTCTGTGTGTGTGTGTGTGTGTGTGTGTGTGTGTGTGTGTGTGTGTGTGTGTGTGTGTGTGTGTGTGTGTGTGTGTGTGTGTGTGTGTTTCAGGGTTATGACTTGGTTTAATCCTCCTCAGCACACAGATATCTTTCTTGATATGAGTACAAACTACCGTCTAAGTATACTTTTTACCTTTATATACTGTTATACCTGTAACTCAAAGCTTACTCAGTTTATTCCTACTGTATTTAGGAGATCTCCTGGCAGTCCATCAATATGAGTCGATTCTTACACATTGCTTTCCATTCAATTGGCCAATAAATGTGAAAATTGTTTTTGTATAAATTCAAATTCCAAAGTGACAACTAAGTAAGAAAAGAAAGGAAAAACATGCAAACTGAAGTATGGACCTATCATGGCAGCACAAATTAGTAATTCAAGAAACTTGTGAATTATTTAGATAGTTGTAGTAGTTAGTATAGTGTAGTTTAAATAAGACAGTTGCACAGTCAAATCCAAATAAAGGGCTGCTGCTTGTGTTCTCTTCTGTCCACCCAGCAGCACCCCTCCTCCTCTACTCCCCCATCACCATCCCTGTGATGCGGCACTGCCCCATCAGCACGCCTACCCAACGTTGGTGCCAATACCACACACTCACAAAGCACAGCATCCTGTCAAAATCAGGACTCTGACCAGCCTGCCTCACTTGTTTTTTTTTTTTTTTTTTTTTTTTTTTTTCATCAGAGGTATAGCTCGATATTTCTAAGCCTTTTCATGTGCTTTCAAGTAAATCTCTCATTCATTGTAAATATAATTTATTCTGAAGCATCAGTATTCAGTCAGCTTTGACACATTTAAATCTGCATATATATATATATATATATATATATATATATTTTTTTTTTTACTTTTATGAAAGGTATAATACAAATAAATGAAATATAAAATATAAAAATATATATATTTTTAAATGTATGCTTTCATTTTAAATTCTTAAATTTTATCAATAAATTCAATTAGAATAATAAGACACTATAGGGCTGTTACCAATCAAATTTAGTAATTTAATAATTATTAATAATTTACACTGAAAAATCACAACTGCATTAAAAATGTTATGAGATTGCTTTGAATACTTTTTGAAATACAAATAAGAAATGTTTGAAAGAATAAGTAGAGGTCTGCGCGGGACTGTTTTTTTAAGCCCTGCTCCTGACCTGATTTTCTTCCCGACCGACCAATCCCCCTAAATTTAGATTTCCAGAATCTCACATTTAAATTTCCCCTAAAGAAAGAGAGTGACTATAACAAATATAAAATGTTTGATATACAATAATTTTATTTTTTATTTGTTGTATTATGATACTGTCAACGCTGTAAAACTGTCACAGAAAAAAATAGGCTAAATCAAATACGACATCTGTCACTCAAAATTATAATTTTAACTTTAATATAAAAAATTATAACCCCAAATTTTTTTTTTTTTTACATCCATGCAAGAATAGAATGTTGCTGACTGACGACAGTTTCAGTACCGAAAGTCTCTCCTCCAAAATCCAACCACAAAGGCTGAATGTTCTCTCTGAATACTTTTAAGCATGAAACTAAACCGCCAGTAGGTGGCGGCAGGTGACCGTCTTAATGAGTGTGTCATTCATTCAAACGATGAAATTAAATCAGTATAACATTTTCAGTCATGATGGTATTCAGCACTCTTGGTCGTGTGATGTTGCTTAACTATCATATGTTAAAAGTATAAAAACTCCACATTTTGAATGTTTACCGCAGTAAGTTAACAGTTAAGTTAGTCAGTAAGTCAAGATTTCTTCTTGAGAGGCTGCGCAAACCTCAACAGCGCAACCTTGTTACCGTTAGTACATTATATATTATAATATAATTCACTATCAATCACCACATACTAGGGGTGTGACGAGACACGAGATTGGGTTCACGAGAACGAGATGAGATTTTTACATAGTTTTTTTTCAGCCCATCCTAGAAATCCACGGTCTAGTCTACTAACATGTAACACACACTCATAACACACGCTCGTCTTCTCGTCACGTGATCAGTGCTGCGCGCTATATATGTACGTCTCGAACAGCTCATTCTGATGGAATTGAAGCAACTGTTATCCACCTGAATTAAATAGTTTTTATTTCTATAAAAAGCAAAACTAGAGTGGAGGCATAATGTAAATTTAGGATTTGCATATTCTATCCTAACTTCACCCTCACTCTCCGTCATGACAATATGACACAAGACCGCTTTTCACCTCGACGGGAAATCTCGTCACAGTTTAGTCTCGCGAGATCTCGTGGCACGAGATCTTGTCCCACTCCTACCACATACACTAGATGAATGCAGAATCATTCTCGCATTTTGTTGACTCCCTAGTTATTTTTTGTTATTGACATTTTAATCAGGTTACTTGTCCGGTCCCTTTGAAAAATCCACTTGTCCCGGACAAGCGAGCCGTGAGAAAAACATTATGTTCTCATTCTATTCACTTTTGCACTTGTAGTTCTATTCAAATTCGGCGTATTCCCATGAAATCCCACCTGTTCCATCTGCAGTCAGTCTAATATGTAAATCCACAGCATGGTTATTTCCTGACAACTGAATCAGCCTTGTCTGGGCTCAAATTAAAGATGCATATGGAATGTCCTTTAGAAATGCATCTGGAGACGCAACCGTCTGCATTATTCTACCCACTCACCGCGGCAAGTCAGACTGGGGCGTTCTCAGCCGACAGGCAGCAGTCTAGAGGGAGGGAGGCATAGCATATGGAGGTGTGGAGGAGTGTTTGTACGCCAAACAAAGAAAATGAGAAACTGTTGTCCACAATGGCACACAGGCTCCAACCTGACCAAAAGACAAAGACAGAGAGGAGGTGTGTGTGTGTGTGTGTGTGTGTGTGTGTGTGTGTGTATGTGTGTCTTAAGACTTGACTATGAAAACGAGTCCTTGGTTTGGGCGATGTTGTCTAGCACTGCCTCGGGCTGGAGCAAGATAGCATTACAGATAGAAAAAAGGTCGCAAAAACAAACTGCCTTATTCTCCCGAATACACCCAAACTTGCCTCGGTTTACCCTTTTCTGCCTGTTTTGTGTAGGTAGGTTGTCGATAAGCTGCAGCACCTGTGTGAATGTAAATGAGACTGTTCTCCAATAGAATCCAGAGGCCTTGACTGGCTGTCACAGGTCATAAAGACTTCATAATGACTGCTGGATTGCGGCGGGCTGCCGTAAAGGTGCTGTCAGTGTGCTGTTGCTAATGGGCCGCATGGACCCAAAATAACTGCTCTGTGCTGTTCCCACATCACTTCTGTTCTGACTCTCAATCACATGCTGAATAACAAAACATCTCAAAACAATGTCTTTTTTTCTTGCTGCATTTCTCTCTGAATTTTCACATCTCTTTCTACAGTTTTTTCTTTCTGCATTTCTTAAGCATGATCGTGTTTAGGTTAGGTGTGATATTACTTTTCCAAACAATTAAATCAGCAATGTTTGCATGGCGGACAATAAAATGTGAAAATTGAGAGCTGAGACATTTGGCCAGCCATAAGAACCATAAGAATACAGAAACTTGGGCATGCACTATAATAACCACCCAAATTATCTTCAGAAAATGTAAAAGTCTAATTTCTTTTCCTTTGAAATGTCTGAAAATATTCATGATTGTTATCAAAAGAGATGAACAGTATTAGCTTTTATGCAATGGGGATTTGGGGCATAATATTTTCACCTCCATGCGTCTGCAGACAGAATTTCTGCTCTCTCACATATACACACACACACACACACACACACACACACACACACACACACACACACACACACACACACACACACACACACACACACACACACACACACACACACACACACACAGAGAGAGAGAGAGAGAGAGACAGACTTCCCATCCTCCTCGGATGCAATCCATTAAAATGAAAGAGGCTGTTAGTCATTAAGAAAAAGGGAGAGGAGAAGAGGCTTTGTGTCATATGGGTCCAAATAAAAGGCTGCTACCTCTGTCTGCCTGTGCCTCCTCCTCCTCCTCCTCCTCTATATCCTCTCCTCCCCCCATCACCATCTCTAGGATGCGGCACTGACCCATCAGCATCCAGCACAGGCTCTAAACAGGAACTCAGGACAGCCTGCCTTGTTTTGGACTCTCCTTCAGCGGTATGCTGCTCATTCTGGCTCTTCAAAAGATGTTGTGCATGTCTGTGCATGTAACATTAGTTGTGAAAAAAAAACTGAGAAGTTGAAATTATTTGTCAAGTACATGATTGCAGTAATTAGGATTCCACAGGAAGCTTGTTGATGTCACGGCCGGGACTTCAGGCACGCACTGTTCATTCCCGGCACTGCAGGCTACAGTAAGAGTGAGTATGCATGCTTGCGGGGTGGATGGAGTGGGTGACACAGGGTGAGAGAAAAGGTGGAACGTGCCACTCCCACTCCTACGTATTCGCTTGCTTAATCGCTTCTTAGACTCGCAAAGACGAAAGGAGCCACAGGCTGCGTCTGCACTCTCATGTGACCTCAGAGTTATGTGGGCTGCTCTGACTGCAACTCATCCACTGCTACTGGCGGACACACACAGTTATGTGAATTTTAACAGGCTAGGCTGGTGACTGTGTGTGGGGACGTATTTCTGACATGACATTTAATGAGTGTGCAAAGTAGTCGCTGAGGTATCTAAAGAGCTTCTAGTGTTAGTTTCCTCCATCTCTGGCACCACCGCTTTGGTCTCATTAGTGCTGTCGTGATTATGAAATTTTGTCAAATGATTATTTGTCATACAGATAATTGCACTTAATGATCTGTTTGTCTTTTTGTTCATGTCACCTTAAAGTATAAACTTAATAAAAAAAGTGTATTCACGAAGAAGTATTCATTGTATTCACATAATGTGTTAGTATATTACATTGTTATATATTATATTGTTATGGGTATAATTGAGCTTTTTTTTTTTGGTTTACATATTCATGTATTCATATTCATATTTGTGTGTTTTAACATTGTTTTAAAAAAAATGTTTTTTGAGCAGCATGGAATGATTTCTGAAGGCTGGAGTAATGGCTGCTGTGGTGAACATGGATTGGAGTTGAAAGTGCACAATATATGTGGTTATTTCAGATAATCGCAATCAGATCAAATAATCATCTTAGAAAATTGAAATGCATCTGTAAGAGCTCAGGAAGAGGAACGAGAAGATAACAGAGGTGCAGAAACGGGAGGGGAGAGTGGAGAGGGTTTTTCTTTATGACTCTCAGTATGTCGTCTGTTGGCATGTGGGAGGTTGTGCTGGTGGGGGGAGCGGGGGTGGGGGTACGGAGGGTGGGGTGCTCTCACCCTTTCAAGGCCACAGAAAGAGACAGATAGAGATGGAGGGAGGGGAGTTAGAGTACTATAATACACTCCAGCAGCTCACCATGCCTACACTACCCTAGGAGAGAATGTGGAAAGGACAGCTGGGGATGGGGCAGGAGAAAAAGAGGGTTGTAGGTCATGTGGCATGATTTGGATGGAGGGAAGAGGGGAATAGAGGAGAGAGATAATGAGATATGACTCAGAAGATGAGCGATCAGAGTAACTAGAAAGGAGAGGACAGCGTTTAGCTCTGACAGAGCTGGTGATTTGCACTTGTGTGCGTCTCTGTGTGTGCTTAATGTCCTGGATCTTGTCTGACACGGTTCAAACTAAGATTGGGGGATGTGTCTAAAAAATTTACAGTGAGTGTGGTTGTCTTCAGTAAGGACTGTGACTACTTTAAGCACACAGACGATAAACTCATCACACACTACTGTTTAAAAGTTTGGAGAAGTTGTGAGAAATCTAGAAATCTACAAATACATGACATGAAATGCAATCCATGTACTTTCTTCTCTTAGGTGAATATAGCTGTGGTGTTCATTGCAACTAGAAGTTATTGCATTCATATCTGTCAAGTGTCATTAGACAAACAGAGTTCTGGTCCAAGTACACGGATACTTTTTCAAGATTTCTATTCGCATTTTTATTCATCTTGATTTCTTACATCTTTACTTGGGTGCTTTTTCTGGGCGTGTCGGAGTGAATGTGGCTAATAGAGTCTCACGAATGAGCAGTCAAACACGGAAGACCAACAGCCAAGGTCAGGATTTTCGTTAAGTAATAACATTTTTCACCAAACCTTATTGTATACCCCCCAGAACACTTGGAGTATACGACATGTCACATGGGATCATTCTGTAATACTTTTGCATTTTTAAAAGCTTAATGCTGGTCGCTATTTATGGCATTATATGGATGAGTGCGAGTGGGACCTTTTTTTAAATTATTATTCTGCTTTTGTGTTCTGAAAAAGAAAGACCGGCGTACTGCATTATAACAACAGCAGGGTGAGTAAATGACTTAAATGACTTATTTTTTTGTTTTATGGTGAATTATCCCTTTAAGCTGTACAACTGTTTTCAACATTGATAATAATAAAAAATCTTTCTTAAGCAGCAAATCATCATATCAGAATGATTTCTGAAGAATCATGTGACACTGAAGACTGGAGTGATGATGCTGAAAATTCAGCTTTGACATCACAGGAATAAATTACATTTTAAAATATATTCATTTAAATTGTAATAATATTTCACAAAATGACTATTTTTACTGTATTTTTGATCCAATAAATACTGCTTTGGTGATTAAGTGACTTTCAAAAACATTTTAATAAGTCTTACAGACCCCAAACATTTGAACGGCAGTGTATATGAATTTTTCTTTTTGAAATATGAACATAAGAGTGGCATCAAACAGTAGCATCTTATTGATAGTCATCTATCATCTGTGATTGGAACAGCAGATTTGTCATAACATTTGTGTCTGTGTGTGTGTGTGTGAGAGAGAGAGAGAGAGAGAGAGAGAGAGAGAGAGAGAGAGAGAGAGAGAGAGAGAGAGAGAACCTGCAGTGCTTAATGAGACAGAGAGGTTGAATATTAAACATGATGAAAATTCTAATAGAGAACAGCCGCAGAATGTGAGTGACCCAGATTATGATCACCTTTCTGCTAAATCTTTTATGCGGAACAAAAATGGGAGCAAATTTAATTTACAATAGAGACAGAGGAAGGATAACCGGAGATGCCAGTGCTGCTTTGGAGGACATAGTAGGATGATGATCAAAGAAATGGTTTTGTTGGCCCATTTTTGTTTCTAAAGTATTAGCAGTGCTTAATTGATGATTTAATTTGTGAATTATGTGGTCTCTGAACAGTTAGAGAAATATCCCTCATGTTTTGGGGGGTCATGGATCAAAAGTGTAGAAGGATACCCTTGACAAACATGATAAACTAATCAAAATCAATATAGTAGCTGTCTACACTGTAAGCATTGTTAGACACCTGCACTGTAGACAGATTTGTTGATTATGAATTGTTGCTTGAATTGTTGCAATCTAGTATTGTTGCTTTGTGACGTTTTCTTCCTTTTTTTTGTTGTGTAGATTGACCTATTTCTTAATAACTTGCATTGGGGAAAATTAGTAACTGTTATTTTTAAGGAAAGAAATGTATATTCTCTATGAAGTTTAAAAACAGGTGAGACAGACGTTTAAGTCTGCATCAACTCAATCAGCTTGTTTATGTATATGTGAAATTAATACATGCATATTATTGTAATTTTACAGTAAAATATTTTTAAATACTTTTTATTTTACAGTGATATAGTATTATTACAGTAGTAATACAGTTCTTATTTTGTTTACTTTAATTAATATAATAGTAATAATGAAATTATTATTATTATTATTAATATTATTATCACAAAATTATTTCTATGGTTAAATTATGCAGGCCTAGGAACAAGAATTGCAAGCCATTTTAAATCAGTTTTTGTCAGAAATTACATTTTACAATTACATTTTCCTCTAAATAGTTGAGCCCTGTTAGTTCTGCACCATTCAAAATGTAATTAATAATGCTTTTGAAGTTAGGATTTGATTTGAGTTTGCAAACAAAGAAACTCAAAATGCAACTCAATAATTAAGTGTAATTTTAAGTGTAACTAGAATAATAGGGTCTTCAAGACTTTACAAAAACTTTATAAAACAGAAAACCCAAAGTGCGCTGGATGACTTGGATATTCATAGTCCATTGTAGAAAACAAAATTTGCAAATGCCTTCCATCTTTTGTCTTTTGTCATGTGCAATTTGTGAATGACTCTTATTCTACGGTTACAAAATGATATCCATATATCCATAACAGTATCAAAAAAAGAATATAGTTGCAAGCTATTGATTTAATGTTTAATTTTTCAGTACACGTGTACACATCACAGCATCCAATAAAATGGCTGCCATATCAATTCCAGCTGTGGGATATGTCTTGGGTTGGCAGGATTGATGGCATGGTGTGAGGATTGAGTCACATTATCTTCATGTAGCTGGATTAACACGGTCTGTAGTAATCCTGGGATTATGTAGTAAAGTGAGATATCATGGTAAGACCACTCATGTCTTTAGCCCGTTGATGGAATAGAACAGAATCGTGTCTTACTGTAGGAACCACTTGTTCTCAATCGAACATCTTGGCACAGCTGGATCTGTCTTACTGGTGCAGTCTCATATCACTAACAATAGTCATACAGATTTTCTCACTTCTGTTTCAGACCTCAGGTGATAATTGCAAGCCTTTCTAACCAAACCATCTCCTCTGAAGTCTACATGGCATGTTCCTCTAGAGTTCCGGTCCAGTAGGTTGTCACCTGCATTTGTCCAGGCAGTGTGGGTCAGTTCTCCAAAACGCTGCTAGGAAAGCATAAGAACTACCACATAGCGATGGGAATCTTTAAGCACCTCACGATTCGATCTGATTCCAAAACAATTCTTGATTTCAATTATTTAATTAGTTTAACTACTTGAAATCTTTAGTTTATGCCATTTTTGTTTAATTATTTAATTATAAACACTTTTTACTTAAAGCAAGTAATATAATTTGTAATTATTTAAGTAATTTTCTAAATATAGCTTAAAAACATTCTACAAGGAAATAGTTAATAATAAAGAAGAATAAAGAAAGGTGTTACAAGCAATAAACAAAGTGTCTTATAACTGTGCTTTACATTTACATTTATGCATTTGGCAGACGCTTTTATCCAAAGCGACTTACATTGCATTCAAGGTACACATTTAAACATTTTGTCAGTTCTTGCTTTCCCTGGGAATCAAACCCATGACCTTGGCGTTGCTAGCACCATGCTCTACTGTTTGAGCTACAGGAAAGCCTTTAAAGTATCTGAAAGTTTCTAGACAAGCGCAAATATTTTTCTTTTTATCTAAGCATTATTGCTGTTTGATTATCAAAGATTACATTATGGACTGTGTGTTTTGTGTATCTCGTAATGCATTCCAAACAGCATAAATACTGAAATACTGGCAAGAGACTGCAATGTCTAGCAAAAGCCAGGGTTTCTCACAGCGCACAAGCTATTCAGCACAATAGAGCCTGCGTTTGCCCTTGTAATTTGCTTCAACCTTTCTGAACTTTATGCAGTGATACTTGTTCGAGGGTTTTGTGTCCATGTGTAATTGGCAGTAAGAATAAGCCATCGCATTGTGTGCAGTAAATACTAAGCTCAGTATCGATTTTGAAGTTTTCAGAACCGTTGAAAAGAGAATCGCGATGCATTGAAGAATCGACTTTCTTTTTTTCCACCTATTACCACAGGTGGAAATTGTTCTCCTCTCTGAAAAACGTTTTAACAGGGCGCATCAGGCTCATGAGTTTTGACCATGTTATTTTACTTCATCTTGATTAAATTCCAGCCAGTCTCTCACCTACACTCTGTGTCAAGGTCTACGTCTGCCACCTGTTTTGATTGAGTTGGACTTCCAACTTCCTCAAACACGTGACGGTGCATGTGTGAGCTTCAGATGGGTTTATTCAAGATTATGCAGCTCTCAGGCCCATGTAGTATGTATTAACACAAAAAGCAAGAGTACTCTCCAGGTGCTGACAGATTAAGGCCATTAATACAGCCCAAGAAATGCCAGACTCCTGCTCAAGACAAGAGATAAAGATGCTCACTTGCTTTTTAATGCTGTCGTAGTTTCAGCCTTACATGGACTGCTCACGGGCCGCCACATGCATATTACGCACAAAAACCAGGTTTGTTCACAAGTGGCCAACACAAACTTTTAGTTGCTACATTTTTCCAATCTTTAAAAAAAGACAAGTTACAATTAACAGTTTTGTTTGAGGACATTGACACTATGTTAAACTCTGCCTCATTGGTTACTCAGACAAGCTTTAGAGACAGTCACATAGAATGAACTGGAGATTTTGTGAACAGTAGGATTTTCTGTATAATTTGCTGTCAAAGTGGTAAAAGGGGAATTTTTTTTAAGGGACAAAAATGTTTTTGCATAATAAGCCACAGTGTGCACCAGACTTCACGAGGTACAATTTCGTTCAAAGGTTTTTGGTCGGTAAGATTAAAAGAAGACTCTTGTGCTCACCAAGTCTGCATTTATTTGATCATATTACAATTTAAAATAGCTGTTTTCTATTTGAATCTGTTTTAAAATGTAGTTTATTGCTGTGATGTTTATTCCCGCATCATTACTCCAGTCTTCAGTGTAACATGATCCTTCAGAAATAATTCTAATATGCTGATTTGCTGCTCAAGAAACATTTATTTTTATTATCAATGTTGAAAACAGTTGTGCTGCTTAATATTTTTGTGGAAACCGTGAAGCATTTTCCATGTCTTTACTGTCACTTAATGACCCTAACTACCTTTAAACGGTAGTGTATATTTGACAATTGTTAAGATATTTGTCTAAGACACTGCTATAACGAAGAAAAAGGTTTAGTTTGTCTTAGTTTTTGTTTCTCATCTGCTGTCTTGTTGCATGTAAAGTGGATGATGTTTAGGTGCTTGTAAAAGACAAAAGAGTGAACAACACTGTAAAATGAATATTTTACAGACATCTTAAGATTCTAATGGACCCTTCCAGTCCTCCAGTGTATGTAGAGAGAAAGAAACAAGAATGAGAGAATATGAAAAAGGATAGATAAGAGTGGGAGATCTCTGAATAGACTGCTGAGTCACACACTTAAGAAGCACAAACCACAGGAAACCTGACCCTCACACATTCGCAATCAACCTTCATCACTAATATTCCAGTCCAGTGTCTTAGGATGCAGGATTCACAGTTGATTTGGCATTCTTCGCTAAAGAGAAGATGACTGAATTTATGATTATCAGTGGCTGATCTACAGTAGAAACGACTCCCAGTGGGCTTTCTGCCATCTCTCTCTCTCTCTCTCTCTCTCTCTCTCTCTCTCTCTCTCTCTCTCTCTCTCTCTCTCTCTCTCTCTCTCTCTCTCTCTCTCTCTCTCTCTCTCTCTCTCTCCATAATCCTCTCTGCTGGAACGTGGAGAGGAGAGGGGTTAATATGTTTTGACAGAGGCATGTGACTGCCAACCCTAAATGAGGAATCGCTGCCTGCGGCCACACTCCCACTGCATCCCTCTGTGTAATTAAATTTTAAATTTTGCAAGCTACAAAACAGCATACAGTCAGAGCTAACCCTTAACTGCGCATTTAAAGAGACATACTCTTGCAGTATCATCTGTTTGGAGACAGTCAGGGTCAGGTGTAGGATTCCAATAAACTGCTGTTTAGCAAGAGATACATTTCCTCACGCGTGACAAAACTAAGCAGAACTGAACAGACCAAAGACATTCACATTCTTGCTGTCAATTATAGTGTGATTTTTGTTAGCATATATAATATTTATATAATTTAAATAAATGGCTAGTAACTATATACATTATATTGCCAAAAGTTTTGGGACGCCTGCCTTTACATGCACATGAACTTTATTGACATCCCATTCTTAATCTGTAGGGTTTAATATGGAGTTGGCCCACCCTTTGCTATAACAGCTTCAAATCTTCTGGGAAGGCTTTCCACAAGGTTTAGGAGTGTGTTTAGGAGTGTGCACTGATGTTGGACAAGAAGGCCTGGCTCGCAGTCTCCGCTCTAATTCATCCCTAAGGTGTTCTATCGGGTTGAGGTCAGGACCCTGTGCAGGCCAGTCAAGTTCCTCCACACCAAACTCGCTCATCCACGTCTTTATGGACCTTGCTTTGTGCACTGGTGCGCAGTCATGTTGGAACAGGAAGGGGCCATCCCCAAACAGTTCCCACAAAGTTGGGAGCATGAAATTGTCCAAAATGTCTTGGTATGCTGAAGCATTAAGAGTTCCTTTCACTGGAACTAAGGGGCCAAGCCCAACACTTGAAAAACAGCCCCACACCATAATCCCCTCTCCACCAATGGTAATAATCCAACATAATCGCCCCTCTATGCACTGTTCTTGAGCTAATCTGAAGGCCACACAAAGTTTGGAGGTCTGTAGCCATTGACTCTGCAGAAAGTTGGCGACTTATGCACACTATGCGCCTCAGCATGTGCTGACTCTGTTATTTTACGTGGCCTACCACTTCGTGGCTGAATTTCTGTTGTTCCCAATTGCTTACACTTTGTTATAATAACACTAACAGTTGACCGTGAAATATTTAGTAGTGAGGAAATTTCACCAATGGACTTATTGCACAGGTGGCAACCCATCATGGTACCACGCTTGAATTCACTGAGCTCCTGAGAGCGACCCATTCTTTCACAAATGTTTGTAGAAGCAGTCTGCATGCCTTGGTGCTTGATTTTATACACCTGTAGCCATGATTTGGAGGGTGTCCCAATACTTGTGGCAGTGTGTGTGTGTGTGTGTGTATATGTATGTGTGTGTGTGTGTGTGTGTGTGTGTGTGTGTGTATATATATATATATATATATATATATATATATATATATATATATATATATATATATATATATATATATATACGTATATATAATACGTATATACCGATGTGTCAAAACATTATGACCTAACAATGCTGCCTAATATGCTGTTGGTCCTCCACGTGCTGCCATAACAGCGCTGACCCACAGAGGCATGGACTCTACAAGACCCCTGAAGGTGTCCTGTGGTATCTGGCACAAAGATGTTAGCAGCTTTTGACGGTGGCCAGGGGTCATCATAGACACTCTGATTGGTCTGCGGCTACACAGCCCCATATACAGCAGAGTGTGATGCACTATGTGTTGTGTACATTCCTCTCATAACCATCATAAAAGTTTTGTGTGACATGTTCCACAGTAGGCCTTCTGTTGGCTTGGACCACATGGGATAGCCTTAGTTGCATCGATGAGCCCTGGGTGCCCAACACCCTGTCGCCGGTATATGGTTTGTCCCCCCTCGGACCACTGTTGGTAAATTCTCAGCACTGCTGTCTGAGAGCAATTTACACGCCTTGCAGTTTCAGAGATACTTTGACCCAGTCACCTTGCCATAACAACTTGGCCCTTATCAAAGTCACTAAAATTTCCACCATTTCACACCATTTCTCCTGCATCCAACACATTGATTACAAGAACTGATTGTTTGCTTCCCATCTAATCCACCCAGACTGTAATATGTGGCTTGTTAGGAGATGATCAACAATATTCGCTTCACCTGTGACTGGTCATAATGTTTTAGCTCATCAGTGTGTGTGTGTGTGTGTGTGTGTGTGTGTGTGTGTGTGTGTGTGTGTGTGCATGTATGTGCATGTATGTGTATGTATGTGTGTATGTATGTGTATATATATATATATATATATATATATATATATATCATACTAATACTGTGTTTGACCCCCTTTCGCCTTCAGAACTGCCTTAATTCTACGTGGCATTGATTCAACAAGGTGCTGAAAGCATTCTTTAGAAATGTTGGCCCATATTGATAGGATAGCATCTTGCAGTTGATGGAGATTTGTGGGATGCACATCCAGGGCACGAAGCTCCCGTTCCACCACATCTCAAAGCTGCTCTATTGGGTTGAGATCTGGTGACTGTGGGGGCCATTTTAGTACAGTGAACTCATTGTCATGTTCAAGAAACCAATTTGAAATGATTCGAGCTTTGTGACATGGTGCATTATCCTGCTGGAAGTAGCCATCAGAGAGTGGGTACATGGTGGTCATAAAGGGATGGACATGGTCAGAAACAATGCTCAGGTAGGCCGTGGAATTTAAACAATGCCCAATTGGCACTAAGGGGCCTAAAGTGTGCCAAGAAAATATTCCCCACACCATTACACCACCACCACCAGCCTGCACAGTGGTAACAAGGCATGATGGATCCATGTTCTCATTCTGTTTACGCCAAATTCTGACTCTACCATCTGAATGTCTCAACAGAAATCGAGACTCATCAGACCAGGCAACATTTTTCCAGTCTTCAACTGTCCAATTTTGGTGAGCTCGTGCAAATTGTAGCCTCTTTTTCCTATTTGTAGTGGAAATGAGTGGTACCGTGGGTCTTCTGCTGTTGTAGCCCATCCGCCTCAAGGTTGTGCGTGTTGTGGCTTCACAAATGCTTTGCTGCATACCTCGGTTGTAACGAGTGGTTATTTCAGTCAAAGTTGCTCTTCTATTAGCTTGAATCAGTCGGCCCTTTCTCCTCTGACCTCTAGCATCAACAAGGCATTTTCGCCCACATGACTGCCGCATACTGGATGTTTTTCCCTTTTCACACCATTCTTTGTAAACCCTAGAAATGGTTGTGCGTGAAAATCCCAGAGCAGATTGTGAAATACTCAGACCGGCCCGTCTGGCACCAACAACCATGCCACGCTCAAAAGTGCTTAAATCACCTTTCTTTCCCATTCTGACATTCAGTTTAGAGTTCAGGAGATTGTCTTGACCAGGACCACACCCCTAAATGCATTGAAGCAACTGCCATGTGATTGGTTGATTTGAACAGGTGTTCCTAATAATCCTTTAGGTGAGTGTATATGTGTGTGTGTGTGTGTGTGTGTGTGTGTGTGTGTGTGTGTGTGTGTGTGTATATATATATATATATATATATATATATATATATATATATATATATATATATATATATATATATATATATATATATATATATATATTTATATATTATATATATATATATATTAATATATTAATATATAATATATATATTAATATATTAATATATTAATATATTATTATAATAATAATAATAATAATACATACATACATACATACACACACACACACACACACACACACACACACACACACACACACACACACACACACACATTGAGACCTAGAGACAGCATGGTTCGGAGGGGTAGGGGCGCAAATGTTTTTCCTGTCAGCAGATAGCCACTTCATTCCATATCTCACAAGTTTGGCCTGGATGCTGAGAGAAAGAAAATTGCATGTTTACATGTTGAATATCCACACATAGAACTCCGGAGGTTGACGTCATGCAATTTTGTCAGGCAATCAGGGGAGCGCTAGAGTGGCTGTAGCATTGGTATCTATAGTGGTTGAACAATAATTTAAAACCAGACTGTTTAAACCTTACTATTTCAACATGGTGGACAGCTGCTGTGCGTCAAGATGCCAGAACAGGCGGGGGAAAGCAAAGGGGAAATAATTTTATCGTAGTAAGTTGTTGAAATGCCGTGAATTTCAGTTTATTTTTCATTCTAACTACTTTTGCCTCACATAACTAACGGTAAAAATAAGTTCCCATTAAATATGATACTTAATCATGAATAACACAAGTGCTTTTATATATAAATAACATTCAGAAACTGTAGGCTATTTGAAATGAAATTAAGGATCAATAAATAAATACTGAAACAAACACAATAAAAATACTGAAAAATACTGATTATGATTGCTTTTATTTGACATACACAATATGGACTGATGGGACAGATGCACACAGCGGCGCGCTGTTTTGGACAGGTTTGTGTTGACCGCTAACAGTTGTCTATTCACATAATGTTTTCTCTCAAAATGTAAGCGAGTTTATATGTCAGCATTATTAATATATAAGTATAAAGAATTGAAGTCTGTCATGTAAAACAAGAGCTTATTGATGCAGTTCAGTCTGTCTGCTATTTTATTCTATCCGTTAACGTTACTCCTGATCGGAGGCTTGCGTAAATATTTACTTTATATGTAGATTTAGGCTTCAACTAAGTTTAATGGTGCAACGCAAAAATATTTAGTAGTGCATAAGTTGTAACTTAGTGCTAATTTACATCAAAACTAGGCTAATTTGAACTTTCGCACAGCTGGTGCAACTGGCACCAGTATATACTGCAGGTCAGGAAAGCTATCCGTTCCTTTATCGATACATGTGAAAAGCACCCTGGGGGCATTATAGGGATCTGTTATGTTTAATCCATTAAGTTTTGCTATGTACAGGTCTATGTCTTTTGAATTAAAGTGCACAGTGAACTCTGTTGTCTTGAAGACTCATGCTGGCGTCATTCATTTCATATTCGCTCATGGCTGTCCCTGCCTGCCAATATGGCATTGTAAACAGAATGGGTCACGTGACGTCCGGAGCTCTATACATTCCAGCACTTAGAATAAAGAATGACTCAAGCTATAAGAGTTTCAAACAGACAGATCTAAAAGTTTAAAGGTTACAAATTGTCAAAAGGGTTTGTTAGCAAACAAGCCAAAAAAAATTCTAAAAATGTGCTATCTGCTGACAGGAAAAATATTTGCACCTTTTGCCCTACACAGCCCCTACCACTCCGAAACATACTCTGTCTCTATTTCCATCTCATCTTTTTTTTTCTCACTTGGTTTTCTCTTCTCCATCCCTGCCCCAGTGTCAATATTGCCCGTTACAGATGGTCTTTGTCCATGTCCACAATTGCAATAATTCTGTCTCCCTTTCTTTCTTTATGCCCTGCACTCCCAGTTCCTCTTTTCTCCCTCAAGACCACCGCAGGAGGAGGATGGTTCCTTTAACACTGCACATGTTCCTTGTACCCTCCCCCCACCCCTCCGCCAACACCCTCTCTTTCTCTCAAAGTGGTGCATTGCTAAATACCCCCATCTCTTACTTTCCTCGTCTTCAGCTTGCTGCGTAGCCCTTCCCACTTGTCTCTCATGCCCTCATACAGTCTGCTCTCTCTCTATCCATTTTTCCTCTTCATTCTGGCCCAATGCCAGGACGTGCACCTGCATTCAGAGACAAACGAAAGATGCGGATGGTCTGCAGGTCTCCTATTGTGTCAGCTTAACTTGAGTTGGTGAACGTGCTTGTGTATACTTGTAGGTTAAGAGTGTCGGTGTGTTAATATGTATAGGGCTTCCTACCAAAAGCTATTTCAGAGCAAATTCCCTCCATGTTTAGTATTGGAAATCATTGCTTGTTTTGAGTAGCACTACAGACGTGCAAATGATCACGTGAGTGATGAGAAAGAGCAAGTATAGAGGATAGCAGCACCTTATTTTCTTACTGAACTCCTCTGTCTCTGGGATACAATATTCATTTGCAATGAAGTGTGTGTGTGTGTGTGTGTGTGTGTGTGTGTGTGTGTGTGTGTGTGTGTGTGTGTGTGTGTGTGTGTGTGTGTGTGTGTGTGTGTGTGTGAAGTGAGCTACTCAACCTGTTGTACGTCTGCTCTCCCTTCTGTATGTCTAAAGCAACACTTGAACATTGCAGATCTGCAAAGAATTATGGGTAATTACCACAGATGTAGGAATGATCTGAAAAGTCGGGGGCACATTATAAAATCTTGTCAGCCTGGCTCATGAATATTAATTGGGCGATAATGTCCAGCCAGTAATCGCAGAAGAAGCAGAAAAGTGAGCACTAACCATATAAGCCAATTGCATGTTTGTTAGTTCAATCCTCTGCTGATGTAACCACTTGGCTTCTGTTTGGTTAAAGAATCGTCGGAATTAAATGAAAATTAAATCTAAATGTATTTTACGGTAAATGATTGCATACGTTTCAGTTTTTTAAATAAATGTTTGACCATAACTTGATATTCAGTGAAATTACAGACTTTTCCAATCATTTTGTCCTCAAATTCCACCCCTTTCTCCCAACTGACTGTAAGCTTGCATTCAGTTCTGCCTCCATCCACTTTAAACTTTAAAGTTGCTATTACTACTATATTACTACTGCTAACATGGTACATATCCTAAACCTACACAATTCACTTAAACTACATGTAATCACAATCATTACATCTCCTGGGGTCCTATGCAAACTAGATTGAATGGGTTGACCAAATAGTTCATGATACGGGCAACATTTTTTTTTTTTTTAACACCACAACAAAAATAATAGTGATTATTGACCAAAAAGTTAGGGTACATGACATTTTCCTACAGATGAGTGAAAAATCACACTCATAACCATTCATTAAATATCAAATATACTTATTGTATGATGTCGTGCAGCAGTTTTGCGTTCAGGAAACTTGTCGCATTGCGTCTGGTTAAGACACTGGTCTTTTAATTTTAAGTCCTTTTTAAGGGTCTTTTCATTTTAAGTCCTATGTCAAATTTCTTCATTTCCAGTGTAATGATTGTAACAGCCCTTGACACCATTGCATTTTTAGTATTGCCCGCCAGCCCATGCGTGCCGCAAAGAACAGACTGACATCCACATGTAGCTTTGGACGACTGACAACTAAACAGACAAACAGTGGGTTGATTCTGGCACAAAACACTGTCTGTTGTTCTCTCTGTGTGTGTGTGTGTGTGTGTGTGTGACTACTTTATGACTACTATTAGCAAGGCTACAGAGGTACACTGTACTGAGCTGAACAAGGGAGAAATGGTTCTTCACTGCATGTAATTTTGTCATTCCTTCAATCTCATGATAGACCCTCCTCCTCCGCTTTCCTCCATCCCCCTCTCACTCCATCTCGTCTGCTGTCCATACTATGCTAAATGCTCTATTTGTTTCTGCCCTCAGCACAGTCATAACTATTCAGAGCAGAAAAAAAGGCTGCACATGCAAAAGAAACATACCCTGACACATTTCAGTTAGCTGTCTTTCTCTTCCACACCTCCATATCTTGCTCAGCCTGTCTCTCGCTCTCACGGTACCAATATGACTCTCAGGAAAGATGGAGAGGGGGGAAACAAACTGTGACAGAAAGAAAGTCCCTGCCTTGGGCACTCTCTGTCTTTATTTCTCTTATTCCATCTCTCGTTCTGTCTATCTCTGTCCCTCCCCCCTTCCCTCTTTTTTCCTAGAGAATTGGGTGAAAGGCCGATGGAAAGGCCGGGATGTGTTTTCACAGGCCAGTCTACTCACATCCTATTACTAGTTGAACTGCTGCCCAGATTCAGCATCTCAGCTGACCGCAGCTCTACTGTACCTGTAGCCTGACCTCCTCTCATTTATAATGCGGCTCAGGCCGGCCGCTTAGACCGCAGGGTGATTTTTCTATAGCACTTGTGACTTGTAAACGCATGAAGATATTAAAGTCCTGATGAAATGGAAGTAGCGACAGATCCCTTTGTCAGTTTTGTGATGTACATCCGAGTGTAACGGATTAGCAAAAATAATGAAAAAATTCTGGGTGAGGACTTTGTTTTACGGATCGGTTGTTTATTGGATTTTGAGATATGGGCATTGAACTCAAAAGTGGAGGCAGATGAACATGAGCTTGCAGGGTTTAAGTGACCGAATTATTGGAGAAGTCCTGCATACATCACGAGAGAAGTCTTTTGTTTTCATCAAAAAAAAGAGAAACATATGGACATATGTTGAATTGTTCACAATAAGATCTGTAAGATGCATTCATAAAATAGAAACAAGATAAAATACATATATAAAACATAAACTTTATATTTTCAGTTAGAATGACAGGTTAATGCTATACTTTGGCTTGTACACACACTATAACTACAGCATAAACTGTACTTCTCCGTCCTGTGTGTAGTGTGTCTGGGCTCGTGGGTCTGCTGTATTGATGTATTACAGACAAACAGAACAGCCCAGTTATAACAACCCTGAAAATTGCCTGTTCAAAAGAAGCACTAGTAGTCCTAGGAGAGAGACGAGGAGGAGAGGAAGGGGGAGGGAAAAAGAGATTAATAAATGACTTTTCTTTATTAAATGTGAAAGGGGGTTTTGAGCCCCTCTCTAATTATCTCTACTCAGTTTGGAGCCCAAACTGGGGAATTTCAGCCGAGCCCATTAAATCTACCTGATTATGGTCTCTCATCAGCTGTGCCATTAGGATTTACACATTGAGTGTATGTGTGAGGGGCATAGTTAAACTTCTTAAAATCAAATCCTTCATTCCTCACTGTGCATTCTCTTAAAGGGATAGTTCACCTAAAAATAAAAAATCTCAAATTTTCTCACCCTCATGTTTTTCCAGACCTGTATGACTGACTGTCTTCAGTGGAACACAAAAAGTAAATTTCTGAAGAATATTGTAGCCATTCTTCTCAGTATAATGAATGTGAATGGAGACTATAACCAATGTTCCCTCTAAACTGTGCGTGTGTGCAGCCGCGCACATCTGATACCGTGGCCGTGCAGAAAGAATAAACCACTGTGCAGAGGACTGCCACAAAATGTGGGGGGAAATCCATTTGTTTGTAGGTGTATGCGGTTTAAGGGGTTTCATAGAAAGAGAATGATGTGAGCACGTGTGAGCAGCAGTGAGCCAAATCAGTCGCGGTAAGAATACTTGCATGTTTGTGGACCAAATAGTTCAATACGAGAGGCAAAAACATGTGACACAAAACATCATGATGTTTTAAAGAAGAGAGGCTTGATTAAGTGGTGGAAAGAACAGACGATGGGCACAGAACGATAACACAACTCAGAGACATTTACAATTAATGTTACACACCCACCACAGGTGTACTCAAAATACATCAGTTACACACCTCAGTTTAAATGGATATTTGTGTGTGTGTTGGTTTCAGGAATGTTTAGATAACTAAAAGTGTTCCCATGTTTTTCTTGAAAATATTTAGCTATTAGGTCCATTTAAATGCTTCAGTTTGTTTTCATATTATAACAATATAATATTAAAACAAATTGAAGCATTTAAGCTGATATATTATATCAATGTATTATATTGTACGCCTAATAAAGAATGGCTCCTTGCCATTAAAAAATCTTGGAAATTCATAAGTGATAAACAAACATTTAATTTTGATGGTTTAATGCTGTCTGTAGCCAATAATTGACTGTACAAAAACACTTTATGGTTGTCCCAAACCATCTGTGTAACTGCTTAATTTTAACCTTATATTAGGCCTATATTATAAAGAATTGAACTGTCTGGGAGATTTTAACACAGAACTGTAAAAAATTCTCAGGTACCCTAAAGCTTCATTTAGTGACTTCTGAATTAGCTGCTTGTTTTCAAAGACATTATTTAATATCACTAAGTTACATCAAGGCTCAAATAAAATGCAAATACATTCAAGTTAAAAGTTATAACTGCATGATTTTTTGGTGTTTACGTACACTGTACAAATCTGGTAGAAAGAATGTTTTTGCTCAGGTGGCCATAATGCCCACCCAATGGAGAAAAATGTTTTGCTCGAAAAAAAAAAAAAATTGTTTTAAATGAGGAACATTGACTATTACTGCCAGGCTCAAATGACAAAAAAGCAACATGATCATATCATACAAGTGGTCTATATCAGTGAATCTCAATTATTTTTGTCCAAGAAAATATTCAAAGTTGACTATGCTGATATGCACCTCTGGTACTTCAAGATTCAAGATTCAAGAGTTTTATGTGTCCCATACACAGTTATATACAGAATATACAACCGGCAGTGAAATGTAAACAGGTCCGCTCCATGGACAGTGCAAACTTCTGTTCCTAACATATAAAATCCGTACATCCTGTATATTTTTGTGGGTTTTTTTTTTGTAACAATTCAATTAACATTGTTAATATAACTAAATATAAATAATTTTAAGACTTATTAGGGCCCCCTGGAAGTTTGCTGAGGCCCCCTAGTAGGTCCCGGTGCCCTGGTTGAGAAGCACTAGACTATAAAACTCATGCATTATATTACATGTCTTCTGAAGTCATACAGCGACCATGTGCGAGAAACACAGACAAATTTACCTTTTGGTTAGTTACCATTCAATGCTGTGATTCAGATATTTTTTAATGAATTGATTGTTCTAGTTAACATAACAGGTCTGAATGATTCATTCATGAATTGGAATGATCCTGATTCTTGAACTTGGTGAGTTATCAGTGAATAGCAACTCAAAGCTTTTCTATGAGTCTTATGTCATTGGAATATAAATTATATGGATTACTTTTATTATTTTTTATGGTGCTATTGCATCCCTTTTAAAGCTTGAAATCTACAGTCCCTATTCATTTTAATAAAAAAATTGTAAAACACAAAAAAGCGACCTGTATATTATTCAAAATGTCTCCTTTACATTCCACAGAAGAACGAAAGTCATGCTGTACTGTTCTGTAATGACATTAGGGAGAGTAAATGATGACATTATTAAAAACATTTTTAGTATAGGATCCCTTTAAGTTTCTGTTTCATAAAACCCAGAAGATTTGAGAAGTCCATCATTTGTAAAGTTGTTTATGAGCACATGCTGAGTCTTACACAGGGAAGACTAGAGTGAAGATTATCTGCTGTGTCAGGGGCACTAAGACAGTAAAGGACAAACCCAAGATGATGATGAACCCTCTCTCTCTCTCTCTCTCTCTCTCGCTCTTCTTACTTCCCCTTCTGTCATTCCAGCGCAGATTTGCGCTTACCTCCATCTGTCTGTCTCTCTCGCCTCTCGGCATTTTCATTTTGTGTCTTTGCACATTTCCACCCTTTTCAAATCCTCCCTTCTTCCTCTCTGACTCTGCTGACCCATCTCCCCTCTCTCTTTTGGGTAGGGGACAGCTGTCACTGCTACAACAGTGGGTGTTTCAAAGTGGGGAGCAGGGAAGGGTTCGTTGCTATGGCAATGCCAGGCCTTGTGCCGACATGGGGAGCAGCTCGTGCCGCGTCTTAGCAGGATAATCCATTGTAATCCCGCAGAGGGGAGGCCGACACATATACGCGTTTGCGCACACACTCCCTGCAGGGCGGCTGGGGAAGTAGAAGTGAAAGAATTAGCATCTGTTACTGCTTGTGCTCAGGTCAGCTCCACTGAGGCTTAAAAAAAAAAGCCAAGCTGACAGAAGCTACCGGGCCTCACGTGAAAATAAAAAAGTACACACAGCCGGTTCAAACCCACCTCTTACACCGTAAGTGAAACGGCGCTGTATGACCAGTCTGTCTGTTCCTCTCAGGTTCTCATAGTGTCTTATGAGTCATGTAGCAATGAATGTATACGTGTCGAAAGCCAACACAATGTCGCCATTATGAGTGGAAAAGTAGGATGTAATAAAATAAAAGTATTTTATTTAATAAAAGTATTAAAAGTTTTTTTATTGGTCTTAATTTATAAAATGACAAGTTTTTCATTATCCAGCAAACTTTGGCTGACAAATAAACAAGGATTATCTATAAAATGAGAGTACACATTTACATATACTACAGACATTGTAACCGTACAAAGCTGGTTGAAAATCAGTAAACTTACATTTTAAAGCCTGAGTTTCCAAGCGGAGGAAATGTTACTTTTTGACACAAAAAGGAAATTCTGCCGTCATTTACTCAGTCATGTCATTTCAAACCTTTTTTTTTTTTTTTTTTTTGTGGTCCATACATTGAATGTCAGTGGGGTCCAGTGTTATTTAGTATGGGCAAAGTCATACAGGTTTGGAAGTAAAGAATTTTTTTATAGCAATTTTTAGGTGAGCTATCTTTTTAAAGAAGTCATTTGTTAACTGACATTATGGATATGATACTATATTTGAAGGCTAGTTTTTATTGGTCATAATTAAGTCGTAATTGTGACTGTTGACTGTACAATTGACTTTTGTGTACTGTTCATGAAGAATAACCATAAATTTAGTCTGGAAACACTACCAATTTAGCAATTTTATGAGGCAACAGGCTCATAAAAACATTCCTGTCACTCTCTGCTCTAGACAATAGATTAAATATATAGATAATGAACCAATTCTTTTGTTCCACATTTTGATAACACACTTAATTTTTCCTGCCTTTTAAGTGATGATAAAGAAAGAAATATGAAATGCCAAAAGTGTCCATTTTGCTCTAACCAAAACCACTTTAATGCCCATTGTAATTATGACTTCCGAACATCTAAGTAGAAATTTCCCTGCAAAAACCCTGCTGCGTTCCTGCTCCGTTAAATCCAGCATTTCAAAAAAAAAAAAAAAAAAAAAAGCCTGAACAATATGTACTCGTGTGGTTGTGGAAATTGTGTTAGTGAGTTTTAGCCTTCACACATGTGATCATTTCAATATAACATCTATAATATATACACTCCTAATTGTGCTTATTTCATATACACCTACAGTTATATATTATGCTGGTATGCATATGCATAAACATACTGTATATTATTTGGAAAAACAGACATTCTTATGCATGATGAATATATACATTCATAATTATGCGCGGGTGTAAAGAGCTCTGTTCTTTGTCCTTGTGTGTGTGTGTGTGTGTGTGTGTGTGTGTGTGAGTGTGAGTTTGAGTGTGAGTGTATGAATCAGTGTATTATTTGTTTGTGACAAATGGAATCCAAGTCACGCCGTGTGTAGTCTCATGGTCTCATAAATTGACCATTGAGTGAGACATTTGTGTATTTGTTTGTGAATGCATTTTGATTTGTTAACATACAGTGACCTCAAAAAGTTCTGGACATCATTGCATTAGATACAACATTTTGTGTGTCATCTGCAAACAAATTTTGCTTTTTTTTTCTTTCTTTTTTTTTTACATCCATTAAAAAAAATTAAAGCTGCTGTCCGTAACTTTTTTTGTGTTCAAGATTTACAAAAATTATATAATGAGAATGTACAAAATGAATCCATTTTCCAAACCGTGTTTTTGTCTTACTCTGAATCATTATGGTACACTTATAATAAGTGTTTATATTGGGACTATTTCAGACCGGTCTGGTAGGAACCGCTGCGTGACTCGCCATAGACATAAACAGAGAGAAGTAGCTCCGGCTGCATTGTTCTTCCGCAAGACGCATGCAGTTGTTTAGTAACCGCTAGAGTGCAAAAAGTTACGGACTGCAGCTTTAAATTTAAATTTTTAAAAAAAAATTCTGTTTGAGCTTGTGCATTTTTACCATGCGGGATGAAGCATGTGTAAGTGTTTGCATGGTGTGAGTGCGTGTGTGCGTGCATGCGTGTAGGCCCACAAGTTAAAAAGTATTTTTAGATCTGTGATTCATGCTTTAGTTGTTCTGATGTCGTAGAATTGAGCTGATCTGAATGGTGAACTAGATGTTCATGTAGTCCGCTGTCCCCTACACACACTGCATGAGCTACAGGCTATGCTGTGTACATGACATATGGTAATTTAATTTATTGGCCCATTGCTGCATTAAAGAAACAATTCCTTTAATTAATGCCATGCTTTATCTGTAGCATTTATTTAAATCAATGTTCTCAGACCGCACTACAATGAAAACATTGATTTATACCGGCTCCTGTAAAATATGAAATCGTTGTTGTGGATTAAATCATATTGATTAAAATGTTTGTGCTTAATCCTTAGAAGGATAAGTGTTTAGGCCAAGTAAAGGTTGATTTATGGTTCATTTTAATTAACATGTTGTTATTACAAACAGTGTAAAGAAGTGCATATGTCTTTGATTTGATAAGAAAGAATGAGATTTGAGCTTGCTGTTTTGAGTGGCCAATCAGATTTTCTAACTGAAAGATCTGCATAATTAAATATACTGCATTAGATCTGTTCCAAAACACAGTTCACTAAGACAGCATCCTACCTGAATAGAATGTCATAAGTGACTGATTTGGAATGCTTTACATAGGCATGAACCCTGAACGGACCGCACACAACAAAAAAATAACGCTACTAACCCTGGCCCTAAGGGTGAAGTGACATTTCCCTTTGTATGGCGAAATCCTGTGGGTGAAATGCATTCATCTCTGTCTGGAAATTTAAGTGAGGTACGCATGAGGTCTGATATTTCCCCACGCGGATTTTATGTTGGAATTTAAACATGTAATTTAGTTGTGCTGACCAACAGGGTGGTGCAGGTATGACGTCACTTTCAAGATTCAAGTTTATTTGTCATTACACATGTACAAGTACAGTATAACTTTGTAGGCCAGCCGACAGTTAGCATCACACTGGTTCCCTCAACAAAACCCCAATAGGATTTTTCCATAGGCTTTTTGATTGTTGAACAACAACAAACTAAATACAAGCTCTGTGATCAACAAAAGTTTATGATACTTGCACGTTTTGTCCATCAAGATAATTTTCACAGATGAACACAACTTTTATGAATTTTGAAGCCTAAATGCAGTCGCCAGAAGTAAAAAGCTAAAGGTAGCTATAAACGACCTACACCACGGTCTCGTGAGTTCAACTTCAACTCTTTCAGTTTTTGGGTGATAAAATTATTCCTAGAAAGTTTGAGTTAGACTAGTTTATGAGAGCACAATTAAGAGCATAAGGCTGTAAAAGCAGACTGAGTTTACCCTTTTGGTGTGATGACGTTTAATCTCCCCTTTAGCCACTTGTTAGCAACCGCCTTTTTCACACATAACAGCTTAAAAAAAAAACTGAGTGGGGTAATACTGATGTATTTTATGTCTTGGAATATAACGTGAAAGTATCTTGATCTTGTGTTAACCACAGACCTTATTTCAGCTATTTAACCAAAAACCCAGAAGTGCTAAAATGTTAACTCGCTTCTGCGCTTTGGCCTACAAACTGTGATGTCATACCTGCACCACTCTATATAAGGCTGCTTAGTTTGGGAGTGACCCCTGAGTTAGAAGTGCTACATGCATTGCTACACTATTGATAATGAACAGTGGACCTTACCTTAAGTTTTGCTAATGTGACTGTGCCTTAACCCTAATTCACAACCAATTTCATAGAGTTTTACTTATCATGGAGTAAAACAATACATCTGTACCAAGTCTGAATTATTTTATTCATATATTTACCAGCATTGAATGAATTATAATTGTTTATAATCAAAATTAGTTGCATTTTTTCACTGAGTGAGTATATTGGGAGTGTTTTTTTTCCATGAAGGTTACTGTACCTTATAATTCGGTGTGATGGTGGTGTTGCTTCTGCCTTCACCTGTGACACCTTGAAATGCTGTTTTGGTAGACAGCTCCCTTAGTTTTGTAACAGCCATAGTGCATTTGTTTAAAGAAAAAATCACCCTGTGGTAAAAATCTATATTTTAATGTTGTTTAAATATCTGTGTTGTGTTTTTAATATGCTTTAAGACAAACCATGTGCAAATTCATAAGTCAACACCATTGCTTAACCATTGCAGTATTTTCTCCTTAAAACTGCAGTGTACCAAAGAGAGTCTCAAAAATGAGGTTTGAAACCGCCCCTGTTCTCTTCTGTCACAAACATGTAACCAATCCTGTCAACGTGCTGGGCTTTTCCTATCATTATTTCTAAGGATGCTGATTTTTAGCTGTCAGGCAGCTGTCTGACTGAGATGGCGAACAGGGACAGGGTTTGTGTAACATTAGCAACACGTTATTAGCAGTTTAATAACATAGTCAAGTCAAAGGCTAATCATATGTATTACCGTTATGTGTCGACTTTTATTTGAATTATGAATGGATTATATATAGCCTAGAAAGCACACAAGGACTGCTCCTTTAATAATCATTAGAAAGCTGCCAGTTCAGTTATAATCAATGAAGTTGTCTATAATAAATATCTTATTTACATCGTGGATCAGGTAGTCCAAGCTGGTGTGATTGAGTGGAGGCGGAGACTAATTTGCATATTCATGCATATACTAAATTAAGCAAGGGTGTAAAGTTACAGTCAAGCTATTTTAAGGCAGGATTTTAATGTAATTTTGATAATCAAATATGAGTTTTAAGGTATACAGTTATTGACTGCAGGGGTACTTTAAATTAAATCTGAATGTCTTATGTGCCTCTGTGGTTTTGTATACGTCTGTGTTAAGGAAGTACTTTATGATGAGTTTGTTGGCAGCTGGTGGCTGATGCAGCACTCTGCTCTTCCCGCCTGCCCTCTGCCCCCACACCCCAGGGGAATCATGGGTAAAGCATTGATTGACTGTTTGTGGACCATTCTCACAACCTGACAGCAACTCAACGAGCCTGGTTTCAATCAGCATGTTTGTGTGTGTGTGCCCTTGTGCCTGTTAGACCCTTGCCCTCTTAAACACACACACACACACACACACACACACACACACACACACACACTCACTCCAGTGTTGTCCTGTCCCCAGTGCGCTAAATGCCCCGATGAATCACTGTGACATTCAGAGCAGCTGGACCACACTGTCAGCTCTCTCAATTTCATTTCCACTATCTATGCTCTGGATATATATACACTACCAGTCAAAAGTTTGGAAACGTTAAGGAACGCACATTAAGGAAACATTTTTTTTTTTTTTAAATATCATTACAATTTAAATTAACTGGTTAAAATATATATATTTTTATTTCTTTTTTATTTTTATATTATATAAAATAATATATTACAGCAGAAACCAGTTAATTTAAATTGTAATAATATTTTACAGTATTACTGTTTTTACTGTATTTTGGATCAAATGAATGCAACCTTGGTGAGATTAAGAGACTATTTAAATCATTAAAAACCTTAATGTTTCCTTTTGACGTGGAGCAAGCAGACAGGGTGGGTTTCTATTGTGCAGAAGTGAGATGGAGGGATGGGGGTGGAAGAGGGTGGGAAGGGGTGAAATTTTTTCATTTGAACCAGCTGTACAAACTGAATATTATATACCAAGTACTCACACACACACACTATATATATATATAATATATATATATATATATATATATATATATATATATATATATATATATATATATATATATATATATATATATAGGTGGGAGAAAAAATCAATGCATCTTGTTACTTTCAGAATTTCAAATTTCAGAATTGATTCCGAGCTTAGTTTTTAACACGCAGATGCGTGTACTTTAAAAACACCCGTATTCTGCTTGCTTCCAATTCCTCAGAGAGACACACACACCACTTGAACCTTCCATAAAATAATCTTTCATAAAGTTTGGAAAGGTTGAAGCGAATTACAAGGACATTCGTGGGGCTTCATTGCACAGGATATGCTGTGAGAAATGCATGCTTTGCTTGATGTTACACTTGCAGTGCGGTGGTCTCGCCTGGCTGGTATGTGATATATATATATATATATATATATATATATATATATATATATATATATATATATATATATATATATATATATATATATATATATATATATATATATATATATATATATATATATGAAACTCACTGACAGAAGGCTGGTTTCAGTTTCAAATGTTTACACGTGCATGTTGTGAAGAGCGCTCGCGCATGCATCTGTGTTAAAGTGGAAATCTGCTTGCATCTCAAAATGCTTTTATGACGCAAAATTAAATAAACGTTACTTCAGTGCTGAGTGTCGTGCTTAGCTGTTAGACAATTTGCATAGTTAAAAAATCTTCAAAAAGTTGAGCATGTATGCGATTTGTCATTCAAGTCTGAAGAAATGAGGGACAAGGAAGAAGCTGTTAGGAGTGCATGTGGTAGGTGTGCGGTGAAAAAGATTCTGTTAGACTGCAGTGGGGGGAGTTGACTGACAGGCTCAGGCTTATCGGAGGAACCCACTGATTGGAGGTCATCTGCATATATTAAAAGAACAAAAACCATGTGCAAGGAATGAGCCGACCACCTCTCATTTGCTCCTGCTTGAAGCCACCCTGTTTAGATGTCATGTACATGTGTGTGAGAGGTGGGGTTGGGGGGTGTTCAAAACGTGCAGAGTCTGTCCTCTCTGCCTGTCACCGCATGGACTGCACCCTTGATGAAATGTTTGTGTTATGGTGACTCCTCACAGGCCCTGCTGTGTAGACTGGATCATTATGCCTGATTGGTCGTTACTGAGATTCTGAGACAGGAAGCACAGCGGTGTTATCGACTGTTGTGCCTGCACCCCTCTGCGTGTCTGTGTGTGTCACATGCAAACACACACACACACCTGCTAGAGTAACTGTGGGAATAAACAAAGCAACGATCACTCGACCTAATGTGTTTTTTGTTTTGTTTTTTCTCAGAGATGTAGAGATTTTTATACAGTATCAATGTAATTAACATTGAAGAGAGTAGAATTGTTTTTTGTTATGTTTTTTACATTGCATGAAAAATTTTAAGGTGCTGTATGTAAGTTTTTGACTTTACTAAAGCATAAAAATACCATAATATGTTTGCAGATATTTAGAAAACATGCTGAGCACACATACTCATTTCTCCTAAAAACAATGCTACAGCCAGTTATTTTACTTTGAAATGTGTGCTCTGTGTTGGAATGTCTGTTTTTGTTTTGGTCTGTGTGATACTGCATGTTGCCAATTTACCCAATAGTATTTCGACACCACAGGTTGCCAGTTGACGAAAAACACTGCGTATTTCTACCATGGAAGCCAGCAAACAAACTGGGTCAGAGATCACAGATTCCACCAGACCTAAAAAGTCTCAGCATCTAAATATCTCTATGAATAGAAGCACGTTAAAACGTGAATAAATCAACTAATCAACTTACTTGTAAGTCTCCTCACCTTACATTGTCACTTGCGCTTGTTCCTGCTGCGTGTCCTCAAACTGGCAACCCGCGTGAGCGTCAAGTCTGATGAGGAGGGGGTGGTGCAAACAACATTTTGAATTTGGAGTGCAGTACCCATTTCAACCACTAGCTGTCATTCTTACATACAGCATCTTTAACATGTTGCAAACTTGCAAAATGCAGCAGAATCTAAAGTCGCCTTTGACCTCTCTTTTAAAAAATGTATTTCTAGGATGGGTAGAATGTTGCACTAAAATCAGGATGGAGGATGGATGGATGGATGGATGGATGGATGGATGGATGGATGGATGGATGGATGGATGGATGGATGGATGGATGGATGGATGGATGGATGGGGAAAACTCCAGGATGTTCAGATGCAGTGGGTTTGATGAGGAAAGTTTCCCTTTCATTCAGGAGTGAACTGGACTGGGTCCAGATGAGTGACATAAGCCAAGGCTAATCATATTTCACGCTTGTCACACGGTTAAGAGGTTTTATTGGCTGTCATTATTGCATAAAATGAGAAAGGAGAGCTTCAGGAAGCTGCCACCTGCTTTCAGGGTTTCATATCGTGTTAAGCAGGTTATCAAACCACCGTTCCACTGGCCTTGCTAAAGCACAAGGATTTGAATTGTATGCTTGTCCGGGCTGGTCTGAATACTACACTACTATGATAAAGCAAATTCCCTTCGGTCCAGTTATCTCAAAGATGAATTCTGTGTGCTCATGGTTCACAGCTAATACTCCAAAGTGACAAATGAAGTGAAATATTTGAGTGCTGGCCAGTTGAGTAAAAAAATGTTAACCTATATTTTTAACCTACTTTTCTACTTAATTGTTTTTTGTTTTGTTTTTTCTAATTAATCCGGCAATTAATATCTGATAAATAACATTTAACATTATTAACATTAATCATCATATCAAATACTGTTCAGAAGTGTTGGGTTAGCATGATTTTTTTTTTTAAAGAAATTATAATAATAATACCTTAAACAAGGTAAAGTGTCAGTGAAGACATTTATGACTTTTATGATAAATTAACTTTCTATTCATCAAAGAAGCCTGAAAAAGTATCACTGTTCCATTAAAATATTAAATGGCACAACTTTTTATATATATATATATATATTGAAAAAACAAAAAACAAAAAACAAAAAACATAAATAAATAATAAATAAATAAATAAATAAATATATATATATATATTCATTATTATTATTTATGTTTTTTTTTTGTTTGTTTTTTTTTAAGCAGCAAATCAGCATTAGAATGATTCCTGAAGGATTGTTTGACACTGAAGAAAATTCAGCTTTGCCATCACAGGAATGAATTACATTTAATTCAAATAAAAACTATTACTTTTACTGTAATAATGTAATAATTAACAATATTACAGTTTTTACTGTATTTATTTATTCCAAATAAATTCAGATTTGGTGACCAGAGATGTCTGTTCTAATTTTAAATTTTATATAATTAAATCAATGAAGCTTAGAATTTATATATATATATATATATATATATATATATATATATATATATATATATATATGTATGTGTGTGTATATATATATATATATATATATATATATATATATATATATATATATATATATATATATATATATATATATATATATATATATATATATATATATATATATATATGTATATATATATATATATGTATATATGTATATATATGTGTGTGTATGTATATGTGTATATGTGTATGTATGTGTATATGTGTGTGTGTGTGTGTGTGTGTGTATGTATCTCAATACACTCGCCATGTGTGGCAAAAAGTGAATATTTGAGCTTGTGTGCTCACACGTCAAGAGTCAAGAAGAAGCAATGCACTGTAAAAGAAAAATCTGAAAAAATAAGGCACAATGTAGGTTACTGTATAAACATAAAGTTAAAAGTTTTTTGGGATTATACATTGCATTGTGTTATGTTTTAGGGTTAACGAAAATTTCCAGTAATTACCAGTAAATTTTCCATTTTTATATTTTACAGTGCATGTGTAACTGCCAGTCATTTGCCAGCCGATCGAAACATAAGCGAGAGAAACAGCAGCCTCGGCCCAGTATCTGCACTTCAAAAGCCTGACTGCTGCAGCCGCTTACTGAGCAGAGGCAAGCAAATAGTGTATTCAGCACATCACTGTGCATAAGAGACACGTCCACCACAGCGCCTGTGTGCACACTCACACATTTTATGGACATTACACTGGGAGCTCTCTCATCTGTCATTCAAACACCTTTCCTGAAAGACCAGTGAAGGAGGGAATAGCAAGAAAAAGTGCAAGTGTATGTGTGTGGACGCTTCAGAGCTTTTTAGCAGAGCTGGTAGGCATTAGTCCGGCCTTCCTCTCCTTGCATGAATACTCTTTATACTCCAATAAATATGCGGCTGTCTCTGCCATGCTCACCCCCTCCACACACTCAATGTCTTTTTCTGTCTCTCTCTCACTTTCTGGCTTATTTTTCCATCCCTCTTTCTTTCTGTCCCTCTCCCTTTCCATACCACCCAGCTTTCTTTTATCCTTCTCCCTCTCACATCCTCTCATCCAGTGTCCTCCACTGATAATTTCACCATCCCCCCATCCTTCTATCCCTTCCTCCATCGATGTTCAGCGCCCCTGACTCTGACCTGCTTCCCGCTGCCCTCTTCCCCTAACTCACTCTGCATCACCCCCTCCCTCTTTTCATCCAATCTCCATCCCTCCTTCTCCAACCGGCCTGTGCCCTCTCCTCCACATCCAATCCATCCTGTCCTCTCTTTTTTCCTCCCTCTCTCTCAATTTTTTTCTGCTGGCACTGTACTCTGACCCCAATTCTGTCACTGTTGTTTTCCTCTATAGCCGCATGTAGGCATTACACGCTCATCGTTTTTAACCCACTTATGTAGGACTTATGTTTATGTCATTTCATAATTACTATTGTCTTATGGTTATGATTAAAGTGTAATGCTGAATATATTAACAAGTATTTATGGTGAACTAAAATTTACATTATAATTTATTTCAAAACTATTTGGGATTTAAATATAATAAGTTGCAATTTATGAGCTGTATATGTCATTTCTGAAAGGAACACTTTTTTGGCATTTGTATATCTTATGTTTTTCAAACACGGGGTGTATGTTTCTGTGTAAGTGTATGTGCTGTGTTTAGAGCTCTGTGGTATAGATCTCTTCATAAACTTCTTTTCACACATCCAGCCTTTCAAAGTGGACTGCACTGAACACAACGCCACGCCATCAAATGCCGCCTGGTAGAACAGAATTTGTAGTGGATGTACTGTAGATCCAGACCAGCTGTCATTCGTAGATGTTGTGAATGCTTCCAGTGTAGCGCATTAGCATGCTGAAATTGTTATTATGACAGGAAGAAGTCCTGGCAGTGGGCAACATAAACATGTTTTAAAAGGATCATCTTCTAAAAAAGCAATAAATAGGCTTCACAATTACAGATGAAGTCAAAAGTGTCCTTTGCAGACAGTAGCCGTTTACTTTGTTACAGTTAACAATTAGCTATCTGCCTGGAGTGGAAAGCATTTAGCATAGAGTAAGATATGACCAGCAAGTTAACTGTTAATGTTGATTTTGTTTAATCAAATGCTCCAGATCTTAAAATGCTTTTTTCTCTCCCAGTATTACTAATAAGTTAACCATTTATTGCCCCCCAAAATTGTAAACACTCTGGCACTTTATACATTTTTGGGTTAGATGACCCCAACATATAGCAGCTCAACTTAATGTTTCTGGCAGAACTACCCATTTTTCTGACCAATAACTGATGGGGTGAATTTTGGTGAAATTATTGGATGTTCTTAAATTTGGAAATGGTCATTATTTTATGTTTTGCTCAAATTACATGCAGAAACACTTTACATATTATCAAAGTGTATGTTGTCGGAATAGTGCAATGTGTTTTCTGTTGTAAAACGAATTTTTGCTGTGTTTTGTGTGTATTTTCAGATGATTCATCTTCTGAAAGTGGGAGTGGCAACGGGATTCGCACACTGACTCCTCCCTCAGTAGGTGCGGCTGGTGTGAGCGACAGTACGGGGACAGGACCTGGATCGGGCTCGTACACCGAGGTTAACGGCAACGGCAACGGTACCGCGGCTCCGCTCGACTTCAGCACGACTTCCTCGTCCTCGTCCTCAGAGGACCAGCAACCAGTCAACCTCAGTGACAGACTGAGCCAGGCCCTGCCCAGTGCTGCCGCCATGCTGGCGACCTTTAACCCAGAGCAAGCAGAAGAGCTGCGCAGAAAATACCCCAAATCCTCAGAGCTACGCCTTGACCGAGACATCAGGGACTATAACAACAAGGTATTTACATTCATTTAGAACAAAAAATTGTAAATAAGGGTTGTCACAATACCAAAATGTAAGTAGTTGATACCAGTAGCAGTTAAATTTCACTGGTATCATTGGTATTTTATTTAGTATTGACTTGGAAATTAAGTATCTTACCTTTTGACATCCTTATTTGTTTATCTCGATTAACATTAAAATGCTGGCTTACTGGACTAACAGTTATATAAAAGACCAAACTTATATACACCTTATTGATGAAGCATACTATATACAAGTAAGCAGCAACACTCAAAGATTCAGGTAAGCGTTTCCCCATAAAGAAAACCATTTATGCCTCAAGACAGTAAAATTAAAAGATCAAATATGGTATAGCCTATTAAAGGGTACATAACACACACAGTTTCTGCCAATCTCATGTTAATCTTGAGTATTGCATCCTTCATATCTCCAAAGAGTCTTTAGTTTTATCATGTTTATAAAAGACCGATACGCTGTACCGATTCTTTCTGAAAACAGCCGAACTCATGGAGGCGTGCAGTGGACAGTGCTAAAGAGTCACGAGAACACACACACAATACATCATCGCATTATCCCTGGATAACTTTTAATTCACTATACGTTTGTGTTGTTTACATTATATGCACTTACGCGCCGATTGCCAAGAAAACACAGACATTTAATGCAGTTTCACTCACCGCCTGCGGTTTCAAACGATTTGCAAATCCAGCGTAGAACTGGGCCTTGTTTATAAACCTTTCGTCACCGAAATGCCGGGAACAAACTAGGGTTGGACCAGAATATTCAAATATTAATTTGGTGGATTGATATTCACCAGCCTCCCCCTCGAAACGGTTCTCATTCGCGCTTGAATATGTTTACACTATAAAATCTGGCGAAGTACAACGCTTTTTTTTTTTTTTTTTTTTTTTACAATTATATAGCTGAGCCATTTTTAATAGGATGGACAGTTGAATAGGAATCCAACCTCATTATACTTAATAAATATATTTGCTTCTTCTTAGTCTTAAGTGTCCCTGCAATGGAGTATTCTGTCTAGAGCACACAACTGCATGAGCTTATATGGAAGAAGCGCATACCTGAGCTTGCATTATGGATTAAACTGCGTTGGTTTGACATCGTGGAAAATGGAATAATAGAATCAAAATATATTAGCCTTTTTACCCGTTAGGGATGTGACGGTGAGAAAAGTGCTTGTGCACTGTGCGGCCGTGAATGAATGACAATGCGGCCGTGCGCACATACTTTCAGTTTAGAATTGGCGCCAATTCGGAGGTGGGTTGTTTGAATGATGGGGTATTATTCTTAATGAAAAACTCCCTTAAATAGGTGCTTTTACATTTCATGATGAAATCAAATCTTCTGTGATCATCTTGTCATTCAGCTCCTCACTCTCGAGATGAATGAGATCTGACTCCTGCTGCTGGTCTGTGCTGAGACACTAACGCCGACTATCGCAGCTAGCCTATTACCTGTTATTATCAATCTAAATTAATCTACTGCAAAATATAGGAGCTTGTTACTGGGACATAACATACTGTGTTTTGTATCACAGTATCCATAGTGCAGTATCCATTCTCAGAGCATATAAGCCCTGCCCGCGTGAGGCGCGCTGCTTCTTGAGATTCCTGCCTTTATTAGAGAGAAGAACATCTTCAACATATTTGGTGTTGATTACTACCGAAGCTTCAAAGCTCAAAAAATGGTATTCGGACCAGCCCTAGAACAAACAAACACACTTGCACAAACTTCCGGAAAAACAAAACTGCGTACTGTTCCCTTAACGCTGGATTCTTTGGGAAGCTGAACAATCTTTCCCTTGCAAACAAAAATAAATTTACTATGTACAGGAAAGCAGATGAGCCATATGAAGCAGGAAAGCAGTATGTAGGAAAGCAGTACGCATTTCCCTCCAACAGAAACCCGGCATAAAGAAAACATTTAATGTGACTCAATACTACTGGCCCTGATAATCATATACTTACCGCTTGCTCCAGTTCTGTAGATCAGTTTTTGTGAATGAATGAATGAATGAATGAATAAATCTACCTACCTGTTGCTTTGGTCTTTGTCATCACCCGCTTGCAACACCTATTGATTAGGTGACTAATGACAGATGAAGATTATGCATCGGTACTCTACTGCTATTCCTGCAGTTCCCGGATGTGCACTGTTGAATATTATTGAATATAACCACTGAATTTGTTGGAACTGAATTTGTAAAGTGGAAAAAATTAACTGAAAATTGCCCCGTCGAATATTATAGGTGGTATTTTTGAACAGACTGAATTTTTGGGAAATGAAGTGAATTCCTGAAGGTGAATATGGATTATTGAATTTTGAATAATGAAATTGTATATGAAATGTTTTTATTTGAATTTTGAAATATTCACAACCATGTTGAATTTCAGCCCCCCAAAATGCAAACCCTGAAAGTACAATGCATTAAAATGCAAGAACTAATGCAATGTTTTTTTTTGTTGTTGTTTTTTTTCAATTAATGCAATTCAACATGCTTTTTTTTCAAAGACATTAGTAATTATTTTACTTCCACACAGTAGACTATTCCTTCACCCAGATTGTCATTTGTTTGAGCGTAGAATGTGAGCTGAACCAACAGTCATGAAAGGCGCTCAATTAAACCTCATTCATTCAGTTAGCTAGCTACTGGCACAGCAGTGTTTTTTACACAGACGGAAGCAGAGAGGTTTGAACAATCTGTCGAGCAAGGCTCCGGTCTGAATAGAAACGTTCATTACATTCCTGTTTTCCATGGTCAGCTTCTGTTGCTTCCTGTCTCCTTTTTATTTGTATTGTCTTTTTAAAAAGAAGAGCGCAAAACTATCTTTCAAATGAACAGATTTTCGATCTGAAATGAGTGCAAGATGCTCAATACTGAGAATGTCTGAATAACATGGTTAGACCTTGAAGACATGTTTTCATCAGCCGAAGCGCTGTAGTTGGCCATGAATGGCCTCGTTGGTAGATATCATCTTTCAGTCCATGTCCTCCTTTGAAAGTCTATATACGCTTTTGCAGACAGAAGACTTACCTTGGTTTCTTTGTGTGTTTGTGTAGTCTCCTCAATACAGTTCAGGCAGCTATGATTCAATAAAAATGGAGATATGTGCTGAAGATCTGACTGTTGGTCGGTCTCAGGCGGCTGATGATGATGACGATGACCATGATGAACACGACGATAGCGATAAGATCAATGATGTAGAAGGAGTGGATCCAGAGAGGCTGAAGGCCTTTAATGTGAGTATCAGAACATTCAGCTGATGATTTTCTACTGCATGAAAAGAGCCATACAGTCTTGCAGTAAACCATGTGGTTTCTCATGGCTTTTTATTTGCAAGTTAAACTGCGATTTCTGAATGCATGTTTTATGTGTGGTCTTCACTCATTCCTCACACTTCGTTTAAGGAATTAATTTGGCTGACCTATTTTTCTCTCTCCGTTTAGATGTTTGTGCGTCTCTTTGTGGATGAGAACCTGGACCGTATGGTGCCAATCTCTAAACAGCCTAAAGAGAAGATCCAGGCCATTATTGAATCCTGCAGCCGTCAGTTCCCAGAGTTCCAGGAGCGTGCTCGCAAACGCATCCGCACCTACCTCAAATCCTGCCGCCGAATGAAGAAAAACGGCATGGAGGTACACGCACTACCATGTTCAGCTGCCACTTCTGTTGTTTGTTATGGTTAGATGACTTATATCGCTCCCTGGTGGCCAACATAGTACATGGCAGATAAATTTCTACAAAATTGTTTTCAAAATAAATCTATTGTGTATACACTACTATTCAAAAGTTTGTCAAAGAATCCTGAAAAAAAAGTTGAATCCTGAATCAGTTCCAACAAAAATATTAAGCAGCACAACTGTTTTAACATGGATAATAAGAAATGCTTATTGAGCACCAAATCAGCATATTAGGATGATTTCTGAAGGATCATGTGACACTGAAGATGTACCTTTGCCATCACAAGAACAAATTACATTTTAAAATATATTCAAATAGAAAACAGCTAGTTTAAGTTGTAATATTTCATAATATTACAGTTTTTGCTGTATTTTTTTATCTAATAAATGCAGCCTTGGTGAGCATAAGAGACTTCTTCTAAAAACTCTTTTTGACCCTAAATGTTTGAACATTAGAGTATAACATATTTAACATACAAAATTTGAGATATCTGAGAAATAAAATGTTCTTCCACAATGACCCATAAAATGAGTCCATAAAAGTGGATATATTAAATATGCTGTGTGTGTACTAGCAGACTCGACCCACGCCACCCCACCTGACCTCAGCCATGGCTGAAAACATTCTAGCAGCTGCCTGTGAGAGCGAATCACGCAAAGCTGCCAAAAGAATGCGCATGGATGTCTACCAGGCACACGTAAGTATTGTTGTAGAAGTGTATGTGATCCATGTGTGAAAATTGGAAATGACTTGGTATGTTATTTTGTCTCTCTCTATTTTAATACCGAGTTAGCCTGATATATTTGTCTCTTTCTCTCTCAGGAGGACACAGTATCTCTGGAAAAGGCGGTCTCTCGTGAGCCGGTCTCGCTGACCCACTCTGCATACTCCCTTGCTGCCTCAGCCTACTCCCAGGACCAGCTATACATCAATGGAGGCCTCAACTACAGTTACCGAGGTTTCGGTGGACTGTGTGCCAACATGCAACACCCTGTGTCCCTGACAACAGCTACCGCCCAGACCAATGGTGAGAGCAAGCTGGCAGAATCCTAAAATAAGGGATAACTGATTTGAAACTTCATTAATGCTTAATCACACAAGTGCCTTATCTGAAGGGTACATGAAATGCTGCTGTAAAATTTGACCTTATTTGATGATAAAACAGAGCAATGATGCATAAATCAGTGTTTCTCAAGAAGGGTGCCACGGTCCACTAGGGGACTATAAGCAAACTTCTAAGGTGTCGCAGCATGTCTTAAAATTAGTTAAATTATTATTGATATCATAATGAATAATAATATTATTTTTAATATGTGACCCTGGACCACAAAACCAGTCATAAGTTGCACGGGTATATTTGTGGCAATAGCCAACAATACACTGTATGGGTCAAAATGACTGATTCTTCTTTTATGCCAAAAATCATTAGGATATTAAAGGTGCCATAGAATGCATTGATACAATATTTAAATTGTTCTCTGATATCAACATAGAATGTATGTGGCTTAGGTAAGGGCAAAAATACTCCAGATAATTGTCCATTTACAACCCTAGAAATTGTCTCTAGAATGCAATGGGTTGTTGTTACCTTATTTGGAAGGGTCCTGAATAATAATGTTGAGCTCTGCTCTGATTGGCTCATTTCAGTAGCTTGCACAAGTGCAGTTATTCAGCAAACACAATGGCAAATAGTCAAGAGATCCATGCTTGGATATATTACAATTCATCACTGAGAAGGTTTGATGTCAGTGTTAGTACACAAACGGCTCGTGAGTCGCAAGAGAACACAGGCAGAGTGAATGACACTTTAATTTAAACAGAAAATCTCAAATGGAGATTGCTAAAATACAGCTCGTTTATTGGTGTTTTCAGATCATCCGTGCGCGAGAGAGCGAGCTCACGTGCACATGGTTGCCAGATTGCAAAGTTTAAGTAAAACACCGGATAGAATATGTGTTCTTTTAACAAAAAAGCTCTGTTTGGGGGATTTAATAATTGAAATCTGGCAACCACAAGCGTGAACGTACATACTGCCTGGCCTTGAACATGGGCTGGTATATGCAAATTTTGGGGGCGTAAATATTAATGATCCCGACTGTTATGTCACAGTCGGTGTTATGTTGGTGTTACGTTTTTCAGTAGCCTTTTTCACGCACAAGATTTACATATGAAGGAGGAAATGATGGTCATAACAAACCATACATCAATGGAAAGCTTATTTATTCAACTACCTGTGCATTCAGTTTTATTGTACACCTTCCAGCCAATCAGAATTGAGTATTCAGACAGACCATGGCATAATTGTTGTTATTGAAGAACATACAGTTCTTGAAACTTCTTAAATTGCAAATTGAATTATGGATAATTAATTTACCTATATCGATACTACTAGAACGATATTACTAGTTAATTTTTTTATTATTGCAATTGCTATATATTTAATGTACCGTATATATAATCAGGACAATGAACGACTGCTATAAATACTGTGTAAACCAGCAGTAATTAAACTTTAGATTACATGTAAATGTTTTATAATAAAAATGTGTCAAAATTGAAAATTATAAACTGACACTGTGGTTATAAATTCCCATGAAAGAGTATAGAAAGGTCATTTTGAATGATTTATTAAAAGGAATGACTCTTAAGAGTCAGTTGTTCATAAGACTGTATGTTTTTATTCAAATGAACTAGTTTAAAAGATTTTTTCACAGATTGGATTACACTGGTGATGCAATATGTGACGCATGCAGCCCACAAGGGTGGGATATTATTTTTCAGTACACACGAATTTTGGACAAACCTCATTTCCTATAGGACTGTAGATTAAAAGAGAGTAAAAGAGCAATTCTGGGATTTTAAGAATTGATATTGAGGTCATTCAAATGCAGTTCAAATGAGATTAATCATAAAATCAATATCTGTATCTAAGAGCTGTGTCTGTGTTCTTATTATGTCCATAATTATACTTTTATTCTCTCCGTTCAGGGCCTACTGATCTCAGTATGAAGTCTCTGGCATCGAATTCGTCCTCGTCAAGCTCTAGCAGTCTCGGCAGGAATGGAGGAGGTGGCGGGGCCTCAGCTCAGCTCAGCCATACAGAGGTAGCGGCAGTGCGTCAGCTGATCGCAGGATACCGCGAGTCTGCGGCCTTCCTGCTACGATCGGCAGATGAGCTGGAGAACCTCATACTACAACAGAACTGAACCGATCTTCAACGCTCTCTGTCTACATACATACCCTCGTCCCTCTGGACCACATAACTGACTGTGTCCCTCACATGATCATCATCCTCATTGTCAGTGGTTTTCCTGTCACCAAGGAAAACCATCTGGCTCTTTAAAATGTTAGGAGAGAGAAAACACAGCTTCATCAAGCTTTTGCTTTCATATCGCTTCAGTGAGAACGACCGACAGATGAAGACGACAAACATGGAGATGAATCTCTGAAGGACACTGCAGTGCTGAAGCGGATGGTTCGATGTGTCCTCCACGCACTGCTCCTGCATTTCATGCCTTCTCCACGGCCTCCCTCTGGTCGTTCTGCCTCCATGCCCCTCTGAGAGCCATTGATTTCTGATTTTCTTTGTTTTTAGCTACTTCAAAGGAGGAATTACGGCACGCCAATCCTCCAGACAGCACTAACAAAATGAAGACACTTTTGATTTGGGGGTGTAATGGAAAGAAAGAAGAGAAAAAGAGCAAGAAGAAAACTAAGATACCTTTGTATTTGCTGTAAATAAGCACTCGCTGTGTCCTGAAGCACTTTTCCATTCGTTCTGACCTCTGAATCATTAATTTATGCATTTAGATATGCAGGTGGAAGCTCACCTGGAAATACCTCAGCCTGTCTGTCCTGCTCTCTCTCTCCCAGCGTCCCCCTCTGTATGTGGGAGAAGAAAATTATCACCTGTCCATCCTCCACTTCACGGTCCACTTATTTGGTTATCGAAAGTGGAGAGTGGGAGTGAATTTGTTTCTGTAATTGAAGTGCAGACCCTCCTTCATGTGTTGTATATATCCCGATCCATTTCAAGGTATTGATCGCAAAAATACACTGGACTTGTTTTGGGACTGGACCCTTCCTGATGGTTTCACAGATGCCAACTCTCTTCATGTCCTCTGTTCGTGTCACCTCCTGTTCTCCTCTTCTTTATGTGTCCTTCCATTTCTCCTGTACATCCTCTCCTCCTCCACCTTGTTATTCTACTTTGGAGGGAGATGGAGAGGAAGGATCCGGGATGGAAGCTGTTAGTCTCTTATCTGTTGACTTTTCTTAATGGCCATTAATCCACTCTGCTGCTATGGACTCCAACGTAATGCCACAGACCTGAAACCTCAAGCCTCCCAAACACAACCAGAGCACCTCAAGGTGAAAAAACAAGGCAAAAAAAAGAATGATAAAAAAAAAACCTGCCGTTTTGCATTCTGGTCTAGAGTGTTTGATTTAATACTGAGGGCTGCTTGTGTTTGCTTTTGTTTGATTTGTTCTAAAAGTGCGGTGTGTGCTTAAATCTCGAGATCAACTGGGATCAAATCGTTGGCACAAGAGCTTGGTGCACGCACACACACACACACACACACACACACACGAAAACACGCATACGACACGAACAGACGTGCTAAAGGGTCTTTAGTGAACTGAATATTTAGCAGGAGAGGTTTAAAAATGTGTAGTTAGCGAAGTAGATTTGGTTAGGGACTGACTGACAGTAATGTCACTGTAATTTGCTCCATTTTGCACACAGAGGCAGTGCTAATCTATGATTGAGGAGCTCGGCGGCTCCGTGTTGCACTGCTAGTGGGGGATGGAGAAAGAATATCGCAATGCAGAAGATAATCAAAAGCATTTCTGGCCCTAAAGGAGACAGCCTAATAAAGAGAGACTACCATGACCCCTGCTAAGGAGCCTTCAGAATCATTACATACATGATCACATGACCCGGACCTACATATGATTGAAAGTCATGGTGATGAGTAAGACCAGAGACCAATCTGCTCTCTTAAGACATTTGTGTGCAGTTTTGACCTCCCCCGTTCAAAACACAACAGTACAAATATAGAAGTAATGATTTCTTCTTAATGTACGGTAGACTTTCACAGTCCAGCCTCCTACTTCAATATTGATTTGTTAATTGGAATATTGCTATAGATGTGAAGACATACGCAAAATTGTACGTGGCTCATGGCGTGCTTTCTATTTAACGTTCCTCTCATTATAAAGGGTCCTTGACCTCTTGTCATCTCTGACTGCCTTCGCTATTTCTTTGACTTCATTTCAGGAAAGAACGTGATAAGGAACGTGACAAGGACTCCATTTTGCTTCAACCCCCAGATAAAAATAAATAAAATAAGAAATTATATTTTGCATTAGGAAAATTAAGTCTGCTAGTAAAAATTATTTCCACTCAAATTCTCATGACCTTAATGCGTACTGAAATTTCACTTTTTGATTTTTTTTTTTTTATTAGAACATTATTAGAATAATGGTGTTAAATCAAGTCATTCATAATTTCAATTATAAACCATTATTTGTTACAGCACAATAATTACAGTAAAATACTGTAATACATTATTTTATTAAATTGACAAATTAAAAGGGAGTACAAATATTACTCCAATTATATTCCAATATAACGTATAAAATGTTTGTTTTAGTTTTTTTGCATTACACTGAGAATTGTGGAGAAATATGCTTAAGTCATGCAAAAAAATTGTTTTCATTTTCACAAAACACAATATCTGATTTTATTTAGATTTTTGTTGTGAAACTTAACCATAGACATGTTTCTATCAAATTTGGCCTGGACATTCAAGGGGGTTGGTTTGAAAAAGAAAAGAGAAAAAATCGTCATGATCAAATGTCCTCTTCTTTTCCATGTCATTCTTGTCATGTCCGCTGTAGACGCACAGATGGTGAGAGGTCAGGTAATAGAGGATTCTAGCTGCTGTGTCGATCATCTCTTTCTCTCGTTGAGGTCTGATATGGGTCCCACTGCCGACAAACGCTGCTGATTATACGGCAACCTCACATGCTCTTCTATGGATTTATAAAAACGTACGATGGAGATGGAACTGCTAACCGAAAAAAGCGAAGCGTTCATCTGTTCGTATGGTGTTTCTTCTCTCCAGTTCACTCAAGGACAGCTACTGAAAAACAAACTGTAAAATGAGGCAAACGACAATCTTGAAAAAGGTGTAACTAGTTCACGGTTTTGTTCCCATGCTCTGTGTTCTGTGTGTGGTTGTACAGCGCAGTGCGTCCCGGGAGAGTGAGGGGTATTTTAGCCATAATCAGAGCATCTCTCACTCTCAGATCCAAGTTCTCACGCTAGCCGCTGAGGACTCCTAGTGGCCCACTGTCGGAAACCTTTTTATCTGATTCCTATTTTTTTTATAATTATCTCGATTACTATTATTTTGTAATTCTTTTTGTATCGCAAGTGGTCTTTTCAGAACTGTTTTGTACCGACATCACATGTGAAGTTTGTCCTGTATGCCTATACATTCCAAACAAGGATGTCAACATGCCAAGCAGCCAGCCAAACCACGGTCACATCGGATTGCAGATACACACACAGAGGGCGAATTCAGTCCTGCGTCGCACAGGCTTTAAAGTTGATGTAATAGACATTAGCAACAGTATTAATTTTGTTGACAGCCTGAAGCCTGACTCCTCTTGCGCCACAAACCCCAAAGAACTATTATCTCAGTACTGTATGACCAAGTTTCTGATTAGTTACTGCGCCGTGCCTTTAAGGGGGCTTAACAAAACTGATTGTCATGTATGTCCCTTTATATTAATAGTGTATTAGAAACCCCTTCAGCTCTCCGTATTTGCTGTCATATGGTACCTCAGAACCTCTTCAAGGTGTCTTTTTTTTTTAAATCAGCACCGCAATCTACTGTGATTATTATGTACAAGTAAACAGCCCACCTGTCATATGTTAAAGGCATCACTCACAAACACACCGATGGTCCTATACGGGTTCAGGCTTTGCATTCAGGTGTGACGCTGGTTATGGTTGCTGCTAAACTACACAAGAAAAAATGCTCTGGTTTGATCAGATGTATAGCTCTGAAAAAAAAAAAAAAAGAAGAAGAAATGCAAGAAGAAAAAACAACTTGACTTTTATTTTTCTACCACAGTGGTGTACAGCTGCATTCAAATTCATGTGGCTCCCAGTTTTAGTCTGTTCTCTTTAATAATTTGTTGGTGTTTTGGATTTTTTCCATCCTGTCTCAGTTTCCTCCTGATTTCTCCTGTATAAGGAGCTGCTGATGTCGGCTCTGGTTTTGATATGTACCTAATACCAATGTGAAACTGTCTCTTTCCTTCTCATTTTGGACTCAGTGGAAGTGTGATGTTTACATGTACAGATTTTTGAGATTTTCTCTCTTTTTTGTTTTAATGTTTAATTCAAATGCTTTCCCCTTCTTCTTTTCAGGCATTGTTTAATTTAATCATCTTTAGTGAAGGGAAATGGGACTTGCAGCAATTTCAATGCATTTACAGTAAGACAAAGTGTTTTTGTCTGGGAGACCCCCGTCACTGACCCCAATCACTTTCTCTAACTGCTGTCAACCGATACACAAAATGAAGAAGGCTTGTTGTAAATGAATCTTTTCCTCTGGCCATTAGGGACAACACATCCGGCTGTTCCTTAATGATTAAAAGCCATTATCACACCCTTCGTCGGGTGCAGACGTCAAGTATTACAGTACAAGAACAGCAGAGTGAAAACCTCAGGTAAATGATTGCTGTTTTATAGTTGAAAAAGAAGTCTTATCAGCGACCCATTTCCCACTTTAATACCATAATATATATGAAATAAATCTTTTTTTATATTTATTGTGTTAAATATATATAACAGTGAATACTTTTTTCAGTACATGTGGCTAAATATTTTAATTCTTTAGAAAGTGTTGATACATACATATGTGAAGAAACTGAAAGATTGAATGAAAATGGAAAAAAAAAAATCATCAGTTGTTTAATGCAAAACAGCATGGGCGGCTCCTAACATATCACTTTCATTAATGAAAACCAATGATTTGAGATAAAGCTTTCTCCAGTGGGATGTCACCGCTGAAATGTCACTGACATGACATTTTTCATGTGACTTTTTTTTTTTTCTCCCAAGCTGTACGTCACAAAGCTAAATATACTAATAAAACAGTGTGCTATATATCGAATCCAGTAGCTGTATTTCTTTTCTTCCCCCCATTCTTCTTTTCTTTCTTTTCTTGTATTTCACTTCTACAGCAGCCCTAAACGGACAAACTGCTCTACAGAGCACTAGCTACTCTCTGCTGTCTCAGACGACGACATCCTTGTCCTGTGTCAGCCACCGTAGCTTCTCAATGTGCTTCAAAAGGGAGGGGTGAGTGGTGGGCGGTTGCAATTTGCAACCTCAATGCTAGATGTCGCTAAAATTAACACTGCACCTTTAAGTTATGTTATTGCCCATTTGAGAGACCTTTTAATGTGTCCCCAGACCTCTAGTTGAGAATCACTGATGCAGGGATAGGTTTAAGCACTGGTCTGATATGGGGCTTTTGAGTAAATTGTATTACACAGTCACAATATATAATCTAGAACCCACAGATTTAAGATTTGTTGTTAAATAACTTCAATATTACTCTTACGACATTTTAATGACGCTCAGATTTGACCCCACACAGAAATCACAGATGCGGGAAACAATGTAGGCCCATCACACACTCGAATATGGGTTATTGAGTCGCACACACAACGGACAAAATACCTGTGCGGCTGTGTAAAGACACTGGTTTCTGTAGACCGGGGTGTTTTTGGAACTGAACGTTATTTGTTAACTTATCCATAAACTCACCCGGTTATGCCACATAACCTGCTTTCTAGAATGCCCCCAGTTACTTTCAAAATCACAGAAACCTAGAAGTATGCAGAACATATCTCAGCGCAGAATAAAGAGAAGAATTAGATAACGGGTGAAATTGCCCAAAATAAAACATGTTTCTATTATTTAACACCGATACAAATGCCTATGAATGACGTCACTGTGTGAGTGGACTTATTTTGCACCTATTTTTTGGTTTAAATAATTACAGTTTAACCCTCAATGAGACTAATTATGAAATCAGGTCTTAATGTTTTTTGAAACACTGTTTCTTTCTTGGAATTCAAAATCACTGATTGTAGCACAAGTGAAAATCAACAAGACTCTTCTTTTTCAGTGCATCCTACACTTTCCATAAGTAGCTTGATTTTGACCCATTTAGTCATCTTTGTAGCATTTGCTTATCAGTGTAATGAGGCCCATCTTTCCGGTGGCATTTTTCCTGACCTCTGGTTGTAGGATGGATCACTTCCAAACTGGCATACGATAATGTACCAACATATTGAATTCCACAACAATCTGTGACTTATCATCTTCGTCTCTGCCCTCACCTCACTGCTTCAGTGCTTCTATCCTCTGTGATCCTCAGCATCTTCATTTCTTACTACGACCTCATTTTCTGATGCACTGCCGTCACTATCATCTTCCTGGAAAAGGTGCAGCTTTTCCTCTCTTATAAAAACATACTAACATCAACCTAAAACAAAGACAAAAAGGCTATTATACTTCCTGCTATTAAAAAATAATAGTGCAGCTACACAGAAAATATCAGTGTAGACTGTTTCCTAGTCTAAAATGAACTCACTGTGTGGAGCCTAGCAAAACGTGTGATGCATATGCAAGCAAACGAGGAACGTGTTTTAATAAATGCAAATGTTCTCGGAGATGAGTCTACGTTTAAGGATTAAAGGCGAATCTAAAAATAAATGGTTACTGGTTTCCAGCTCCAAGTGTGCGCCTGCCTAGTGAACAGATGATCGCACTACAGGAGAAAAGGGTCGCTTGCAGCCAAATGTACACACTGCGAAGCGTTTTGCTCCGGAGCGGGTAGAGGCACAAATGCTGCGGCGCACTGCAACGGTCATTATGAGAGAAGATCGAGGGGCGCCATGGATAATGAGAACCAGGATGTAGGGGAAAAGAGGATGCTCTTCGAGGCACTTCAACCACAATATCTTCTCCTCGTCTTAATGTCTCATTGAACTATATCCAACATGTCTTTTCCGCATACCTTTGTGATTCATCCCGAAACAGAACCGGTTTCACCTGATCCTCCGCTATGATCGCGGCCAGTGCGTTAGCTCAACAAAGGCGATCCCGATATAGAATAGCTACGGACGGTCTGTCACCATCGGTAAGGGACCCGCACACCTCTTTTATTTTCAATTTCAACCGTTTCGCTTGGTGGACAGCTGCCAAATATTCTAGCTACCCTGGAGTCCGTAGAAGGAAAGGGCTGGGATGGAGAAGTGTTGTCGCAGCTGCATGCCATGCCTGAAGAGGTTATGGGACTGGATATGGCCCGAATTTTACTATCCGAACATCGCTCGTCCGGCCGAGATCCGCACCGTCTCAGGTGATATCCGGGTCCCGGCTCCGAAGAAGAAGCCGACGCAGCTGTACGCGGCTCTTTTCGACTTTGAAGCCCGCAGTGAAGAAGAGCTGACGGTGAAAGAAGGGGACAAACTGTCTGTCATAGAAAAGAGGGGAGATTATGTACTTGCCAAGAAGCTGACGGGATCCCTGGAGTCCGGACTGGTCCCTGCTAATTATGTGGCCCTAGTACAGGATGAATTCGCTAACTACAAGTAAGTCATGAGAATCATTCTAATATGTGGATATTAGTGAGATGTTTTGTTTGTTTTTATGGAAAATCATAATTCTGTAATAGGCAGCCACCAGTCTTTTCCATGTAGTGCTCTTTTCCTAGAGTTGAATGAAGAGCTTGACTCTAGGCTACTACAGAGTAAACGCGTCAATGGTTGAATTTTCCAATTAGCCTTCTATTGTTTTCATACATGGGCTAATATTTTCTTTTGCTAGACACCACAGAAACATTGCATTTTAGATTTTCATTAACATATACTTTGATTATTCATTACACCATAATTATTGAGTTTCTTTCTTCTGCTGAACACAAAAGAAAATATTTGAAAGAATGCTGGTAACCAGACAGTTGATGGCAGCCATTGACTTCCATAGTAGGAAACAAATACCATGGAAGTCAATGGGGACCATCAACTGTCTGGTTACCAGCATTCTTTCAAATATCTTTTGTGTTCAGCGGAAGAAAGAAACTCATGCAGGTTTTGAACAAGTTGAGGGAGAGTAAAGGATGACAGAATTTTCATTTTAGGGTGAACTTCACCCAAAAATTAAAATTACTCCATGATTTACTCACCCTCAAGCCATCCTAGGTGTATATGACATTCTTCTTTCAAACAAATATAATCGAGTTAAAAAAAAAAAGAAAGAAAAAATGTCCTGGCTAATCCAAGCTTTATAATGGCAGTGAATGGCAGCCCAAAATTTGAAGCCCAAAAAAGTGCATCCATCCATTATAAAAGTGCTCCACATGGCTCCGGAGGGTTAATATACACATGGATTCAAAGCATACCAGATGTGGGGCGGATCTGGGCCAACACTATATTGCTGTCTGGGAAAGGCCTTCTGAAGCAAAGCGTTGGGTTTTTGTAAGAAAGATATCCATATTTAAAACTTTATAAAGGAAAATATCTAGCTTCTGGATTCTTTCCGTATTCAACTTACGAATAAAGTGAAACGCCTCTCGCAGTTCAAAAGGCTTACGCTACGTCATATGTCACATCTTTTATAGCTTATCTTTCTGCGTAAGTTGAATATGGAAGGCGGTCTAGATATTTTACTTTATAACGTGTTAAATATGGATATTTTTCTTACACAAAAGCATCACTTCACTTCAGAAGGCCTTTATTAACCCCCCGGAGCCGTGTGGATTACTTTTATAATGGATGGATGCACTTTTTTGGGCTTCAAATTTTGGGCTGCCATTCACTGCCATTTATAATGCCTGAATTAACCAGGACATTTTCTTATTCGTTTTCGTATGAAAGAAGAATGTCATATACACCTAGGATGGCTTGAGGGTGAGTAAATCATGGGCTAATTTTCATTTTTGGGTGAACTGTCCCTTTAAGTCAAAACAAAAGGTTGGTGTGTCTACATATGTTTTGACTGGGGTTTTAAATGTTATTTTAAAGAGCATATTGCAGGCAGCCAGAAGTGGTAACTATAGCAACAGTACACTGCTTGCAAGCTTCCTTTGTGATTAGTTTCTGGTGCTACGTCCAGGTAGAATAGAATGGATTTAATTATATTCATTATCAGGGCCGTCACTAGAGGGGAGAAAGGTGGTGACAATTCTCAGGGCCCCGGCTTTCACCAGATTTGAAAGTGATTTCAACCGAGGAGGGCCAACAGCAGCAACCTGCACAGGGGCCCCGAATACCCAGTTTATTCTATCACTAAAAACCTCTAGTGTTTTTAAAAGTCTTTAGTTAATTGACGTTAGAATAAAATAGACCCTGTAAACCATTGCATAATTCACTCAATAAGATCAACAATAGGATCGATAGGTCAAAATATTGTTTTGAAATTAGCAGTGCGCCTAGTCTGGGTTTTACACGAGCTCAGCCAAGGAAGGTCCTTATGCTGGAACTGTCTGTCTCGTTTCATTCACAGTGGCCTTTATCATTGTCTGTGTGAACAATGAGCTCTGCGCCATTTTCTTTTATTTGCACTATCGTTTACTACTATGTGGTTGCTGTGATAATGGGGTCAGTCAATTGTCCTCACTATAAAGATCTCCTAAATAGTGTTGACGGGTAACGGGTTGTTACGTCAGAGGTATGTTAGTGCACCTGTCACCTAACAGAGTTTCACTGAAACTGAAGCACCATGGGAGTGTGTTAAACAAGCATGTGCACCTGCCGCACCCATATTTAACATGGCAACACTTTGAATGAGCCATAGTGTTTACTGTACAAAGCTGAACGTGGTTAATGTGGGCAAAATATGGACCATTTCTTTCTCTCATTTGAATAAATATGGGCTAATAAAGAGCATAAGAGTATTAAGTGTAACACTGTAATAAATGTGAAATAAGGGAACCACCTGGTTCTAAACATCCAGACAAATTGGTTTTATATGTTCTTGGTGTAGGCAACAATTATATTGTCAGGCTAATTTCTGAACGTTTCTACACAACTCATAACATATATTGAAGAATCATATTTTATGTTGAAAATCTTTGTTATTTTTGTCTTTATAAAATGGTACTCTTATGAAATGTGAAAAAAAAATGGCAGATTTATATTTTCATACAACAATCTCAAATTTGGAGTGAGTGCATGCTGACATAATTACAATAGGAATGACTAAGTATGTGTCAGCGAATAATTAGCGAAATGTTGTTTATTCCTTCCTTACTAATGCAACGCCTCTAAGGTAAAAAGACTAACGGTAGAGTATTAAACATGCATTATTAATGATTATATTACTAATTATACCTTATAATTCACTTCAAACCTATTAGTTCAAAATTGTACATGGACTATTTAAATATGCAAACTTGGACCTCTGATAACAAATCACTCTAAATTGTAATGTAGATGCATGCATTTTCTATAAAGCTGCTTTGAAATGATATGTATTGTGAAAAGCGATATACAAATAAATGTGAATTGAATTATATATTGTAAAATAAGATCTGCACAAGTATTTATTAGGGGTGTAACGATATTCAAACCGAACCGAAAAACCGCGATCCACCACCTACGGTTCGAACCGCGATACTCTCATGTCAAACCAAACGCGCCCGGCCCCCTGCTGCCCCAGCCCAGCTCTCACATCACCTTATGCCACAAAATAATTTTTTTTCTTTCTTGACATTTTACTAAATAGTAATTAGTACACTTTTAACAACTAATAAGAGCTGTATTTTTACTAAATATTATTATAATAATATTATTTACTAAGTATAGACAAACTTTTGTCTTCCAAGTGCATGTCACGTGACTTGGGCGATCGCTCAAGCTTCATGGAAGGTCAAAGAGAGCCAGTTTCCCCATTTAGCCAGGTAGGCAAAATGCTACCTTGGAGTCCCAGCAACATCATCATTTCCGTAGCTTTGTTACAAAATAAAAAAATCTCTCTCACCTCAGAAAACCGCTTTCCTGGCCTGTCAGCCGTTATACTGCACTCGTAGCGCACACTCTTTCGGCGGCGCGCACCCTATCATGCCGCATGCAACGTTACGATGTCATTTTGTAATATATGAAATAAAAGTAAAGTATCAATAAATCATGCAACTGCTTCGACGTGTGTTAGCTTTGAAGGCATGATGCAGGTATGATGTTCATTCTGTTTATCAGGAGCAGTTTTAATGTTTCATCAACAGTTCATGAAGTATCCCATAACCACAAAATGCCACTTTATTTTCACTTTGTTATTTTGTTTATTTTTAAATTAATGTGGTGGCTATAGTTTTAACTAAAACTGCTATTTAATATCTTTAATTTATAGGCCTATTTATTAATCAGTATTAGTCATATTCGTACAATTAATGTGTTTAACTAGGCTACAGTGTGACATTACTTGTGTGTGTCATCTTTTTTTAATAATAAGTGTTCTTTTTAAAAAAACATGGTAAATGGTAAAATGAGTAGATTATTTCTGACTAGTCTACAATGCAGACATTTATTTCATTTGAGTTTACTCAGGTTTGCTAACTGCTCTAAAGAAAACATGATGCAAATGTATAAAGTTAAATTATTGCTGTTGTTATTATTAAGTTAAAAGTGAATCTAGTGTTATTATTGCTGGTGCCCGCCGTAAACCATAGCTCCATAGGAAATAGAACCGAACCGAACCGAACTGTGGCTCCAAAACCGTGATGTGAACCGAACCATGGTTCATAGGTGTATCGTTACACCCCTAGTATTTATTCATTCATTCACTGAGGTATTCAGCTATGCTATGTGTGTCTGCTTTACAGATGGTACTATGGGAATATAAACAGACAAAAGGCTGAGAAGCTGCTTTTGGCTTCTCAGAATAAAACTGGCTCCTTTCTGGTGAGGATCAGCGAGAGCCACAGCGATGAATATACTATCTCAGGTTCGTTCCCTTATTTCTTCTCCCTCTCTCGCGCACACTCTTTCGATTGAATGCCTGGAGACCTACTGCCTGTCTGTATTCCTCTGTTTTCTGTCATACATCATCTCCATTCTCATCTTCTTTCTTTTCTCATCTCCCATTTTCTGTCTGTTCTGCATGACAACAGCCTCCACTTCATCAATCTTATTATTTTCTGCATAAGATATCCATTCTCTGCTTATTCTCTCACTCTCTCTCTCTCTCTCTCTCTCTCTCTCTCTCTCTCTCTCTCTCTCTCTCTCTCTCTCTCTCTCTCTCTCTCTCTCTCTCTCTCTCTCTCTACCCCACACCATATTGGTCATCCATGTATAACCACCGACTAAGCATTTTTCTGTCTCCACAGGAGCGTAGTGCTTTTTACCCTCATAATAGCCTAAATATATGCTTAACATTGAACTAGCAGGTTTATACTAATCATGGTCAAATTGATTGTACACAGTATTTCCAATTTGATAATATTCTTTTAAAATCCTCCACTTACAATGTTATTTTACTTGTATTTGGGTCCCAGATATAAAATATTAATATATGCAATACATTTTTTTAGCATTATTCAAAAAATGAGTCTCCAGTCACATTTCTGAAAACTGCATATCTTCTTTGTCATAAAGCAGAGGGATTCAGCTTCAGTAACATCTACCTGCTGGGTAGGCATAGAAATAATTGTGATTTAACAGTTTAATTCTGTTTTAATTCAGTTTTGTTCATGCCACTTACAGTGTAAGCCTATTTGGAATAATATAATAATAATATAAAAACTATAATACAATAGGCCCATATGATTTACTTTAATGCTGTAATATAATAATATAATATAATATAATATAATACAATTAGGGCTTTCAAGAGATTAATCACGATTAATCACATCCAAAATAAAAGTTTGTGTTTATGTAATATATGTGTACTGTGTATAATTATTATGTATATTTGAATACGCAGAGTATGCACACATACATGTATATATTTAAGAAATATTGGCATGTATATACAATATATTTATATAATTTATATTACATATATAAATAAAAATATTTTATATATAAATATTAAAAAATCGTAAATATATACATGCATGTGTGTGTGTATATATACATAATAATTATACACAGTACACACACGTTATGTAAACACAAACTTTTATTTTGTATGATTTATGGCTGCGCAATATATCGAAATTATCGAAATATCACAAATGTACATATCGCGATATGCATATCGCAACGGCACGCATTATCTGAATGATTTTAATAGGCTACTTCAACATTGTGAAAAGTGTACGTTTTAGGTCGACGCATATAACAGAGAATAGACTGGGCACACAACTGTTACTTATGTGACTTGTTTGACGATAAAAAGAGTTATTAAACGCAATAACTTGCAGAAAAACAACTCCTTGCAGTCTCGCGCTGTCTGACACACACATCGAAACGTGCGCACAAGCCGCCTCTCTGAAAGCGTGGGATCCCTTCTGTTTCGTGTCTTGTTACACACTAGAACGTTCAAATACACACACAGTTATGTCAAAATGGCTGTCTTGATGAGTATTCATGTAAACACAGTCTGTTATTCTTTAAGTGAACGATATAAGTTGGGGAAAGAAACCGAATGTGTGTCAATAGGATCCGTGCATTAGGTCTTAAAGTGACAGCCTGCTAATGCAGTAACCCCGCTGATACAGTAAACCTCCCGATACAGTAACCCGGCCGATACAGTAAACCTGCCGATACAGTAAACCTGCTGATACAGTAAATCTGTTGATACAGTAAACCGTCTCAAGTTACGTATGTAACCTATGTTCCCTGAGAACAGGGAATGAGACACTGTGTCCAGAACGCATATGGGGAACGTCTCAGTGTAACGGATGTCTGAAGCTACTGTCAAATCACGTCAATCCTATTGACCGGCGACAGCCCATGATGTCATCAAAGTGCGACCTGGAAGTATATAAGGGCACCTCAAAACATGACATTCACCTTTTCATCTGAAGGGACTGTCTGACAGGCAGGCAGGCCCCGAGGCATGGCAACAGGACGCAGTGTCTCGTTCCCTGTTCTCAGGGAACATAGGTTACATACGTAACCTGAGACGTTCCCTTTCAAAAGGGAACACGCACTGCGTCCAGAACGCATATGGGGAACGATATACCCACTACTCCATGCTGAGGGGAGCGTGAGCAAATTCGACTGAAATGCCCGAGCCACTCTCCCTCGGTGACAGCATTCCCTACCCGTCATAGCCCAAGCTATCCGCCTAAGAAAGGACCTTAATGATAACATGAGGTCTCATAACCCAGGCTGCTCAAAGGCCTGGGACCAACTACTTCAACAGAAGGGGTCCCTTTAAGGGAATGTGGCTAGGGATCCCGAGGGAGCCCCAGCCAAGTCATTACTCGGGGAACATATTCACCCGAAAGCCACCAGGGAGGCCTGACCTGGTGCCGCCTATAATGGACACTCCAGTTTGGCCAACCCTGTCTGTTCGAAAACAGAGCCTCTGGATACTTGCCTCAGTGAGGCATCCAGTTGGAGGGACTGCGAAGCTGGCAGTGACCAACTCGGACCGAATCTCAGAGACGGGATATCCCGGAAAGCAGACCTCAGCATAGTGCTTTATGACCCTTGCTAGCGAGGGGAGTCTATCTGCTCAATCCGAGGATCCACAAAGTCCCTATGTTTCAAGGCGCTAAGGAGGCCGGACAGGCCTACGGACTGATCTGACTGGGAGGCCACACTGGGGGCCTATGACCGATGACCAGGCTCAGGCGGCTGCGTACTCACAAGCGACCTTCAATGAAGGGAGCACCGAGCCTGCCTGGTAGGTAGACCAAGCTGTAGGTGAAATGGGTAGGGAACCAGTAGCAGAAAGTGACACCACTGTCGTGCTAGAGAGTGAGCTCGCCTTCAGGTGCTGCCTGCTAAGGCCAGCCCCCCTGATAACAAGCATCCACTAGCTGTCAGCATAAGCTAGATGCAGTCTCGGGCACTTGCCCCCAGGGAGGCCTGGTGGGGCCTGCTACCTGGTGACAAACCCTCTGGGAGGCCTAGAGAGGCTTATGACCTGACTGCAAGTCATGCTAGTTGTCCCGAGCGTCCCGACTCAGGAGCCTGCCTCCAGGGAGGCCCGGTGAGGCCTACTACCTGACTGCAAGTCGTGCTAGCTGCCCAGGCTCGGAAGCCTGCCCTCAGGGAGGCCTGGTGAGGCCTGCTACCTGACAGCAAGCCCTCAGGGAGGCCTGGAGAGGCCTACCACCTGACCACAAGTCATACTAGCTGCACGCACCTCTAGACTCTGGAACTCGCCATCAGGGAGGCCTGGTGAGGCCTACCACCTGATAGCAAGATTTTAGGGAGGCCGGATGAGGCCTACCACCTGTTAGCAAGAAAGCTAGCTGCCCGAGCATTCCGACTCAGGAACTCACCTTCAGGGAGGGCTGACGAAGCCTGCCACCTGATAGCAAGCCCCAGGGGAGGCCTTGTGAGGCTTACTACCCGATAGCCTATCATGCTAGCTGTCCAAGCATCCAGACTCGGAAGCCCACCCTCAGGGAGGCCAGGTGAGGCCTCTCACCTGACAACCAGTCATGCTGGAGTGTCAAAAACTCAGGGGCTCGCCTTCAGGCAGCCCCCTTGCTGCTGCTACCTGACAGCAAGTCTTAGGGAGGCCAGAAGAGGCCTACTACCTACTAGCAATACATGCTATCTGTCAGAGTGACTGGGAACCGGGAACTCATCTCAGAGAGGCCAGGTGAGGCCTGCTGTTGTTAACTAACAGAGAAACCGAGAACCCGGGGACTCGACCAGTTCCAGGATGGCCCGATAGCCTCCCAATGTCCCATCAATGTTGGGACTCTCCTCCAAGGAGACCCACCGGGGCCTACCACCTGTCCGAGAGTCTGCTGCCCAGACTGCCGAGGTCAACCTAGTTTCTCTACTGGGGCCAACTGTCATAGAGGCCTGCTGAGGCCTGTTACGTGATGGCGCAGTAATCTCAATACTGCCTCTACAGCTGCCTGCATTCCTAATTCACCCCGGAATGCGGAAAGAGGGCGGGCCTTGGCCAGATGATTCTCATGATGAGAGGAGGCAACGTTAGGGATGCAAAATTTACACCTATATTCACATAGTGAAAGGCCAGAGGCGGCAATGCCTCAGCAAAACGCCTCTAGTATCCCTAGTATAGCCTAGGCCAGCTACCAAGGCGGCCCTGGTGAGGGCCGACCTGCAAGCATAGATCTTTACCTGGGCTTGGAGGAGCAGCAGCATCAACTCTCCCATGGGAGGAGGCACTCGGTCAGGACAATGTCGAGGCCGCGGGGGCCAGACATAAGATCTCTACTGAAGTTCAAGTGTTAGTCTCTAGATTACACACTCCCCGAACGTAGGCCTACAGAACATACTTCCTGTTCCTCCTCTCATTTTAAGGAAAGAAAAAGAGACCTACCAGCTCAACCTGCAGCGTGCTAGAGCGACGACTCACCACTCGGTAGAAAACCTGAGGTCTGTCACCCTTGCAGGCCTGAAAGGGGCACTCTCACAAACCAAGCCAAGGCGGGCCATCAGCCTAGCATCTCCGCTCATCACGGGCCCAGCCCGGCTTGATGTAAGAAGCGCCTGGGGAAAGGGATGAAGAAGAAAGACAAGGATTAGAATCTTATTTACCCTCAGGAAGGGGATCCATTACTGACACTGCCTGCGTTTGTCCTGGATCACCTCCCTCAAGTCCTTCTTCTTCTTGCGGGAGTCACACCTTCTCTGCGACCTGCTCCTCCGTGGAGGGGGCGCACGAGAGGCGACACTGGCTCGCTGACACTGGCTCGCTGACCCTGTCGCTGGTCCTCGGACTGCGACGGGCCCGGCCCTCCTGCCTGCCTAGGCGCGGCCCCGGATCTCCGCGGTATGTAGGACTTAAATGCCGCCGAACGCACCTTCGCCTCTCTGAACTTCCACGGAGGTGCCGAAAAGTACAGATGGCGAAACTGGCGAGTCCAGGAGAAAGGCATTTTCTTTCTCCGACATTCGCCAGGTTCAGCCACAGATGTCTCTCCATGGCCATCATTGCCGCCATCGACCGCCCGATCGCGGCAGCTGTCTGCTTGGTGGCCCGGAGAGCAAGATCTGTGGTGCGGTGCAGTTCGGCTACCGCCTCAGGGGAGAGTCCCATCCCCTGGTCAAGATCTCCCAGCAGGTCTGCCTGATAGGCCTGCAGCACCGCCATGGAGTGCAAAGCCGCCCCTGCTTGACCCGCTGACGTGTATGCCCTGCCATTCAGGCGAGATGTTGTTCTCAGGGGCTTGGATGGCAGGGTTGGAGCTCTCAGTGTCGATGCCTGCCCCGATGCGAGATAGTTTGCAAACGTCTCGTCGATCGGTGGCAACGACACATACCCATGCTCGGCCAACCCTTCGACATCAGCCCCTCACCCTCGTCACCCGCTGGATCCTCCGAGAGAACAACACCTCTCTCGAGACGATCGGTGAGGTCCATCTGGGAACCCCATGACGCACGTCGCCGCTCTGCCTCAGCGAGAGCAGGACCCGCGCCACCGGTCCCAGATGCCAAGCCCTCTTACCTTGAGAAGAGGGCCAGGTGAGAGTGGAGCGTTATGATGGGAAAACACTCACAGTTTGCACAGGAAGCTCCCTCGAGAAGAGGGCCAGACGAGAGCGGAGCGTTCTGATGGGAAAACGCTCACAGTTTGCACAGTGTGTGTCCCCAGGCGTCAGATACCTGGGAGACGGATCAACACACTTCTGAAAGCATTTGGCCTTCTCTGTGCATTTCATTATTTTGCTTAATAAAGAAAGAATAGTACTTCCCTTAAATGACGTGCGGTAGCGCTTCAAACAGAGCAGTCCCTGAAGACGAAAAAAGGTGAATGTCATGTTGCGAGGCGCCCTTATATACTTCCGGGTCGCACTTTGATGACATCATGGGCTGTCGCCGGTCAATAGGATTGACGTGATTTGATAGTAGCTTCAGACATCCGTTACACTGAGACGTTCCCCATATGCATTCTGGGCGCAGTGCGAGTTCCCTTTCGAAAGGGAACTGCTGATTCAGTAACCCTGCCGATACATTAAACCTGCCGATGCAGTAACCCTGCTGATACGGTAACCCTGCCGATACAGTAAACCGCAGATACAGTAAAACCTGCCGATACAGTAAACCGCCGATACAGTAAATCTGCTGATACAGTAAACCTGCTGATTCAATAAACCTGCCGATACAGTAACCCTGTCGATACAGTGAACCTGCCGATACAGTAAACCTGTCGATACAGTGAACCTGCCGATACAGTAACCCTGCCGATACAGTAAACCTGTCGATACAGTGAACCTGCCGATACAGTAACCCTGCCGATACAGTAAACCTGCCGATACAGTAAACCTGCCGATACAGTAAGCCTGCCGATACAGTAAAAAGATGCTTTCTTTTCCCAGAAAGAATGTGAAACACACAAATGGTGTCATTCTCAGTTTTTAAATAATTTAAAAAATATTATTTAAATAGATTGTACACACTAATAGCAATATTGCATTATTTAACAAGGTAACAATCGCATTTTTCTTCAATATCGCACAGCCCTAGTATGATTAATTGTGATATATCGATTTGACAGCACTAAATATAATGATATAATGCAGTCTGATTAAACCGGCCTACTGCTGGGATTGATGAGATGAGAATCATTTTAAAATAATTGTATGGGAAGATAAGAGATTTATTTATACTACATTACATTTCTAAATTATTATTTTATACGTTCATCATTGGAGCTTCTGGGACCATATAAGCAATCAATCTTAACAACAGCAACAACAACAAACTGGGTTAGAAATGGAGAGAGTCTTTAAAAAAAAAAATTTCAAAAATATTTATGTTGGAAAATCCTTATTTTATTCTTTGCTTCACAGCCAGAAGTGAAAATAGTGTCTTCCATTTCCGTATTCATCGCTCAGCTATTGGTGCTTACTTTGTATCTGACAAGATCTCTTTTGGCACTCTGGATGAGCTCATCAGATACTACCAGCACAACTCCAGAAGTCTGGGATGCCCCTTAGACCAGCCGTGCGTACAGCAAGTATGACACTCTTAATATTTAATACACAAAGGCACACACTTCTTAATTTTAGACATCACTTTTTGCTCTTATGAAGCTAATACTCATGAACTGGTATCATTTCTGCATTAGAGATCTAATTATCTCTAATGCAGAAATGGTAAGTGTTCTGTTTCTGGAGAAGTGTTCTGTTTCTAGAGAAGTGGTCCTTGGTTTGTCTGCAGTGGTTTGGTTTTCTAATCCTGCATCTTAATCAGCGGCTTTGCATAGAAATGTGTTACAAGAGTTGTTTTGTTTTTTCTTGTGCTCTGTCTGGGTTTGGCCTTGTGGTGATCGTCCACTCTTCTCTCCTCCTGAGGCTGAATAACAGAGCCCCAAATAGCACAGCAACCTTTTTCAACCTTTTTCTTCCTGAATTTCATGTCGTTATGTTATCATGTTTACAAGCTTTTTATTTTGTGACTAAGAACACTTGAGATCTGGGGCTCACACCTGAATCAGCTAATCAGTGTCTAACTAGGGCCTAGTAAGGTTCAGGGGTTCAGGTGTGTTTATTTGGGGTTGGAGCTAAACTCTGCAGGATTGTGGCCCACCAGGACTGAGTTTGGAGACCCCTGGTGTAGATCCACAAACAAAATAGATGTTTGTCAAAATCACAGTCACTATCATTTCTTACTGTTTCATTGTGACAAAATTAAATTACTGGTCCTAGATTTCAAGTTGTACATCTGACATATGTGTAATGTAGTTACTTGTTTTATTTAAACAATAAATTGTCACACTTTTAAAAGCTTATTTTTCCCCTTTTAAACAGTCAAACATACTACAGCACAATTAGTATGTTTAGTATGTTCTGGTTATTTGCTTTCCTAGTGAACTCCATTCTAAAAACCACTCTCTAACCTCTCTAGTTTTATGGTCAACATGGCACTCTGTGTTTAGACCAACATGTGATATAGGGGAGAGATTCTAGGAAGAGATCTCTTGTAACCTTTGTTGCATGTTTGTTGCAGAGGGAGTTATTTGACATGGAACCATGGGAGCGGCCGAGGGAGGAGTTTCAGCTACTCAAGAAGCTAGGGGAAGGCCATTTTGGAGAAGTCTGGGAAGCTGTCTGGACCACAAAGAAGCAGCAAGTGGCCATCAAGATGCTCAAACAAGGTGTGACTTCATATAAGATGGAATGTTTTAAAGTGAGACAAACCAACTAATGCCACAAAACATCACAGAATTTGTTAAATCAATCTCTAATACTAATGTGCTGTTGTTTTCGCCACCAAAATTGTCTTCCTGGATCATAATTAAGTCCTTGGTAAGGGGATATTACAAAAGACTGAAAGTAAAATTGAGGACTGGAAAACAAAGGAAATTTTCTTTGACATTTTGATTAAAGAAGGCAAACAAAGAAGAATGAATAGCAAATGTGCATAATGCCAGCCTATGGTTTTCATTGGCTGCCTGCAAACAGCATCTACTTTGCCCCTCAAACACTGTAGTTCGGTTTGTGTTGTCAAGAAGATGCTGTCTTTACAAAGGATGAGGCCATCATTACTGTTCGTATTACTGTGCATCAAGTCCCAAGGAAGCGTGTTTACAACTGTGACAATGAGCGTGAACCAGGATCAACTAAAGGCTGGTTTTTCAAAAGTATGTGAGGATTGCGGCTCCATTGTTGCAGTAAATTTGCACAATGTTCTTGAATTAATCTTTTATAGATGCACACTGGCCTGTTATTGCAGGAACATCAACTTTACATTTTCACGCCCCTAAACATGACACGGAACAAAACTGTGATTGGTTGCGTTACATGTCAGTTAAACGTCCTCTTGAGTGGTCCTCAACCAATAAAAGCTGCGATAAAGTCCAGACCTTCTTCCATCAGTCTGAAGGTCTTGCTGCGAGACTAGAGCAGAGTAGATCAATCACAACAGACTGAGCCATGATCTGACCAATCAGAGCAGAGTAGACCAATCACAATAGATTGAGCCATCTGACCAATCAGAGCAGAGTAGACCAATCACAACAGACTGGACCATCTGACCAATCAGAGCAGAGTATACCAATCACAACAGACTGAGCCATCTGACCAATCAGAGCAGCGTAGACCAATCACAACAGACTGGACCGTCTGACCAATCAGAGCAGAGCAGACCAATCACAACAGACTGGACCTTCTGACCAATCAGAGCAGAGTAGACCAATCACAACAGACTGGACCATCTGACCAATCAGAGCAGAGTAGACCAATCACAACAGACTGAACCATCTGACCAATCAGAGCAGAGTAGACCAATCACAACAGACTGGGACCATCTGACCAATCAGAGCAGAGTATACCAATCACAACAGACTGGACCAATCACAACAGACTGAGCCATCTGAACAATCAGAGCAGAGTAGACCAATCACAACAGACTGGACCATCTGACCAATCAGAGCAGAGTAGACCAATCACAACAGACTGGGACCATCTGACCTATCAGAGCAGAGTATACCAATCACAACAGACTGGACCAATCACAACAGACTAAGCCATCTGAAATATCAGAGCAGAGTAGACCAATCACAACAGACTGGACCATCTGACCAGTCAGAGCAGAGTATACCAATCACAACAGACTGGACCATCTGACCAGTCAGAGCAGAGTATACCAATCACAACAGACTGGACCAATCACAACAGACTGAGCCATCTGAACAATCAGAGCAGAGTAGACCAATCACAACAGACTGGGACCATCTGACCTATCAGAGCAGAGTATACCAATCACAACAGACTGGACCATCTGACCAATCAGAGCAGAGTAGACCAATCACAACAGACTGGGACCATCTGACCAATCAGAGCAGAGTATACCAATCACAACAGACTGAGCCATCTGAACAATCAGAGCAGAGTAGACCAATCACAACAGACTGGACCATCTGACCAATCAGAGCAGAGTATACCAATCACAACAGACTGGGACCATCTGACCAATCAGAGCAGAGTAGACCAATCACAACAGACTGAGCCATCTGACCAATCAGAGCAGAGTAGACCAATCACAACAGACTGAGCCATCTGACCAATCAGAGCAGAGTAGACCAATCACAACAGACTGAGCCATCTGACCAATCAGAGCAGAGTAGGCTCTCAGAATGGAGGGGTTTAGAGAAACTGAATCCTTTATTGAACCGTTTCAGACAATGAGAAATGTCTGATACAGACAAAAGACATGATACAGCAACATATATTATGAGAAAATTAAAGTGTTTTTAACCTTGGATGCATGTAAACCTATTGTAGGAGTCTCCAAAATAAAATTAGAAGCCTTTAAAAAAGCATAATACTTTATTTGGGATGTTGTGATAAGGGAAAACAAATATGATTTCCATTCTTAAAGTTATGTAATATATTAAGACATATATGAGGAACGTGAAAATGTATTTGAAATGCATAACATGAACCTTCTCATATGCTAAAATCTAAGTATAGGGGTTATGTAATGTTGCTGTGTAAGCATTCATTTTATTCAACATAATAGAATATAATTTATTATGTTATTTGGGATTTCAAACTTGCCCACAAATGACTTTCAATTCAATTATTTGGGTTTTGTTTCCATTTCAAAACAGTCGATCATCTGGATCTGCATCAAACCCTAAAAAACACGATCATTGTCTGTACACAAATGTTTTTTAATAAAATATATAACTGTATATAGGTGATTCTTGATGTGTTTGTACTCTTACTCTGCCCTGTAGAGGACACAAAGGTGGATGAGTTTGTGAAGGAGGTCCACGCACTGAAGAACCTGCACCATCCGAAACTCATTCAGCTGTTGGCTCTCTGCACACGAGGAGAGCCCGTCTACATTGTTACAGAGCTCATGGCTAAAGGAAGTCTCAAATCATACCTTTCTTGTAAGTGTTCCCTGTTCACTATGGTTTGTACACTCACTGCACCTGCATGGTTATGTATGAATAATGTATGATATGATATTGCACAAGATTACTGTATGTCTTGGTATTTCGTGCATTGCATTTCTTTCTCTTATCAGACGATCAAGTCAGCACTCACAAACATTTATGGCATTATCTGACCAGCTTTTTATGGTTACAGTTCAAAAGTACAAGTCATTACATACAAAAGTATTTATATCCTTGACACTTAACTTGTTTCCTTCATTCTGTGAACCAGCTTCTTAAAATAAAATGTTTCATTTTCTTTCCTGTGAATTAATGCATCATTCCTTAAACTGAAATTATAACGATTTGACTGAAAGCTGAATTGAAAATTAAAATAGGTTTCAGAATGATTTTGAATTTGTTGCCTTCCCCTTTTGCTTTAATGCCTCGAGCTGCATGAAATCCATAAAATGAAATCCAAAGCAAGGGTTATTATCATGAACTAATACTAAAATTTAAAAACAAAATTCTGTTAATTGAATTTAAATAAAATATATTGCAAGTATTTACTGAAAAACCAAAATTAGAACAATTATTAGAAATGCTGCTTTGGCAATAAACTGAAATAAGTTTTAGTTGAAGCACTGAAATGATTAACTGGAAATAAAGAAAAACTGTAATTAAAACTGAAATAAAAATAAATGAAACATAAATAGCAATATTTATAATAAAAAGCACAACAAAATTGCAAAAATTCAACAAAAATGAACATTATTAACACTAAAATTATAAAAATAAAAGCTAATTCAATTAATAAAACTAAAATAAAAACTAAAAAAGCACTGATTCAAGGAACATCTTGACTCCGTACACGAGTCACATGATCAGTGTCACTTATTAATGCTTTTTTGATTGACCTAGAAAAACAGAATCTGCAATATTTGTTTTTTAAACATTTTTCCCGTTTATTTCCAGATATAAAATATATTTGGAATCCCACATTTTCAGTGTGGTCTCAGATATGTGGACCCTTTGGTTTCACTGATGTTCCTGCCCATTTCTTCCTGTAGCACCGGAGGGTCAGGTGTTGACCTCCGCTCACCTGATCTACATGGCTGGTCAGATAGCAGAAGGAATGGCGTATCTGGAAGATCGACACATTGTCCACAGAGACTTAGCAGCTCGAAACATCCTGGTTGGAGAAGACCTGGTGTGTAAAGTGGCAGATTTTGGTCTGGCTCGCATCATCAAGGTAATAGTTGGATGTCAAAGATGCTGCTGGAAATATGCATATAAAACTGATGCGTAGTATGTAATTATGTGTTTGTGTGCAGGATAGTGTGTATACAGCTAGTAGAAACACCAAGATTCCTGTACGGTGGACAGCTCCAGAAGCTGCTCTCTACCAGCGTTTCTCCGTCAAATCTGATGTCTGGTCTTTTGGAGTGCTGCTGTATGAGATGATGTCACGTGGAAAGATGCCGTATGATGGTATGGGTCTCTATTTATTCAAAGTTTCTTCCAGATATACTAAATGCCTTCCATTTTTTATAGGTTCAAAGTTTGGGGTCTCTTACACTGCATTCAGACGCTTGATGGAGGGCTAAAAAACAGTAATGTTGTGAAATATTATTACAATTTAAAATAGCTGGTTTCTATTTTAATATATTTTAAAATGTCATTTATTCCTGTGATGGCAAAGCTAAATTCCTTCAGAAATCATTATAATATGCTGATTTTACTGCTCAAGAAACATTTCTCATCAATGCTGAAAACTGTTGTGCTTTTTGTGGAAACTGTGATAAATTTTCAGGATTATTTGATGGATAGAAAGTTCAAAAGAAATATTTTTATCATTATAAATGTCTTTACTGTCTTTACGGATCAATTTAATGTCTTTAAAAAAATCTTACTGACCCCCCCACTTTTGAACGGTAGTGTATGTCTTCTATACATTTGCCACTCTCTGTTTCCCACAGGGAAGAATAATAAGGAGGTGCTGGAGATCCTGTCATCGGGATACAGGTTACCGTGTCCAAATCGCTGCCCCCCAAACATCTACCGCATTATGATGGAATGCTGGCATGCGGAGGCTTCCAAACGGCCCTCGTTCCACGCCCTTCACAGTCAGCTGGACAATATCTACTCCAGACTCTACTTCAAAACCATTGAGGTGTAGAACACAAGGAGCAGAGGTGGACTGAAACACCTGTGGGACAGAAAGGAAAATGGAGAAAAGATTTGCATGGACAAAAGTGAACATAAGACTTTTTGATTGCTTATGTTAATGAATTTATGTGCAATAATAAATGCTTGTTAAAGGACTTTAAAGAGTATAAAAGGTACCATGAGAGTGGAGAAAAGGAACGGAAATTGTAAAAGAGGAAACGTGCATCATCTTAATCTGACAGGGCCAGATTAACTGTAGTTTGTCATAGTGACTCCTGATCATCAGTGGATCAAGATGTCGAGCACTGTTATGCATCATTCAATAATATGCATCATTCATCCTGCACTTAATTTTATTTTGCGCTAGAGTTGATCTGGCCCATTCAGTTTCTGTAGCAATAGGAACAGGAGATTATTTAATCTGATGTTTTCATATCAGAGTTTATGTTTACAAAAGATTCACCTGCCAGTGTACGGACAGGTGTCGGGACGGTGAAAACTACGGCCGTTAAGTTATAACTGTTGAGTGTCTTTAGCCTATGTGAAGGCAGGCTGCACAAATAACTGTTTTCTACCAGGTACACGGTCGTGTAACTAACACTGTGGTTAACACAGGAGCCATATGACAAAAACTACCTGGGTAGGTTTCCTCATGATCGGTTTCGTAGAAATCACATCCATGTCAAAAGTCTGTTGTCTTCCAATGGATTATACAAAATGAATTCTTAAAATAACTCTTGTAAATAAAGTATTTTTTCAGTATACATGTTTCGGCAGTTTCTTGATCATTTGTTTGCCTAAAATGTAACCCGTCTTTGAGTTTGACCAGAAATTTGCAAGCATGCTGGTAGCCTGTAAAGCAATTAACCTCAAACAATAAAGAATGCCTGTTTAGCCTTCTGAACTTGTGTCATTGTCGTCCACAGGCGTGGTTCAAACACGGAAGGTTTCACTCTAATGTCAGTTCCCTAAAGTGTGGTGATCCATTAGTGCAGAGTGTCTCTCGGGGACCGTTTTATCTCATGGGGGAATGTTTGAGGAAAACCTGCCCATGTCTTAAGACATTATGGGACAGAATATACGGACACTCAACGGCCGATGGAGAAAGCGTGAAAAGTGGTAGTGACTCTACAGGCGAAGGACCCGATAACACAGAGACTATTACGCGTTACGCGCCTCCGAAGACAGGCAATGCTGCTATATATACTGCTCTATGGGACTTTGAGGCACGCGACAGACAGGAGTTGTCGTTCAAAGCTGGTGATATGTTTGAGATTGTCAACCGTTCCGGTGACTGGTGGAGTGCGAAAAAAATCGACTCATTCGGCAGTGTGTTCACCGGTTTTGTTCCGTTCAATTATCTGGCGCGAGCGGAATCCGTCGAGTCTCAACCGTGAGTGTCTCAAAGCTACTTCTGAAAAGTAGTTTAACACTAAATTTACAACAGTTCAGTCTAGCTTCCCAGCAGAAATGTGAACATTCTTAATTTGCATGAACGTTATATGATGAAATGTGATTTTTGTAGGGGAGACCAGGGACAGTTGTAACGGGACGGTTGTAACACCTTTCAACCTAGAAATAAAAACAGCCTAGAGTGATGACACTCACCGTGCTCATGCTCTGTTAGTTTACCTCCATTCTTGCCAAAAAGGGACCCACATCTGAAACTTCCTATCGGAGTTATCTACAAAAGGTTGTTTTTGAGAGAGAGAAAAAAAACTTTTTTGCATGATGTTATAAGATCAAAAGTCTATGAATTAAAACAATTATTATTAGAATCACTGTTTTGTAAGCTAAAAATAGAAATGGCTAACAAGTATCAAACTAGCAGTCAAGGTAGCTCATATCAGATGAAAACATAATATGTGTTACAACTGGGACGGCCCCGTTACAACTGTCCCAGCATCACCAACCAAGTTTAATTTATATTTTAAAAACGAATAAAAAAAAACTGCATAGATTCCCTTTAATGTGCAAATTAAAAGTAAAACGTACACTGTACATTGCAAATTAAATGTAAAATATCATCATGGTACAAAGTGGAAGATCATTGATTACATTTACATCATTTACTCACCCTCAAGTTGTTCCAAACCTGTATGAATTTCTTTCTTCTGCTGAACACAAAGGAAGATATTTGGGAGAATGTTTGTAATCAAGCAGATCTCAGCAGCCATTGACTAGTATTTTCCCCCCCACTATGGTAGTCAATGGCTACCGAGATCTGCTTGGTTACAAACATCCTTTTTAAGACCGCCACAACCGTGATGTAATTTTTACACTTACCACAACTGTGACTCGGAGTAGGCCTACTGAGCCCCCACCCCCTCTCTCTGTTGTTGAGAATGTTTGAGTTCATGTTTAAACTTTTTGAGGTGTTCTACCCATTAAATCATTTTCTTGCATTATAATTTGACGGGTTCGCCTCTTTTTTGTCATGTAGTATGAAAAAAAGGAAATCATTACTTAAAAACATGAAATGAATAGTCACAAGAACATGACTGATAAATAATATTTTTCACTTTGAGTATATGATTGATTCATTATGTATATTTTAGACATGTTACAACCGTCCCTGTACACTGGGACGGTTGTAACAGTGGAGAGACTGTATTAAAATAAATTTTGCAACCTGTACATATTTCATAAAACCACTTAAATGCATTGTTTCAGCAATTGACAGATTGAAGTTTATAATTTAATAAATTGGTTATTCCAGTATACATTTTTTTTTGATGTATTGCTAAAAATTGCAAAAAGTGTTACAACTGTCCCTGGTCTCCCCTACATATGCTGGCTAGCCACCATAATAATCTACCTTTTCCTAATCACAAATAGATCTCCAAGACAAATGGCTATTTTAATCCAGTTGGATATGTGTCACATAATCTGGGACGCAAGTAAAAATCTAATGCAGAGGTCTTCAACCCTGCTCCTGGGTACCCACTGTCCTGCAAAGTTTATTTCCAACCTGCTTCAGCACACCTGCCTGTGTATTTTCAACAAGTGATCCTGAAGAGCTTGATTAGCTTCACCTGTCTTTGATTAGGGTTATAGCTAAACTCTGCAGGACAGTGGGTCCCCAGGAGCAGGGTTGAAGGCCTCTGATATAATCGCAGGATTGCACCTTTGATATCTGGTATTGGTGCCACGTAAAAACGATTTAAAGGGATTCACCCGAAAATAAAAAAATATATATTTACCTTATATTTTATAGTATACTTAATACTTTTTTGTATACCATTCCTGAATACATACTGAAGCTTTTAAGGTTAAAAAATTATGCAAAAGTACCATAAAAATATAAAATTTCTTAGTACACACTAAGGGTCCTATGTCTGAAGAACATTGAGCAGGTGCACATGTTGAAATCCACTTTTGCTAGTTTTAACGACGGAAAAAACGGTCAGCACACCAGGCACATGGTCCAAAAGGGTTGTACTTAGTCTCTTAAGTCATGGGTGTGTTTTGGGCGTAACATGCAATAAACCAATCGGAGTGAATCTCCCATTCCCTTTAAAAGCCAGTTGCGCTTGCACCATGGGGGATTCGCTATTTACATGGCGGAATCTGTGAGTGGAAAGACAGCGCTTCTCCAGAGAGGAACCCTTTTATTTTTAATATTTAAAAATGTTTGTGTGCTGCTGTTATTAAACAATTATTAAAACTGTATAGTTCTAGTTGGATTGAATGGCCCTTTAACTGAGTGAACTGATTAGTCTGAATGAATCGCTAAGACCGTTTTGTGAATCAGTTTGGTGAATGATTCATTGAACAGATCTGAATCAATAGAATGTCAATTGAATAGTGGTAGATTACCACTTATTGAAACATTATTAAATATCTGTCAGGGTTGTCCGGGACAAGTAGATTTTTTTGAAGGGGCAAGTGAAAAACAATTTTACTCGCCCGATCGGACAATAAAAAAAAAATACCTAGGGAATCAACAAAATGCAAAAATGATTCTGCATTAATTTAGTGTAAGTGGCGATTGATAGTGGATAATAATATAATCTTATAATATATAATGTACTGACGCTAACAATGTTGCGCTGTTGATGCTTGTGCAACCTCTCGAGGAGAAATTGAAAACAAATGAGCGCCGCTCACACAGAGAAACTCAGTAACATACTGTGGTAAAAAAAATCTAATTTTGGAGTTTTTATATTTACAATATTTGCAACATCACACAAGCAAGAGTGTTGTTTTTCTGAATACCATCACAATTGAAAAAGTGACACTGATTTCATGACAGGTCCAATAAATAAATAATTAACATCAAGTCACTTACATTTTAGATGCAATATTGACTGTTTTTGTTCTATTTGAAATATTTCCAAACAAAGATCACCGCAGAACTGCGTCTCACAGCAAGTGTGTCACTGAATGATTTGGTGTTTTGAATAAATAGGTTGAAGCAAAGATTCAATGACCTATTCATAAACGATGGCTGAATCCGAAATCACCCCCTATACAGTCAAATAGGGCATCATTTGAGGGGACAGCCATTTGTAGTGGTGTCCGAAACCATAGTAGACGCTATTGAGTGCACTCAATCCCACATTGCACCACAATAACAAATGTACAGCCGATGTACACACAGCGGCTGTCTGAATTCACTCACTCATTTTCATTCACTCCTTAAAGTGAACTGTATTAATGGACTAACGTAGGGAATAGTGAATGAGGGTTTAGGGGGCGATTTCAGATTCAGTCGATCTTGAATGAATCAGCCGTTTCAACGAATGGACTCAATGACTCATTCATTAAGACGGTCCCCTACCGCCACCTACTGACATTTTATAGTTTCATGCTTAAACATTCTCTCCAACCTTTCTTATTTTTATATTAAAAAATATTTAAAACAGTCTTATAACATTATTTAATGCAGTTGTAATTTTTCAGTGTAAATTATTTAATTTGATTGGTAACAGCCCTATTCTATTGATTTTTATTCTAATTTAATTTATTGATCAAATTTAAGAATATAAAATTAAAGCTGAAGCATAGCCTATATTTAATAAGATTAGGGAAAAATTGCCCTTTGTAAAAGGTAAACATATTACAAATATGCAGATTTAAAATGTCAAAGTTGATTGAACACTGGTGAGAATATTGCTTCAGAATAAATTCTTTTTACAACACATACAATCATTTTTATTTTTTTTTTTTGCACGTGAACAGGCTTAATGTCGAGCCCTGTCTGTGCTATACTGTAGTTTGAGTATTATACTGTACTATACATCCCATGTGTTTTTCTGTATCTTTAGGTGGTTTTTGGAAAGATGAGCCGTATTGAAGCATTGAATCACCTCATGTGTGCGGGAAATGATAATGGATCCTTCCTTGTGCGGATAAGCGAGTCTGACTGCATGGGCTTTGTGATCTCAGGTGTGTGTGTTGTTTTCTGACAGTCATTTCTTACAGCATATATCCTTTAACCTGTTTTTGGAGACTGAAGTTCTGAATCTTTTTTCTTAGTGAAGACAAAGGACAAAGCAAAGCACTTCAAGATCTACCAGACTAATGATCAGTTCTATGTGGATCCGTCTCTTACATTCGCCAGTGTATTAGAGGTGGTCGAATATTATTCAACTCACTCATTCTCCACTTCAGACCAACTGAACCGACCCTGTATTCGGGTGAGACGCTTTCCAAGTTTTTTTTCATTCTCCTCCTCATGTTTTTTTTTTTTCCCCACTTCTCACATTTTCTTTCAGTTTTTTTCATGGAAGTGACTGAAATAGTTTCATTATTTTTGAGAACGTCAGCTTCTGTCCATTTACATTAGAGACAATAAATATTTGCCAACATCAAGAAACTAAAATTTCAGTCCTCCAGCAAACACATGCTTATGTCTGATCGTAAAGCATCTAACCCAGTAAATATGGGGCACGTATATATATAGCTGTAATAAAGTGATATGCATTTAGATAATCTTACTTCCTGACACCACTGACTTATCTTCCTGTAGAAAAAGCCCCAGCTGCAAGGTCTGTCACCTTCCACAGACGATGAATGGGAGCTACCTAAAGAACAATTTACCCTTGAAAAGCTGCTGGGCAGTGGCCACTTTGCTGACGTTTATAGTGGGACATGGAAAAATCACACTAAAGTGGCCATCAAAATCCTCAAGAACAACGGTGAGCTCATAGCTAGAGGTGTCAGAGCAGAGCTGAAAATAAGAATGTAAATGTTGCACAGCAAAATAATATATAAGGGCCGTGACACACCAAGCCGACGGACGGCAATTGACCAACGTCGGACTAATCTTTGCGGTGTGTTCCACGCGTCAGCTCTAGTCGCGCTCACATCGGCAGGAGTTCAGCATGATGAATCGCCGCCCGTGAGAGAGATCACTCTGATTGGCTGCTCAGTTTAGCGAGCAAGTGAGTGCAGAAGAAAAAAAAAAAGTGAAAAGCGAGCAAAGAAGTCAATATGCACAATACTACCGATAGAACCCCAGGATCTGCTGGGAATTCTTGCTTTTGCCAGTTAGTGTTCTTGAATTTCCTTCAGGGAAGGAACTGGATGTAAATGAGTAATGTGACTGAGCAAAATCAGCTGCATAATTCATACAAAATAAATGTATCCTTATGAAGGCAACCACCTGCTTTCCAGCCTTAGGGCATGAATACCATACAATTTTAACAACCAACGGTTCAGACTGTACATTGCACACATTACTGGTTTGGTGAGGTAAATGTGAGCTGAGGCTGAACACAATGTAAATCAAGCAGAATGGCAGTGATCCTCAACATTACACTAGTAAATCTGCAACTGAATCCCTCAAGCAGAAAAAGGAATAATGTGGAATAAATGGCGTTCTAGATACATTGCAATACACTTTTGTCTTGTTCTTCAGTCAAAACAAAATCTGAACTTTAAAACAAGATAAATTTACTTTATATAATAACACCTTCTTACACCATTTGTAAATTGTTTTTCTTGTCTTAAGCATAAATCTAGAGAAAAATAATGTTTTCTGAAGGAGTTAGAAAAATTAAAGGTATATCCTCATGAAAAGTCTTATTATCTTATCCACTTTAGCTTTTTTTTTTTTTTGTAACTCGTTTTAAGCATGTTTATATATTTTTACTGTTAAACAAGGCAAAAATGCTGATTAAGATAATAAAAAATCTAATAAATACTATATATATATATATATATATATATATATATATATAAAATAAATCATATTTTTGTCTATTTCTTTTTATCACAGATGCTCTGGTGCAAAAGGACTTTCAGTTGGAGGTGCAGATCATGAAGCGCGTACGTCACAGGAACCTGATTTCTCTCTTTGCCATCTGCACTTCCTCCGCCCCATTTTACATCATCACCGAACTAATCGAGAAGGGCGACCTGCTTAATTTCCTCAGAAGTCAGTCAGATTGATGTCTTACATCTTAGTGAATGTGTTACTCTAATAATAAAATGTTATTCTTATGATTATGCTGTGTCACATTCTCAATTTTATATATCACTCTCTGTCTTTCAGGTCAAGAGGGTAGGGTTTTGGACATGGAGTCTCTGATCGACATGGCAGCTCAAGTAGCAGATGGGATGGCATATTTAGAGACACATAACAGTATTCATAGAGACCTTGCGGCAAGAAATGTTCTAGTCGGAGAGGGAAATGTCTGCAAAATTGCTGATTTTGGCCTAGCTCGAGTCATTAAGGTGAGCAAACATTATATGCTGACTTCACAATCAGCAATAAATGGTGATATAAGAAACCTGGTTGCATCCAGGTAGTGTAATCACTGTTTCTTTAACTATGAACTTGCAAACTATGCTTCCAACGGTGTCTCTAGGAAAATTTAGTGCCTTCGCTATCTTTTTGTATCCTGTTCCTTATTTGTGAAGGGTGATGATATCTATACTTAACTTTTTTTTTTTTTATTAAGCCATATTTCGAACAATGTTACACTCAACAAACCCATAGCCAGTTCAGATATTTCATGGGTTCTAGCTCTAACTAAGCTCTAACTCATGGGTGGGGAACGCTGATCCTGGAGGGCCAGTGTCCTACAAAGTTCAGCTCCAACCCTAATCAAACACACCTGAAGCTAATCAAGTTTACAGGCAGGTGAGTGTTTTTTTCAGGGTTGTAGCTAAACTCTGCAAGAGAGTGGCCCTCCAACATTCCCCACCCCTGCTCTAACTAATGAAGTCCTTGATTAGTTGCATCAGGTGTGCTTGAGACAATACCTGTTTTGCAGATTTGTGCTGTTGTGAGGGATTATTCAGGGGGTTTAATAATTTTGATTAAAACTTTATATATACTCTGTATGTATGTATATATATATATATATATATATATATATATATATGTATGTATATATATATATATGTGTATGTATATATATACACTCACCTAAAGGATTATTAGGAACACCTGTTCAATTTCTCATTAATGCAATTATCTAATCAACCAATCACATGGCAGTTGCTTCAATGCATTTAGGGTGTGTCCTGGTCAAGACAATCTCCTGAACTCCAAACTGAATGTCAGAATGGGAAAAAAGATGATTTAAGCAATTTTGAGTGTGGCATGGTTGTTGGTGCCAGGCGGGCTGGTCTGAGTATTTCACAATCTGCTCAGTTACTGGGATTTTCACACACAACCATTTCTAGGGTTTACAAAGAATGGTGTGAAAAGGGAAAAACATCCAGTATGCGGCAGTCCTGTGGGCGAAAATGCCTTGTTGATGCTAGAGGTCAGAGGAGAATGGGCCGACTGATTCAAGCTGATAGAAGAGCAACTTTGACTGAAATAGCCACTCGTTACAACCGAGGTATGCAGCAAAGCATTTGTGAAGCCACAACACGCACAACCTTGAGGCGGATGGGCTACAACAGCAGAAGATCCCACAGGGTACCACTCATCTCCACTACAAATAGGAAAAAGAGGCTACAATTTGCACAAGCTCACCAAAATTGGACAGTTGAAGACTGGAAAATGTTGCCTGGTCTGATGAGTCTCGATTTCTGTTGAGACATTCAGATGGTAGAGTCAGAATTTGGCGTAAACAGAATGAGAACATGGATCCATCATGCCTTGTTACCACTGTGCAGGCTGGTGGTGGTGGTGTAATGGTGTGGGGGATGTTTTCTTGGCACACTTTAAGCCCCTTAGTGCCAATTGGGCATCGTTTAAATGCCACGGCCTACATGAGCATTGTTTCTGACCATGTCCATCCCTTTATGACCACCATGTACCCATTCTCTGATGGCTACTTCCAGCAGGATAATGCACCATGTCACAAAGCTCGAAACATTTCAAATTGGTTTCTTGAACATTGAGTTCATTGTACTAAAATGGCCCCCACAGTCACCAGATCTCAACCCAATAGAGCATCTTTGGGATGTGGTGGAACGGGAGCTTCGTGCCCTGGATGTGCATCCCACAAATCTTCATCAACTGCAAGATGCTACCCTATCAATATGGGCCAACATTTCTAAAGAATGCTTTCAGCACCTTGTTGAATCAATGCCACGTAGAATTAAGGCAGTTCTGAAGGCGAAAGGGGGTCAAACACAGTATTAGTATGGTGTTCCTAATAATCCTTTAGGTGAGTGTATATGTATGTATATATATATATATATATATATATATATATGTATATATATATATATATATATATATATATATATATTTGCAAATATATACACATGCAAACAGAAGAGAGTACTGGCACCTTATAAGATCACCGTCAAGCACTGCATCCTGGAAATTAGGGACATTTGCTTCCCGCTTTATGGAAATGTCAGTAAGGAACATGGTTTTGTGATCCTGAAATCAGTTCATATTTCTTTGCTATAAATTATTATACAGAACAATCATCCAACTTAACCAATCCCAAGAGTGATTCACATTGTTTTTAAGTGCTCTTCAATGCACAGATCTGTTCAATAAAGTTGTCTTTTAACATGTCTAGGAGCCTTTTATATATCTGACGAAAAGAAAATACCATATAAATGGACCGCACCTGAGGCTATCGGTCATGGCCGTTACTCAAGCAAATCTGATGTCTGGTCATTTGGGATTCTCCTTTACGAGATTGTCACGTATGGAGCACTGCCTTACCCAGGTCAGTTTCAACATGCTAAATCTTGTATCATGTTTTTTTTTTCTTCTGTTTGAGAAAGAATATTTATAATTATAATTTTTAAATCATACTTTTTTATTATTATTTGTTTAATTATTCTATAGATTATAACAAATATTTTTTGTGTTTTTAGATTTGGAGAAAACATACAAATAAACATTTAAGTGTTTATTTTATTGTACTTTATCTATTTGCATCTGTAGATTTCAGTTACAATACAAATAAAGTTTTTTTATATATTACACATATTATATGACATTTTATTTCTAAAAACATGGTGAAATTCACATTTCTGTTCTGGAAAAGTATACAAATTTGGGTAACACTTTATTTTACAGTGTCCTTGTTACATATGTTACTTGTACTTACCATAGTAATAACAGTAAATTATGCAAAATTACATGCAAACCAACCAAACCCTAATCCTACCATAACCCTATAGTAAGTGCATGTAGTTAATTAATATTACTCAGTACTTAAATATATAATTACACTGTAACAATGACACCTTAAAATAAAGTGTAACCCAAATTTGTGCATGTTTAATTAGATAATGCCTCATTTGCATATATATTTGCAAACTTGTAATATAAAGTTTATATAGCTTTTTTACCCTATTCATCTGGGGCCTTAAATACCTTAACATTTGAGTCTGTATATTCAAGCCATTATCTTCTTTTATAGGTGTTTTAACTTCTGAGGTGTATCATCTTGTCACAGAACAACACTATAGAATGCCTTCACCACCCAACTGTCCAGAGGTCATTTATAACATCATGCGATCTTGCTGGAGAGCAGAGCCAGAGGACCGTCCCACTTTTGAGGTTCTGAGGCATGAACTAGAGAAAAGTCAAGGCATCCTCTGTAGTAATTTGGGCAGACTGTACAGTTAGATTCCACTCCTTGCAAACATCCTGAGGCCTAAAGTCTTAGAAACCAAAACAAGACCGACCATGAACAATTGCAACAGTCAGATGCAACGTACAATCATCTCTGATGGATTAGATGGACTGTAGTCCACCATATCAGTTTTCAAATAATGAGGAAGATGCACACATGAAGCACTTTTGGGAGCGCTAAGGGCAAATAATAATTTATTTATGTTTAGACTTAGAGCAATAATTATTGACTGAGTTTAATGAGACAGATGCTGTAGTTTATCTATCTATCTATCTATCTATCTATCTATCTATCTATCTATCTATCTATCTATCTATCTATCTATCTATCTATCTATCTATCTATATATATCTATCCTATATATATATATATATATATATATATATATATATATATATATATATATATATATATATATTAGATTTCTCATTAATGCAATTATCTAATCAACCAATCACATGGCAGTTGCTTCAATGCATTTAGGGGTGTGGTCCTGGTCAAGACAATCTCCTGAATTCCAAACTGAATGTCAGAATGGGAAAGAAAGGGGATTTAAGCAATTTTGAGCGTGGCATGGTTGTTGGTGCCAGACGGGCCGGTCTGAGTATTTCACAATCTGCTCAGTTACTGTGATTTTCACGCACAACCATTTCTAGGGTTTACAAAGAATGGTGTGAAAAGGGAAAAACATCCAGTATGCAGCAGTCCTGTGGACGAAAATGCCTTGTTGATGCTAGAGGTCAGAGGAGAATGGGCCGACTGATTCAAGCTGATAGAAGAGCAACTTTGACTGAAATAACCACTCGTTACAACTGAGGTATGCAGCAAAGCATTTGTGAAGCCACAACACGCACAACCTTGAGGCGGATGGGCTACAACAGCAGAAGACCCCACCGGGTACCACTCATCTCCACTACAAATAGGAAAAAGAGGCTACAATTTGCACAAGCTCACCAAAATTGGACAGTTGAAGACTGGAAAAATGTTGCCTGGTCTGATGAGTCTCGATTTTTGTTGAGACATTCAGATGGTAGAGTCAGAATTTGGTGTAAACAGAATGAGAACATGGATCCATCATGCCTTGTTACCACTGTGCAGGCTGGTGGTGGTGGTGTAATGGTGTGGGGGATGTTTTCTTGGCACACTTTAGGCCCCTTAGTTCCAATTGGGCATTGTTTAAATGCCATGGCCTACCTGAGCATTGTTTCTGACCATGTCCATCCCTTTATGACCACCATGTACCCATTCTCTGATGGCTACTTCCAGTAGGATAATGCACAAAGCTCGAATCATTTCAAATTGGTTTCTTGAACATGACAGTCACCAGATCTCAACCCAATAGAGCATCTTTGGGATGTGGTGGAACGGGAGCTTCATGCCCTGGATGTGCATCCCACAAATCTCCATCAACTGCAAGATGCTATCCTATCAATATGGGCCAACATTTCTAAAGAATGCCTTCAGCACCTTGTTGAATCAATGCCACGTAGAATTAAGGCAGTTCTGAAGGCGAAAAGGGGTCAAACACAGTATTAGTATGGTGTTCCTAATAATCCTTTAGGTGAGTGTGTGTGTACATATATATATATATATATATATATATATATATATATATATATATATATATATATATATATATATATATATATATATATATATATATATATATAAAAAAATAAACCTTGTTGTCTTCAGGTAGACTGTACTGATAAGAAGACCATGTTACCATTTTAAATCTGTAATCAATCTGTTCAGGGCATTAAAATACAAGCCGTCAAAGAACGTAATGCAATAAAAACAACAAATAAGACATGCTGCGTTATGTAGTTTTGTACACTTTAAATATTGTGCAGTACTGTTTGTAATATATAGTATATTATAATGTTCTGCATTGTTTATTGCAATTCACCAAAACAAATTCCTCATAGCAATCTTACATTGCCGATAAACTTCAAAGAAAGAAAACACATGCCAAATCAGACACACAAATATGTTAGAGCTCCTTTGTTTAAAAAATGATTCATTACTTATCTTTAAAAAAAAAAATATTGCACAGTCTCATGGCGTGCACAATCCTGGTGTGTCTCAACTGAGATTAACTGCATTGCGTAAAATGGGGAAAGATTATGGTCATATAATATGACATTTTATTGCCATATCTGCAAACTCAAAGGTCGTGGGACTATTAGATAACAATTTGGTGTAAACAGAATGAGAACATGGATCCATCATGCCTTGTTACCACTGTGCAGGCTGGTGGTGGTGGTGTAATGGTGTGGGGGATGTTTTCTTGGCACACTTTAGGCCCCTTAGTTCCAATTGGGCATTGTTTAAATGCCATGGCCTACCTGAGCATTGTTTCTGACCATGTCCATCCCTTTATGACCACCATGTACCCATTCTCTGATGGCTACTTCCAGTAGGATAATGCACAAAGCTCGAATCATTTCAAATTGGTTTCTTGAACATGACAGTCACCAGATCTCAACCCAATAGAGCATCTTTGGGATGTGGTGGAACGGGAGCTTCATGCCCTGGATGTGCATCCCACAAATCTCCATCAACTGCAAGATGCTATCCTATCAATATGGGCCAACATTTCTAAAGAATGCTTCAGCACCTTGTTGAATCAATGCCACGTAGAATTAAGGCAGTTCTGAAGGCGAAAAGGGGTCAAACACAGTATTAGTATGGTGTTCCTAATAATCCTTTAGGTGACTGTGTGTGTACATATACATATATATATATATATATATATATATATATATATATATATATATATATATATATATATATATATATATATATATATATATATATATATATATTTGTTGTCTTCAGGTAGACTGTACTGATAAGAAGACCATGTTACCATTTTAAATCTGTAATCAATCTGTTCAGGGGCATTAAAATACAAGCCACAAAGAACGTAATGCAATAAAAACAACAAATAAGACATGCTGCGTTATGTAGTTTTGTACACTTTAAATATTGTGCAGTACTGTTTGTAATATATAGTATATTATAATGTTCTGCATTGTTTATTGCAATTCACCAAAACAAATTCCTCATAGCAATCTTACATTGCCGATAAACTTCAAAGAAAGAAAAACACATGCCAAATCAGACACACAAATATGTTAGAGCTCCTTTGTTTAAAAATGATTCATTACTTATCTTTAAAAAAAAAAAATATTGCACAGTCTCATGGCGTGCACAATCCTGGTGTGTCTCAACTGAGATTAACTGCATTGCGTAAAATGGGGAAAGATTATGGTCATATAATATGACATTTTATTGCCATATCTGCAAACTCAAAGGTCGTGGGACTATTAGATAACAATGTTTATTTGTTTTGTCAGATATAATACTCTATATTGATGCAGGTGGTAACAGATTGTTCTATAGGGTCATACTTCTTTCTCACAATAGGTGAACCAATGAATAAGGCCTGTGCAATATGAAATGTCACCAGCAGGTGGCGACATACCATTATTTCAGTGATGAGCTGTAGCTTGCAGCCAAGAAGTCTGTATTTTAGTTGAATTAAACGGCATGAATCATAATGCTTATATCATAATAAAGCGTGAAATAAATAAATAAAAAATGACTCATGACTCATATTCAGTTATGACTATTCATAAGCAATGCGACCTTCATGCGTCCACTACAACAACAAACACAATATAGGCTACCCCCATAGAGGCTCTGACACTGTAAAGTTTAAGCTGTTATGTGTTTGAACTACTGACAAGAGCTGCTGAGGTATGGGATCATGTTCGTCATTGACATTATCGTCATAGGTGACAGGGTGATTCCTGTTATTCCTTTTACGAAACACATTTTCAGCATATATTTCTTAATTTACTGTTTCAATATTAAACTCACTATTTTAAAGAGAGTAAAATATGTTTTTGTTTGTTTGTTTGTTTGTTTTATTACATTATCATGAAGTGAACATGGGGTGATCGTACTACTTACGCCTATGTTCACTACTTTGGCTTGTCGTGACATCAAAACAGACCATTATTTTTTTATGGAATATCGCAATATTTGTTATAAATGATTTATCCATGCACATCATTAGACTATTAAAAAAAAAAAAAAAAAAAAAAAAGCGCCCAATTCTAGGAACAATCGCGTAGTGATTATTTTCACCAGCAGATGGCGCTGTGAGACACGCTGATTCTAGTAATACTAACTGTTCATGTTAAATTAAAGTAATACTGTTTTCATGTGCTTTATAACAGAGCCTCAACAGGGTGCTTGTTTTGTCCCAAAAAGTTCCGCAGTCACAAAACAGTGATTAGGCTACCACACATCTTAACTATAAAAAACCTAAACAATTGCACTTGCAACAATACATGTGCAGAATACACATACTTTCTGCTTAAAATAAGCAAGAGTCATTTTCAAGCACAAACGTGTTATAATATTTATAATTATAATATTAAATATTTGTTAAATAGTTTTTATTATATTTATGATTTATTTTTGTTTAAGTCATGTTATAATATTGTTATAACAAAAAAACCATGTTACTAGTTATATAGTTACTTGAAAAAGTAATCTGATTACGTAACTCACATTACCTGTAATGCGTTACCCCCAGCACTGGCCAGAAGTAAAAAGCTAAAGGTAGACTATACAAACTATATCACGACTTCAATGCCACATCACTAAGCTTCCGACAACTCTTTCAGTTTTTACCTAAAGACATTTTCCCAGAATGTTTGAGTTATAATTGTGCTCTTATAAACGAAGCATAATAAGGTTGTAAAAGTGGACTGAGCTTACCTGTTCGGCGTGATGGCGTTTTATCCCCCCAAATGCCTCTGTATTCCCATTTAGCCACTTGTTAGCAACCGCCTTTATCAAAACTGTTTATCTATCTCCTCTCCCACTCCATACAAAAAATCCCATCACGTGACCACGTGTACTGTGTCATGTTTATGTTTATGTTTATGTTTTGTTGTGTTTGCTATGTAATGCTTGCTAAATTGCATTCTTGTATTTCTGGAGAGCGTAGGGCGGCGCCTGAATAATCGGCTGCGGCCCGGAGGCTTGCTCCAAACTTCATTTCGTTATACTGTACTTGTACATGTGTAATGACGAATAAACTTCAACTTCAACTTCAACTTCAACTTCAACGCGTAACACACTCTGGGTCAAAAACAACCGAAGGTTGAAACTGGACAAACCCAGCGATTGGGTTGTTTTAACCCAGCAGTTGTTAAATGTTTGCCCAACGTTCTGCACAGTTTTATTTAACCCAACTATTGTTTAAAAATTATTACATGGCTGGCTTAAAATTAAACCAAAATAGTTGGTAAATTAAAAATCAGACATAATTATTAGAGCCAACAATAATAATCAAAAGGTGAACGTTTATTAATAAGCAATTGAATAAATGTTTGTTCCTACCCTGATTTTAGCTCTCTGCTCTGAACGCTCTGTTTTAAGGGGCGTGTCCGCTGTGAGACTTCAGTGTAAACGCCCACTGCTGTGATTGGTTAACGTCTTTCATTTGAAATAGTAAAAACGTGCTAAAAGAGAGAGTAACACTATTACAGCTTTCATGGTTAACTAATTGTGAAAAGTGTTGCATCACATTTAGATCTATGGCATATTTAGATCGTGGCATTGTAGCCGATCACACACATGTTGAGCGCATGAAAGCAGCGATTTTGTCATTGCAACTCAAGTTTCTGTACAATAACGAATGCTTTCATCTTCACTAACAGTGCAAACGTGATATAGTTAAGAGATTCGTTGAATAAAACGGGAGTCACTGATAAACTCTCGCCGTTTGATTGACAGCTGCAGCGCTGCTCCAGCGATTGCAAAGGGAGCTTTCTTTATAGAATTTAATCACCGTTAAATAACAGATTATTTTCATCCTACTAAGAGAGACAATGCAAGTTGACGTTTAGTCATTGGTTTGATTTACTGACACACAGACAAAGAACATCTGACTGTACATGAATCATCACATTTCAGATCAGGCATTAGAATGAACAGTTTACTTACATGTTGCTTTACTGTCGAGCCCAGGCAGTATCCTCAACAGGCATGCTAATTGCTTGGTAGCTCAATATGGTTTAACACCATGTAGGCCACGTATGTTGCTTAGGCTACCTATTCTATTGCAGGTCATGCGCAAATCGGTGGGCGGGGCTAAACAGGCAGTGATGAAGTAGGCGTTGATCTTCTTCTGCAGAGGTGGTGTTTGCCTCCCTTTGATGTCATAGATTCCCACTTTGAAAAACCTGTCGTTTGCTGGGCCTGGCATCAATAAAAGCTTTTATTGGACTAACAAGGAAGTTTTCAGTTCTGAAACTTATAAGAGGTCATCCTACTATAAGAATATCCTGTATGTCAACAGCTCAAGGAAATTTTGATTTCTCAGTTTATGACCCCATTAAAACAACCCATTCATTGAGTTAAAACAACCCAATCGCTGGGTTTGTCCATTTTTAACCCAACTTGGGTTGTTTTTAACACAGCATTTTTTAGAGTGCAGCTTCAAAAAATCACAAGTGGGGTAATACTGATGTATGTTATGTCGTAGAATAATACGTGAAAGGGTCTTGAGCTTGTGTTCACCACAGACCTTATTTCAAACAAAAACCCATTCAAAAAACCCACTGAATTTGGAACTAGGGAACGAGAAGTGCTAAAATGCTAACTCGCTTCCGTGTTTTGGCCTACAAAGTGATGTCATACCCTGTCATACCCAAAATGTCTGTGTTATGCAGAGTTTAAAACAATTATTTAAGAAATATTACAAGCATTTCCTTATCTTTTTCTGTCACTTTCCTCCCTGTTTGGAACTTCCATTCAACTACAAAATCCAGTTCCTTATGACATCATCCTTTAGCCAGGAATTGATTTATTTTGTTGGGGAAAAAAGCAGCACAGACATCAGAAAGTATGAATAAGTAATGGTGTTCTTAAGAAATCAGCTTGATGTTATCAAAATTAACATTATGTTGCTAACTGTCCAGTAGCTTTAGCTTATTTCCATCCTGTTCAGTTCTTTCCAGTTGGGTATCGTGTTCCTTTTCTTACCAGACTAAATAATTAACAAACAAACAAATGTCTACATGGCATAAATATCGAATTATACATTTGTTGTGCACACATTCAACTTTGCTTCAGGTCACTCAGACTAGGACTCTGATGACGGCTTAATGGTGACATGATCTCTTCCAGGGAAAGTTCCCTGCGTGAGAGTGATTTATGGTCAGCCATGCAGCTGGAAGAGGCTCATGGAGCTGTTCATGCTGTCAGAGCGTGATCAGTCAGCGCTGGATCAGTCCACAGCCTCTGACCATCGACCTGATCCCCGGTCAATCTGTTCCTCAGTAAACCAGCTGTTTTCACTTCCCTGCAAAATCGATAAATTTGACTTCAGTTTAAGCTTGCATATAAAACACATTTTTTTGGGAAGTGTCATGTCTGTGATCGCTCTAACCATTTAATTAACTATAGTTGCAAGTAGGCAGTTCCATGTGATTAATTTATAATTGTTGAATTTAGTTATTATAGCTATATTATTATAATTAATTAATTACAACTGGATTCTAAGTCAGGCTTGATACATAGAACTGCACTTTTGTAAAATATTTACATTCTTGAATTCAACCTGGTCCAAGTTAGCCTGATGTAACAACATTAAATCAAAAATACCACAGCCAGCTACAACAACACAGCATCATTAGTCACAAAACTGCGTGACCCCACAAGCTTCCCTTCAACCACAGGCTTATAAAATATTTGCAAAAGCTTATGTGTATTTGCCACATCAATTTAATTATTGTTTTATTTATTTACTATTTATCTAAAAAAAAAAAAAAATTGATTTTCAAGTAAAAGAAGTTTAACAAGCTGATATTTGAGTTAGCCTATTTATTTATTCTATAAACTAAATATGAGTCAACATATTTGGGATGTTCATACAGTTTTGGAGTGCCTGAAGCAATTGCTTATTACTCATGTAATATAAGTTTATAATAACGATTTTATATTTTACATAAGCCTGGCGCTGTGGTTTAAATCTATCATTTCTATGTACTTCTATCATTTTTGTGATTCAACAACGTTAATCCTTTAGTGGATTTATATTGTGAAAAATTGGTCATGTGGCATGTCTGCTGTGTTCCAGCATGCCTACACTGCTAACCACATAAAATTATGAGGGCAACACCTCACAACTAACTAGGCAGTGTATACGACCTTATGCTGACAACAGTGGATGGAGATAACATTAACAGTGTTGGAAATGTGTGTATTTATGAATATAGCAGCAGGTTTCATGTTGCTCTTTTGCAAAATTATACAGTCAATTGAGGTCAACCACAAATAGACCTTGCACCCACTAACCTTTGCAACTCTGGCACCAAGCCAAATTTTGTATAGTGTTGTGGGTGCAATGTGGGTAACAGCAGCGGCCATGTACTGTTTCAGTTGTGCTTTCATGTGGGTGTCATTTTCAGGTTAACTTAAGGCCTTAACATTGAATTAACCTTCTTATTCCTTTAATTGTAAAGTGTGAATAAGGAATATAAATAATGCCTTTCTGCATCTGTTGTGTGATTTGGGAAAAGAGTTGTAGCTATACTTTACTATAGTAATAGTAGTAAAATTAATTTATAATGAAAAACAGTAATCGCAGAATAGTTCTACAGAAATAGTACCACAGAAAAAAACTATTAAAATTAACTCATTTATTACTGTTAAAGTTATAGTTCTCCTGGAAATTGTAAGTCCGTCATCATTTACTCACTCTCATGTGAGTAATTGATTTATTCTTTATTTATTCTGTGGAATGCACACACACACACACACACACACACACACACACACACACACACACACACACACACACACACACACACAGAAAATATAATGTCTTAGAGTTTTGTTTTGTTACTATGGATCCCCAAATATTATACTTGCATTTGCAAGCTCAACTTTTTGTCTCTCAGAAAAGATTTACATTTCCCTGAGAAAGTTTGTGTTCACTCGTAAAAAGCATTGAAATGTAATTTTGCCTCCCACCTCCATATTATTTCCATCACAATTTTAGGGAGCGAATGCAGAGTTTCTGAGTTTTGCGGGTGAATGCAAATCACTATTACCAATATTCTTCAAAATTATATTCTTCTGTGTTCTGCAGAAGAAAGCAAAGATACAGATTTGGAACACCATGAGGATGAGTAAATGATGACAGAATTTTCATTTTTGTGTGAACTATCCCTTTAATATTAGTGTATATTTACGCATATATGCCGTTAATTAACTTGACAAAAATGTGTTTGTTTTGACATATTTTTGTTTGATTTACTAATGGGGAACAATCTCTGCATAGTTTAGCTTTATGCTTAAAATATGAATAAACATTTGCCATGTTTTTAAATTCCTGGAAACATTATGGATGCAAAAAAATAATTAAGATTAATTTCAGAGATTTGAAAACAGATCTTAATCGCGTCACAAAAAGGCTGTAAAGATTATCACTAGTCAGATTATCCTCTTCTACGTCCTTATTATAAAAATGTCTCAAACACAAAACTCAAGGGCAACCTTTTTTATTGATTACACTGTACCTATTTTATTCTCTGCCTACCATTCACCTTTATACAGAATGACCTTTATAATACAAGGCAGTAAACAGAAGAAGTACATGCTTCACCCCACTGGCTCCTCCTGTTCAAGACTCTTTAGCAGGCATGTCACATGAAATAGTCCTGTTTTTCTTCCCCTGAGAATATAGGTCAAAGTGGATTGATGGCTTGCAGGGTTTTCTCTAACCTCAAAGAGATTACAGACATAATTACAACAAAAGGCAACAAAACCAAACAACAGTGTGCTTAATAAACATAGTGTTATTATTATTATTATTATTTACAATAAATACTAAAAGTGCATTCAAAAGCGTAGCATTCATGTGTAAAAGTAGAAGCTTATCTGTTGTGCAAGAGCATAAGCAGGGCATTCCAAACTTTCCTTCATCCCAAATGGTCAAGAAAGCATATAGGGGTGTTCCTCAGGGTGGGACCTCCAGCTCCTTAGCAAATAGCTTGAGCCTGGAGCAAAGGAGGGGTTTGATATAAAGCTACAGTCTGCCTCGTCTGTTTTTGGATATGCTCAACGATTCCTCAGGCTTTCCCTTCTTCACAAGATTAATGTCTTCTGGGACATTTATACTGCCATTGGATTTTAAGGATTTTTACACATGACAGACAGCCTACAAAAAGGCAAGGTCCACTTAAAGATAAGATCAAGGCATAATGCATGGTCTTTAAAGCTGCCTTTCTAATTAAATGGCTGATTAGCAGATATATAATCAGCAACGTTACTGTTGTTAGACTTGAAGAAACATTAAAACCTTAAAACATTATATACAGTATATCCACAAGCTGTATAAACTGACCTAGGTATGTTGACATGATACTAACCAAGCAGGTCTATGAGGAAATTGCATTTGCCTAGGACTTTTTGAATTGTGTTGAGTTGTTTTTCATTCGTTTTTGTTGCTACGTTTAGAAATGGGGTTTGTTTTACTGTGGATTTACTTAGCAGGGGAACGTTTGTTTCTTCTTTCTTACTTTCATTCTTATGTCTCTCGTTCTTTCTCTCTCTCTCTCACCCACCACATACATCAATTCACAGAAAACCTTTTGTCTTTTGGTCTTTGTAACATGCCTGGAGGACTTAGATCTTTGTAGAAGAATGACACCCTTTTCCATTTTCCAACTTTTCAGACCGCTGCATCTGTATTAAATTCCAGACATCTCTAAGCCATGTAACCTTTCAAATGAGATCAAACGACATCATTTTTTTCCTTTAATCCCTCGCTGTTTCACTCTGTATCATCATCAGCGTGTGCTGGTGAAGCATAGTTTTCACTGGTGTTATGTCACTACGGATTACACCTCCTCTACTCAAAGGCTTTTTAGTTCAAGACCAATTTCATGTTGACTCGGTGAAGGATTAGTGCTCAAGACCAGTCTTGTGCTTAAGAGAGCCTTAACAGGCAAAATAGCCAGTTATAAGTAATACAAAATAAAAAAGAGCCAAAAGACTTCTGTCAATCCGTTGAGAAGCATTGTCTTTCATATTCAGCATCAAAACAAGGTCCCCAATATTAGACAATATCAAATGATACACTGCTGGCTGGCTATATAGAGCAAAGTTCATTTCCATAATTAGCACCATCCAGCTATGATCGCATGCTGTCTTCACTCAGACTATTATTGTGAAGGTAGTGACCCTGAAGATGAAGAATATGACATAAAGCTGTCAGTCACACAGAAATTAGGCCAAATCCTATAACAGTGACAGCCATTATTAGCCCTATATAATGAATTCCCATAAGGCAAACATAACATACTAACATAAGATAAGATGATAACCATTTTTCACTCTTTCTGCAAGTCACATCGATACCCTAGTAGGTGGCGACATGTGACTCTCTATATGAGTGAGTCACTGGACCCTATCATACACCTAGCGCAATGCAAGTGTTTTTTGCTAGTTTTTTGCATGTAGTGCCTACATGTCATAATAGATAGTCATTGCATTTATCAGAATTAGCCTACCTATTTGCAGTAATGACGAGCAAGCAGGTGTCATTGGACGAGCAGATCTATTTCCTCTCTGGAGAGGCGTTCAGTTTTTCCGCTTGCAAATTCCGCCAGCATGTAAATAGTAAATCCGCCTTGGCAGGAGCGCAACTGGTTTATTGCATGTTACGCCCAAAACATGCTCATTAGCCTACTCATTAAGAGAATAGGGACAACCCTTTAAGACCATGCACCGGGCTCATCGACCATTTTTCCTATCATTAAACTAGCAAAAGTTTTGGACGGACACGTCCTAAGTGCCCTGCTCATGTAAACATCTTACTGCAATTAAGACCGTACTCTGATTATTAGAAGTAATCTCATTATTGGTGCACATGTAATCATAGTCATTGAATCATTCACTCAACTAGACGTGCAGGTATACGGTATATATATATCACGATATTGTTATCGTGGGCACTTCAAAATAAAGTCAATAATTATTTATTACGAATTATTCAGATTTTTCGAAGGCATTTTAAGAATACTTTACCCATCTACCGTTTAAAATGAACAACACCACTGTATGCTGCATCAAAGAGGCGCGCACTGATGTAAACAAACCCAACGCGCATGAGCAGCGCAGGACGAGTGGAGGAGACGAACAAAGCAGACTCATGCTGCTAAAAAGTATTTTGCATTCGCTACGGTGCTCATCACATCACCAAATACTTAACACTTAAAGACGTATGGCTATTTATTTTCAAATTTAAAATTTTATATTTTAAGCTGGACTACATGCCCTAGATATTGTTTGAATGTGTTCTGATTCTTTATTGTTCAGTCACACACTTACAACAAGGCTCCATTATTTAACATTAGTTAATTAGCTAACAAACTGACAATGAAAAATACTTCTAAAGCATTTATTAATCTTAGTTAAATTTCAACATTTAATAACACATCAATAGTTGTATTACTGTATTATTAAATGGACCTGAGCTAACATTAACGGTTGTATTTTTAACTGACGTCATCAAAGAATAATAACTTTATAACAAATGTAGCTGTGCTCTTTGTTAATGTTAGTTAATGCATAAAAAAAAAAAACATTAACTACCAGTGAGACCTAACTGGATACCTATTTTTTGCAACTTATTTCAATATCGTGATGATACCGTATTCCGTTATAAAAGCTTCAGCAATTAATCGCAACATGAAAATTTGATGCAGTACACTCGAATTTGTTCAAAAACACTGATTTATTTAGGAACAAAATCACAGCCATGATGACGTTCAGAACAACATCGATTTTGCTTTCATAAATGTAGTGGGTTTACATGTATATGTAGCTTATGTGATACAGAGACCCTACGGACAAGCGGATTCTGTTTACAATTTGAGCAAAACTGGGGCAAAGGTCCTTTCTATGACTTTTGACACACCTGTGATTCACCTTCAGTTAGTAGGCCTATGTTTGTTTATGTGGCGTCAACAAGTTATGTTTTGTTTTGTCTAACGCATGATAAGATATTTTAGTTTTCCAAAAAGGACTTTGACCATTTCCCCCCCCCCCCAGATATTTTATATTTTGCTGTCATGTTTATGATGCTCTAATGAGGATGTCTGTTCCATGATCATAAAACAAATAAAGCTCATTCAGCACTGACCTTAACTCCTCATTCTTTGCTATATTTTCCAGGTTCCAAAGAACACTCCACTTTCCAAGCATTTGGTTCGGTCTTATTTACACATAAAAGCTGACCATGACCACCGTAAATGCCCCTGTGTGTCTGCTCGCTCGGAATGAGTTTTATCGGAGTAAGTGCAGCACTATTTTTAGCTCTCCACTGTTTAACCAGCTACAGGACACGTGTAATTCGAATGTCTGCAGTTTCCCGAAACTCTATTTTTTTCTCCTGAATGAACTTGTACCTGAATGTACAGCACACACTGTTCCTATTTTAGCCTTATCAACCAACACTGACTCATTTGTTGAACAAATAAAAACATTGCTCCGCTTTTTGTGAATTGACAGAAATAAACCTAATTTCTAAAAACATCACAATAGAAAAAAAAGGTTAAAATGACATTTAAAAATCTCTCAATGCTGAATAAAATGCAGATTCAGAAGGGATTATACTAGTTTTTAATTTTTTTATTTTATTAAATGCATGCCTAAGATGATTTCCTCATGTGTTTGTGGATCGATTTTGTTTGCAGGCATCTACCCAACAGACAAAATGAAGGCAGTCAATAGTCTTTCTGATAACTTAATGGAACCAAAGCACAGACACGTGACTGTCTGGTTGACCAAATCAAAACACCAAGGTATAGTATAAGTTCAACAGGGATCTGTACAACCAGATGTACATTTAGTACTTCTGATAAGAATGGCTCTTTATTCCTGTCTTTCTGTCTGAATGCAGATTTCTCAGGACCTATGAACGATCGCTGGACAATAAATGTGGTGTTAAGGAGTCAGACATCCAGCGAAACCACTTCCAAATGACTAAATCCTGCAGATTGCGTGGTCAAGTAGACACCTGCACAAAAACAGTGCATAGAGTGCTGGAAAAAAAAGTGTGCTTCTTTACACAGACACAATATTTGAACTCAAATGTCCTGCTCCAGTGATTAAAACCTGCTAGATTTTTTTGTCTGTTTGTTGTTGCATTGTCAACAGATCTAGAAGACTTGCATGTTAGAAAATGACAATAGTTTTTGTTTATATGCTACCGTTCAAAAGTTTGTGGTCTCTTATGCTCACCAATCCGGCATTTATTTGATCAAAAATACAGTAAAAACAGTAATATTGTGAAATGTTATCATTTAATGAATAATGAATGAATTGACTGAATCTATTTTCAAATGTAATTTATTCCTGTGATGTCAAAGCTGAACTTTCAGCATCATTACTCCAGTCTTCAGTGTCACATGACCCTTCAGAAATCATTCTAATATGATGATTTACTGCTTAAGAAACAATTATTATTATTATTATTGTCAGTGTTAAAACAGTTGGGCTAATTTATATTTTGGTGGAAACCATGATACATATTAATAGAAAGATCAAAAGAACAGCATTGATTTGAAATAGAAATCTTTCATAGCATTATAAATGTCTTTACAGTCACTTGTGATCAATTTAATGCACGCTTGTTGAATAGAAAAAACAAACAAACAAACTTTTGAACGGTAGTGCAATTAAGCTGTGTAATATCCATTTAGTCATGTGTTGCATTTACTCTGCTTACTTTACACAATGCATCTCCCCAACAACAGTATGAGGAGATGTACCACTCCTAAATAATGAACTAGAAAAATTGCAGCTCATAATATGAAAACTGTAGGAAAGACAGTCATACCTTTTAGTTAAATAAGATATGCATTGCCTGGTTTTTGTTTGTTCGTTTGTTGCATGCGCATTAGCTGGACCAACCTGAAATGTATTGTGATTTGAGATTAAAGAATAATTTATAATATTGTTTTAGTTTTGGAGATCTTGCTCTTTCATCATTCAAATACATAGGAACTGTATCTATTGCCTAAATAAGAAATAGCCAATATTTGATTTGTCTATGATGGACATCCATCTATTCTGCATTTTAAAAAAAGAAGAGAAAAAAGTACATTAAAATAAACTGATCACAGCACTTGTCAGTCTCTTTTTTGGGACCTATTGCTGCGAACAAAGCAATGATGCCTGAAAAAGAACAGAGTCAGCATGCCACAAAGAGGCTTTTCCATGCACCTAGCCACCCATCAGAACTTAATGACCTGGAAAATCCATGTACACATGGGAAAAAACCTGCACAATGTCATCTCTACAGAGCCATTTTCCATATGGACTGTTTCCCATATTCACTGTTTGGTCTACCACAAGTCCACAGATGTTCTGTCCTTTTTGGGTTACATAAATCATGTCCAAGTATGAAGATGATGTCTGTTCAGAAAGCAATGCACTAGTTTAGTAACATTTAAAAATGCTTTATTCCACCCAAAAGCACTTTAAACCTATTTTTTATTTTATTTCCTGGACCTGCCGCTCACCCTGTTCAAAAGGATGCAGAGCTCATTCATTTGAATAAAAAGTTCTCCAAAAATGTTAACTGTTGGCTTTTTTATTATTATGGGATCATTTCTATACTAGAGGAACTGACATTTCACTTAAGAGCAGTCCTTCAGTTACTATCAAAGAGCTGATTTGTTCAAATTGAAAGTGTAGTCACTGAATTTAGTTTCAGCATGCTTGTTAATCTGATCATTCTTTTATATAAAATGAACGAATGCAGGAGCCTTACCTCCACACTGTACATTTAGAATTAATTTCGTACAAATCAGCTGTAATGTACACACAAGTCCCAATTACAATGTCATACAAAGAACCATGTGCAAAGGAAATGGACAATGAATGCGGTGTCTCTCCTCATTTATCAGCGCTTAGCATTCAGTTACGACTGTACTTCTGAAATGCACATTCCAGTAAATAGATAGAAAGTGGTCTTTTCTCTCAACTGTAAAAGGGAGCTGTGTACAGTTCATTTATTATAAAAATAACAACAAAAAAGTCCAGTAGCGGGCTGTTTTATTGTGCTGAAAAACAGGTTAAGACAATAACAAGTAACAAAATCTCCAGTGTTACAGATGTGTAAAATGTACAAAATTCTTTTTGCAAGTTTCAGCTCTTCCATTTATTACGTGATATATATATATATATATAAAACAATGAATACAAAAAATAAAAATGTACTAAAACAGCCCATTATATGGATGGGAAATTAAAAGGAAAAAAATAAAAGGGTGCCATTTCCGTCCCCTAGCGTTGATGTCCTGATCTGGTCTCGGATTCAGGAATGAGGAGAACTCCCCGCCTCCGACTTGCCTCCATCGCTACATTCGCTTGCTTGCCTCATCACCATCTCTCGGGCAACACAAGTCACCTGCCCATTGGTCACGCTCACCAACCCTGACCTGCAGAGAGCAAACCAGATTAAGAGATTTAGAATTATAAAAATTTGATATGATAAACTGATACCCTGGTTACAAATTCTAAAATTTGCAACTGCATCGGCATTTGAAATCAGAACTTGGCAAGGCCTTCATGTTACATGCACCAACTTGGGTGAAACTTAATCCAGTGACTCACTTCTGCTGAGCCTCCTCAGTAAGAGTTCCCATACCAGGCTGGTTCTGCTTCCCAAAGAAGAAACTGGACCACCAATGACCAGAATCCTGTTTGGGCAGACCTAAAGCACAATTAAACAGGTCAGAACAAAGCACCACCAGTCTTTCCTAATCTTCTAATGGATTTAGTATACAATGACATAAGCACTAACGCAATCATGGTTAAAGAGTCTCTAAACAAAAGACATGTAGGCTGGTGCACGCATGCAGTCAGGTGAAGATAACGGCCCAATCCGAGCCGTCAGATGACTAAGCAACAGTAATTTTTATAAATTCAATGAGGTGACTTCCTCATAAAAGTCGACTACTCGAAACAAACCCATTTCAACAGAGCTGACGTGGGTGCTGACTGTACAAATTGTGTTGCATAATGTGTGTAAATGATCAAAACTGTAGCAATAAAATATTGATTTAGGCATGGGTGAAGATAGATTGTAAATTAAATACAACTCACCTGGATGATGTGGAATAACCTCCCCGCTGTACTCTGAACTCCCACATGAGCTGCTACTGGATGTAGAGCCAATGCGCCCTGAGAAGAAACAGTATTATAAGGCAAATTCTCTGTATGACATCAACCATTAATAGTGTGTATAACTATAACAGTAAAGCACTTGCAAAGGCTACATACTTCTGTAGTAGTCATGAGTAGCAACAAGAGACCCACTAGCTGGGATGGCTGCCATTTTACAGACTTGTGTAAATCGTGACTTAGATGGAAACCCTGTGAGGAGAGCAAAAAGACATTTGGTCAGATGACTGCTTCTGTAGCGATAATAAGTTATCATCTTAAACCTGTAAATGGCTCCTAAAGAATACAGACAGACTCAAATAAAGGCATTCGAGAAGCTGTATCACTAATGTGTGGTTTGAAACCTTGTTTTGGTTAGGTTTTGTTATTGTAAGGGTCACTCATTGTTTTAGTGTCAAACAACAAAACTAATCAAAGTGACATTGTGCCACATGAGGCATTCATTAAGAGAAGGCTTCCCAAAGAATTTTTCAGAAGGCTACGCGAGGAATTTACAGTGAGCCCATGGGAATTTCAGCAGTTGAGAGAGTTTAGGTCATGCAATCACAAAAACAAACAAACAAACAAAACATTTGACCCCAAACATGAGAAAACATGCATTGTTAGACCACTAACTGTTACAGCAAGATGCATAGCATTAACGGTGACAGATTAAATGTAACGTTACTGTGCTCAGATTCTCTAACCTAAACAATGACCACCCAGTAAAATAGACCACCCTTTACAATATTGGGCGTAAGACCACGTCCTCACCTTCTTTTGCCGCTCGTGCTGATGTTATTAGAGCACCCTGCTCGATTCCGTCGGAGGCTTTGGGGAGAAAACGCTAGGCGACGGGGCCCATTTGAAAAGGTTTGGATGGATAAGACCCTCCACGTCCAGAAATATCTACCGCAATGCTGTCTAACAAAAACAACTCGTTCGCTGACATTTATACAGAGACGTGCGGATGGAGGCGGGACCTCTCTCTCCTCTCCTATAACCGCCTCAGTGTAGAACCGGATCAAACCAGCGAAATCAAGCACGGAAGGGTTGGTACTTTCTTTTCTGAAAATGTTCAGAAACATGAAAGTGTTACCAAGATTTGCTCTTGTAATACATTGTGTACATAATACCGCATAACATTATCTATACATGCACATAATGAATACATATAACGTTTTACGAAGTTTGATAATTGGTCTAAAACAATATTAAGTAAACTAGGGTTACTCACATCCCTGGTGGTCTAGTGGTTAGGATTCGGCGCTCTCACCGCCGCGGCCCGGGTTCGATTCCCGGTCAGGGAATTAATGTTTTGTAATATTACACGTATCATTTGTAAAACAAATACTACCCAAAGCCGTTTGATTAAACGCAAACGTATAAATGTAATATTGCGATTTAGTTGGTAAGTAATTACTCGCATTCGAAGCAGAATGAGCTGCGTTTGATGAATAAAACCAGTTTACCGCCAGTCATATTGTGAGACTGAAGCAGTTTGCTTTTTAGCCATAAAGGACAATTTCGGGGAATAGGTTATCAGGAATACGATTTGGCAGCTGAATAGTTTTATTCTTCGTATAGTTTTATTATTCTTTTATTCTTTCATGGCCTTAAGTATTTTCACCGTTTTCAAATTTGGTTTAGTTCCACCCTGGCCCCACGTCAAATAACCGATTTCAATATTTTCTGCAATTTGAACGAATCGGTTGAATGAAGGATTCAACTCACTCAATACAGTGCTTGCCGCTTGCTTTAGTTTCATATTTAAAAAGTAGCCTATTAGCCTATTTAATGAATTACTAGCTACTAATTAGGCTACATCTTCAACAGTGTAATTAGATTACTATTTACTCTCTTTCTAAAAACAATTCCATTACTTATTACTAAGTAGACTAAATTCTAAATCCCATATCAACCTCGACCAGTTGAACAATATAAAGACAGACTTTAAATGTTCTTTTAATTCTATCAAATAAATATTATAAAATTTCATACATTATTCTTGAACTGACCAAAGTATTTAAAGGGAGAAGGTTACGTTACATTTTAACATAAGATGTAAAATTTTTATCTGACATAAGAGGACACAGATATGACATTTAATACATTTGAAAATACCGCTCATTTCTGTCTTTTTGCTCAGTGTTATTTCAGGGTTTTGATCTTCTCTCGACTCTTTTACTAGGTTAGGCATGTTGTATATATTTGAATTTTTGTGTATTTTTTGCAATTCTATAATGATGTTCTAGTTGAGGTAATTGGTAGCATAGGTAGGGCCCAAACATAAACTCAAGCTCAAGGCCCCCCAGTCCTGATTCCATTTATTTGTGCTACTGCTTTGTAATTTGTTCTTATTTTAGTACTGACTGTTTATTTGTCTTAATATTTATTACAATACTAATAATACCTTTTTTTGTGGTGGGGCCAGTGAATATTTTTGCAGGGCAAGTAAAAATCTGAATCAGAATGAACCTGTAGAAAAGCTCCTTTCCATTGAGCCCTGCAAATACCTGCATCCTGCATCTCAAAGCTAGAGCCAGGCCTGTCACAAACCTTAATACAATGTATATTATCAAAATTTAAATGCATGAACATATGGCATGTTTTGGGCATCTGCTGAAAAAAAGTACGAAGACTGTAATATACGTGATGTACTGCCACCTTGTGGCAGATTTACGTCATTAAGATTATGAAAGGAAGAGAGGGAAAAAAGCCATTTGAACGAATGCTTTATTGATATACAAACAATTGACAAAATAAATGAAGTATTACACCACTGTTATTTTAAAAGAAAATGACCAGAGCCTCAACAGCTAGGCTGAGATCCCTAATTTAAAGCTATACGGTGCCTGTTCCCTAAACAACCTCCCCGAATGACTTGAACATATACTACTCAAAATAATAATAATAATAATAATCATAATAACACAGTCCTTTCCCTCGGTTTAACTACCTTTTCTCATTTTTCAACGTCTGCACTATGCAGAACTACAGTTCTATTCTAATTCTATGGCATAACACACTGATTCCAGCAAAACGTCATGTGAAATTGGCACCCTCCTCATCCGCATCAGTCAGTCAAATGCATGTAATCGTCGCATCTCACTCAATGAGGCATGCAATCGTTATTGTGTAATATACTGAAACAAGGCCACCCACTGACACCTATACAAGTGAATGAAATATCAGCAAAGAACGGATTAAAAAAAAAAAAAAAAAAAAAAAAAAAAAAAAAGTCAAATAAGAGACTACACTTGCTAATAATGAAATATATTCCAATATCTTTCAGGTAAAAAGTGACTGTGCTACCATACAGACTACAGTATTTACGTCTGTCTGGGGGGGATAGAACAAATAAAAAATGCATTTCAACAAATGCCACTAACAAAAGTAATTTGTCATACTTAGCAGGACTCGCTCGACCTTTAACATTTTGGGTTAGTGCACATGAGAGCAATTGCATTTTTATTTCTTACAATTGAACAAAGTGATCTTTGTGATGTGATAGTTTGTGAAACATTTTGACAGCAAAAGGTCTATGGCATCTACTAACTGGCACTCACAGCATGGCACAAAGCAAAGGCAAGTGATTTCCGACATAAACAGCATAAATAAAAAGTTCCCAATTAATCAATAAAAAAAAATAACAAAAAAATAAAAAAAGAGCAAGAAAGAGCAAAGGTAAAAGAGGATATAAAGCATAAAAAGAACAAGTTCATGTAACATTTTTACCAGCAAAAGTCCAATAAAGCAATACAACAGTGAGAGTGTAAGGCCAACTGAGAAGGTCAGACATTCACCAGGTGTACAGCAAAGTAATGCTTCACATTGTACTGAGAGTAAAAAAAGAACTCAACTTAATGCTTAGCAGCATAGAAACCTGCAGCACGTTTCTGTTCTTTTCTTTTTTGGCCTAAAATCCTCCCCCCTTCAGATTTAAATGTCTCTTGTTTGTGTGTTTTGTACCCCTCTGCCATCGGATGAATGCAGCTTGGCAGTACTGTTTAAATATAGTTATTTGTATTCCTTTATAGTCATATATAGATAAAAGTTATGTAAAAACATTATGCAAAGCAGTGTAAAATAGTTTCTAATACAAAATGATTCAACATTTTTCTTCCTTTGTACAATCTGTGATGATTTCATGTCACAGAACCTGTACTATGCGTGTTTTTTAGTGAGATGAGCAAGCACATGCTAGCAGTAGGTAGAGGAGTATCAAAGGAGAACGAGGAAGGAGGGATGAAAATTCAGAGAGAACGGGACAGAGAGAGAGAGAAAAGGAGGATTGGGTGAACTGAAGTGTGGGTGTAGTCAAGATTCACAAAGATATGAGATGAATGTTTAAATCAAGAGGGTGAGCTCTCAGAATGGAGCGTTGTCCTGCACTGGGTTTGACTCGTTCGGAGAGTGAGCATTTTCACCATTGGCTTTCCCGCCAACCACCTTATACTGAGACACACAAACAGAAAAAGATCAACAGACATGCAGGACACCGGTGATGGCAGATCCCAAACAGTCAATGAGTGTCCAAGATAAAGGATAAATATTTGTATGAAACCACATGAATATGGCTTTGAAAAACGTGTACATCTTATTTAGCAAAAGTTTACATTTCATGTGGTGTAATCAAGTAAAAAGTAATACACTATATTGCCAAAAGTTTTGGGATGCCTGCCTTTACATGCACATGAATTTGAATGACATCCCATTCTTAATCCCTAGGGTTTAATATCAAGTCAAATTTATAAAATTCTATAGCTCATTTAAAAGCAGCAGAGTTGTGCCAAAGTGCTGTACAGTAAGACAATGAGCATATAAAAAGGAAACAAGGCAGATACAAAATATAAACACATTAGACCTGATACCATCCAAATTGTAAATAAATATAAAAATCCACCACTAACAATCTAATCAAAAGCCAGAGAGAACAGATGAGATTTAAAGCTGGCTAATGAAGGAGCAGACCTCACATTTAAAGGCAGACTGTTCCAGAGTTTAGGTGCCCGACCACCCTTAGTTTTACAGCGAAAACGTGGGACAGTGAAAAGAACTCTTTGGGGAGTGCAAGGAATCAGAAGATCACTAATGTATTTTGGTGCAACACCAGATAGAGCCTTGTACACAAAAGTATGCAATTTTAAAATCGATTCTTAACTTTACAGGAAGCCAATGTAAAGTCACTAAAATGGAGAAACGTGATCTCTCTTTTTTTGTGCCGGTAAGAAGTCCCGCTGCACCATTTTGACCAATTTGCAGGCAAGAGATTGTAGTTTGAGGCAGGCCACAGCACAGGGAATTACAGTAGTCCAGATGTGATGTTACGAAGGCGTGGATTACGGTCTCTAAATCTTTTGGAGACAATAACTGTTTTAATTTCACAATCGATCTCAAGTGAAAGAAACTGCCCTTTACCACTGAACTTATTTGTTTCTCAAAATGTAGTGACGAATCAAATGTAACCCCGAGATTCCTTGCATGAGGTTGAACACTGGTGGAGATAGAACCCAAATTAAAAGATGAAGATCTGGATTGGCCTAAAATCAAAATTTTGCTTTTGGTCTCATTTAATTGCAAAAAATTTAGCCATCCAACATTTGATCTCTTTAAAACAGTATGTCCAAGGAATAAGAAATGTCAGTTTTTGCCGGTAGATAAAACTGTGTATTGTCAGCATAGCAGTGGTAGGAGACCCTATATTTCTTAAATATGGCACCTAACTTGACTTGACTAGGGTTTAATATGGAGTTGGCCCACCTTTTACAGCTAGAACAGCTTCAACACTTCTGGGAAGGCCCACACGAAGTTTGGAGGCAAGTTTTGAAGACTTCTGCGCACTGTGCGCCTCAGCATGCGCTGACCCCGCTCTGTGATTTTACATGACCTACCACTTTGTGGCTGAGTTGCTGTTGTTCCCAATTGCTTCCACTTTGTTATAATACTCTAATAGTTGACCGTGGAATATTTAGTAGTGAGTACATTTCACAGGTACCACGCTTGAATTCACTGAGTTCCTGAGAGTGACCCATTCTTTCACAAATGTTTTTAGAGGCAGTCTGCATACCTAGGTGCTTGATTTTATATACCTTTGGCCATGGAAGTGATTGGAACACCTGAATTCAATGATTTGGAGGGATGTCCCAATACTTTTGGCAATATAGTGTACCATATTTCCCTTGCATCTTAATTATTATTTTCAAAGAGGCCATTACATTTTTAAGGGGGTAGTACCACAAGATAAATTTGCCCTGAGGGACTTCAAGGGTCCTCTACTACAGTTTCTGTACTTTTGATCAAATAAATTCATCCTGGGTGAGCCTACGAGACTTCTTTCAAAAATATCTTAATGAACCCAAACTTTTCAATGGTAGTTTATATGATATCATTGTTGCTGTTTTATGTTTCTACACTGTAAAAAAATATTTAAAAGTAAGTTACCTGGTTGCCTTAAAATTTTGAGTTCATTGAAATTAAAATTGAGTTAATACAATGAACATTTTTGAGAATTGACATCACCCTTTATTCAAATAGTATTAAAAGATTTTGTAAGCATATTGCGTAATCGTGTTTTATTTGTTATAATGCAGTGAAACATGCCAAATTGTGCTATTTTCATGATTTATCACAACATTTTTTAAAATTTATGTGGTTCAGATACAACAATATTTTGAGTTTCTATTTATTAAACCCATTTCTTTCATGGTATTAACTCAAATTTTAAATTTCAGTGAACTTAACATTTTAAGGCAACCAGGTTACTTAAAGTTAAACGAACAATATTTTTTTACAGTGTACATGTTGGATGTACATGCACATGACTTTGATTTGATGGATGATTGTTTTTTTTTTAAATATTTATCAATTGTATCATCTGCCAAAAATGAGTGTCATGTCATTGACCCACTTTCAAAAGTGAAGCCTTACCTTGATGTTTCCAACTTTGTCCTCAAACGATTTGAAGGTTGAGAGTTCCTATTTAACAAACATACATTAATCCCAGAGTTCACAGTTGAAAAGCATTACAATTAATTATACATAAGCAAGTGTGCTCAGAAAAGTAACTGGCAGATAAAAGGTTACAAACCACAAGCATGCAAAAATAAAAAAAAATTATGAGAATATTCAATCTAAAAGTTCAGTATTTTTTGCCTTAAATAAAAATATGTAGTCTTTTGTGTGAACAATAAATCTAATATTTTAATTTCCAATGAATCAGAAACAGTTTGAAGGGCAGTGTTTTACCCTAGTACTTTACCTCATAGTTGGCATACTTATTGAATGGCGAATGGAGTAGTTGCTACTTCGAAAGCATTAAAGGAAGAAAAAGTTGTGTGTGTTAGCAAGCAAGCAAGCAGAAAAGCATGAGAGATCAACTGGGTTACACCAGACACAGATTTTTGATCACATTTCATTTCATTCATGCATAAGCAGGGTTTTGGAGTTAAAATAACATTAAAATCAATATTATTTTTAAATGATAATGAAAGCATTTTTTTTTCTAAACTAAATAGGCTTGGTATTAAAACAGAGCTCTATGTTATGCATTAATTATTTGATGACATTGATCAGTCTTACCCAAAGGAGTTAGAGAAAGGAAGAGCTCTGTGGACCAAGCAAAGGCAGCGTTTAAAAAGAAACGGGAATACAAAACCGATCAGATTGGGAGTTAAGCATGACCAGAGCAAGCAGGAAGAACAAATTATGAGAATTCAGGGTGATTAAAGTCAAGTGAATTCACTGCTATATCAGACTACCAAAAAAACAAACATCATTTTATGGGGATGAACATGAATAGATGATAATTGCACACTGACTAAAAGTGGCTAATAAATTGGAGTGATGTAATTATTTGTCTGATGAATGAAGGATGAGGTTTAAAAGAACATAGAAGATGAGGTTTAACGGATAAAACATGGCTGAAGCTTTTGATCTGTTGAATGAAGCTAAAAGCTTCTCTCATGTATCATAGCTGCTCAACAAACCAGTCTCATGATTTTGATACTTAGCCCCATAAGGCCTCCATAAAACTCTGTCTTCTGTTTGTATTAGGGGTGGTGAAGGAAGTTCAATAAATGTGTGCAAATAATAGTAGGAACTAGGAACTGAAACAATGTGTAGTAAAGTGAACAATGAAGTAAAACTACGGTGGCTGCCCTGCATTAACTCTCGCTATGGATAATCTTGGCTTTATAGTGATGAATAATGAATGACAGCAGGACACAAATGCAAAAAGTGGATAATCAAAGATAGCTGGGACAGAGGGAACACAGGCATGACGGCTTTGTTCACACAGTATACAAATCCAGTTCAGTTTTTCAATACAATCTTTTGGAATGACTGTTTGCACTGTGATTTCAACCCCCATATGCATGTTTTTTGGATTAGATTTGACTTTTTTCGCCATTCAAAATGGATCGGAGTTGGATTTGTACTGCCTGTCTGAACAAACCCAAAGACAGAATTAATAAAATAAGAGGCATGTGATAGAGATCCAATATAAATCCAAGAAATGCCACACATGCAAATGCAGTTTAAGATAAATCATGTGCAGTGTTGACACTACAGAAACTGAATTGCAGAGTTAGACAAAATAATTAACAAGGACATTAACAGGGAATTATGGCTAAATCTTAATATTATATTATATATTATTCATACCCTTGGTAAATAGAACCAAAGGTGGCTGTGAAAATAAATCTACGTTGTTAATCCTTTTGATCTTTTGCTTTAAAAATGTATAAAATTCTAACCTTTCATTGGAGAATAAGAATTTTAATTGGTGGGGGGGGGGGAATTTTATTATGAAATAAATGTTTTTCTCTAATACACATTGCTCACAATTAATCATACACTTTTATTAAATACTTTTTGCAACTTCTTTTTGCCAAGATGACAGCTCTGAGTCTTCTCCTATAATGCCTGATGAGTTTGGAGAAC
>CM031965.1:12043843-12076343 GCA_018749465.1 Paracanthobrama guichenoti
AAGACTGGAAAAATGTTGTCAGAATTTGGCGTAAACCAAATACCACGCTGTGATGCACTGAGTTAAAACACTTTCTATCGCCCCTAAATAGAAAGTTTTCAGGATAGCTGGTGAAACCCTGAGGAAATTCAGGGTTTCACCAGCTATCCTGAAAACTTTCTATTTAGGGGCGATAGAAAGTGTTTTAACTCAGTGCATCACAGCGTGGTATGGGAACAGCACCAGTCATGACCGCAAAGCCCTGCAAAGAGTAGTGCGCTTATCCGAGCGTATCTCAGGGTCAGCTCTCCCGCTCTGCAGGACGCCTACACCAAACGCTGCAAAGGTAGAGCTACCAAGATCATCAAGGACTCTAATCACCCTGCAAACCCTCATTTCACGCTGCTACCATCTGGTAAGCGCTTCCAAGCCTGATGGCCAAAACTGAGAGACTCAGGAGGAGCTTCTTCCCCAGGCCATCAGACTCCTGAACTCAGTCACTTAACATCACGTGACTTCACTTCAGGATAAACATCGATACACTGACATTGCACTGCACTTTCTGTTCTCGTTGTTACTGTGTAACAACCTGTCATAAACCTGTTTGCACATTATACTCTTTATACATTTGTTAACCACATATTTATAAGTCTACAGTTTACTCACTGCAAAGTCTACTTCAATTATTTTATTCCACTTTATCCTTATTTGTTACCTTTTTTCTCTTTGACTTGATTATTTATAATTCTACAGATATAGACTATATATATATATATATAGAGTACTTTTTTTTATATCCTATTTCTATTATAATTTCTTCCTTGTGTTTTTAACTGTGAATTTGCACGGTCCATGGAGCGGACCTGTTTACATTTCACTGCCGGTTGTATATTCTGTATATAACTGTGTATGTGACAAATAAAACTCTTGAATCTTGAATCTTGTAAACAGAATGAGAACGTGGATCCATCATGCCTTGTTACCACTGTGCAGGCTGGTGGTGGTGGTGTAATGGTGTGGGGGATGTTTTCTTGGCACACTTTAGGCCCCTTTGTGCCAATTGGGCATCGTTTAAATGCCACGGCCTACCTGAGCATTGTTTCTGACCATGTCCATCCCTTTATGACCACCATGTACCCATTCTCTGATGGCTACTTCCAGCAGGATAATGCACCATGTCACAAAGCTCGAATCATTTCAAATTGGTTTCTTGAACATGACAATGAGTTCACTGTACTAAAATGGCCCCCACAGTCAACAGATCTCAACCCAATAGAGCATCTTTGTGATGTGGTGGAACGGGAGCTGTGGCGCTGGATGTGCATCCCACAAATCTCCATCAACTGCAAGATGCTATCCTATCAATATGGGCCAACATTTCTAAAGTATGCTTTCAGCACCTTGTTGAATAAATGCCACGTAGAATTAAGGCAGTTCTGAAGGCGAAAAGGGGTGAAACACAGTATTAGTATGGTGTTCCTAATCCTTTAGGTGAGTGTAATATATATATATATATATAATATAAGTACTGTGCAAAAGTCTTAGGCTCGCTAGTATTTTTACACACAAAAAGTGGTTTTAAGCCAGTTATTTATATGTGTGTCAGTAGGAAATATCAGTTTACATTTATAAATTAATTGCCATTAATTGTAATAATCCAGTGAGATTTTTGTATGCATAAATAAAGAGTCCACATGGAGATCTGATCTCATCTTCATTGAGTCCAGAAGAACTGTGGCAACGTCTCCAAGACACTTGAAGAAACCTTCCTGCAAAACTACATGAATAGATGTAGGAATAGATGCAGGTGACAAAAGCCGTTTTAAACGCAAAGGGTGCTCACCCCAAATATCGATTTGATTTAGTTAATAGAAGTTAATTCATAAATAAAAGCTATTTATGTTATTATTTTTCACAGCATTCTCACTTTAAAGCATTCTGAAAGTGCCTAAACTTTTCACAGTACTGTAGATTTGCAGGAAGGTTTCCTCAAGTGTCTGGGAGATGTTGCCTCAGTTTTTCTGGATTTAGTCTGTCTCAGTTTTTTCTGTTTCTTCATGTAATCACAGACAGACTCGATGATGGTGAGATCAGATCATACCGGCTGCTGTCAGACTTGTGCATTAAAAAAAATAAAAAATAAAAAATAAAAAACAAATTCTCTCTAGATTATTACAATTAATTGCAAAATGAATGTTTGGAAATGTAAATTGATATTTCCTACTTAAAAACATTTTTCATTTGAAAATACCAATGTGCCTAAGACTTTTGCACAGTACTGTATATCAATCAAAAACAAGAGAAAAACAGGAAGAATACGGGTGAGCATTTTGACATGTGCATTACCTCATGTCACCCAATTTCCTGGTGATGGCCGTGCCAACGGTGGAGAGGGCAGCTGAGGTCTTCTGTCCAGCCTGAGACAGCGTTTCCTGAGTCTTTTTATACCTGTAGGAGGAAGAGCGCAGAGAGAAGAGAAATGTGGGGAGAGAGAGAAATAAAAAAGCATGTGAAACTCATTATTATGTCCATGACCTTAGTCAATACAAACACAGACTCCAGATGATAAAATCAAGTCAGATAATGTAAAAAAATTAAAATTATTTAGTTGTCTCACTGGATAGCACCTGAAAAACCTAATATATGCTACTGTTCAAAATGATGCATTAAAATTGATCAAGTGACAGTAAAGTCATTTATAATGCTACAGAAGATTTCTATTTCAAATCAATGCTGTTCTTTCTATTCATCAAAAATCCTGAAAAAGAGAGTATCACCAAAAAACATCTTCAGAGTAAGCACATTTGCAATTGCAATTCCTGCTACTAAAAAGCAATATAAGACTGTAATATCTAATAATAACCCATCAGCAAAATATCCACAAAGCATAGCAAGCCACCCTAAATCAATCCTTTAACCCATCAGGACCATAATAAAACCAGAAAACAACCTTTAAAACACACAAATTGAACGTAAAGAATGAAGTAACTCACACTTCAGAGCTGGTAATGTCATCCAGAGTGGCAGAAGCTGAAACATATCTACAAACGAACAGGGTAATACATTCAAATCTCCACTCTCACAACGTGCTATAAACACACACGCATACAACATTTTCATTTTTAAATTACGATTATACAATCATGTTGTCTCACAAGCAGAATGCAAGCGCTGCTAAACTGCACAGTCAGCAAAGCAATACCAGTTTAGGCTAATTCACATCATTCTTAGACACACAAACTCCAGGCATTTAACTTAAGAAACTCATGTGATCAAATAAGGTGTGAGTATATTTCAGCTTTCCAAGCACAAAGAGTCACAGAGAGCAAAATCTTGAAATACAAAGTGACATTATAAGCTGCCTTAGCTTTTGGGAAACAAGTAGCATGTTAGCATGCAGGATACTGCAAAGTAGATCTTGATGTAAGATTCGTGACTATAGCAAGTATGGTTTCAGGAAGCATCAATTGGTCTGCATTGCTGCAGACGTGGCATTCGTTCATCTAAACATGACAAGACTTTCCTTACACAAACATATGCTCTCTGTCTGTAGAAGTCTCGTCTGGATGTGTGATTCAAACTGTGTGTGTGTAAAGAGGGAAGTGGGAGATCTCTCACACACTCGTGATAACGTAGCCTGTCTGACAGGTTCAGCTGTGAACCTGCAACTACATTAGGACTGCCACTATGATACATGGGACCCGGTGAAAAACAGAGGACCTTAGTCTCATCACAGGGCCTGATTTAAGATAATCATCTGATGATAGCCCTGTTTATGTAGCTAAACCTGTTATCACAACTGTGTAATCACAACTTATTAAAGCCATTGTAAAAAAAAACACTGTACCTGGTTGCATAAAGAACCTCAAGTGTAATTTTCTTTAAAATCAGCCTTAGGTTTCCCTTAAACTTAACGCGTTCTTTAGGTGAAACGTCATAAACCCTCAGAATTTCTCTTAAAGGGACAGTTCACCCTAAAATGAAAATTAAGTCATTATTTACTCACCCTGGTGTTGTTCTAATGCTGTATGACCTTTTTTATGGGCCACAAATGAAGAATTTGTTTAAAATGTCCTGCTCATACTCATTCATATAATGGAAGTGAATTTAATGAAACTTTTTTTAAAAAGACACTATAGTATCACAAAAAAGATCCCATATTGTATATTTCAAGTGTTCTGGGGGCATACAATACAGGTCAAAATCAATTTGAGCAAGTACATAACCAATCAGTGCTCAAAACGATCTCCTTACCTTAGCCCGATTCACAATGGTAAGCTTGTAATAATGTGTTATAATTTGAGAGTGGTATTCATAGCTTTCTGCAGGAAATACGAGTTTCTGCTCTTCGTCATTACATCACGTCTGTATACATAAAGGAGTCTGGCCTAGTAGGCTATAATCGCGTGTGTGGATGCTGCAGATGGCGGATTGTTTGTAACCTCTTCTTACAGCAGCTGGAATGTAAATAACTTGTCATTTTGATGGCGGTTTGTAATCCAGAAAGTTCAAAACGACAATCATCATTGACAACTGGTGTGTTGATAGACAACCCACACATGCACCTCAAAACATCCACGCTGAGGAGCCATGCCGATGCACAACCTACATAAAGAAGATAACTCTGCAAATAACTGCAATTTCAGGGTTCAAACTGAGATGGCGACAAAGAGGTAAAAGTTACGGACTGCAGCTTTAACAAAAGTGTTTAAGAGATTATATGCAACACCCTCAGATCATTCCCTTAGGTAAGGGGACAACTTAAGTCTCACACTTAAGGGAAAAACTTAAAGGTGCACTGTGTACATTTTAGCGGCATCTAGTGGTGAGGTTGCAAACTGCAACCGTTCACCCCTCCCTTTTGAAGCACATAGAGAAGCTACGGTGGCTAAAAATACTGGACAAATATGTCGTAGTCTGAGACAGCAGAGAGTATCTAGCACTCTATAGAGCAGTTTGTCCATTTAGGGCTACTGTAGAAACACAGCGGCGCAAAACGGCGACTTCACTGTAAGGGGACCAGCAGTGTGTGTAGATAGAAATGGCTCATTCAAGGTAATAAAAACATAACTCATTATGTAAGGTCTTTATACACCACTGAAAACACAGTTATGTATAATATCTTCCACTTCTGTTAATAGATCCTCATAAATACTACACACTGCACCTTTACTTGCACCTTTTGTGCTTTACGGAACTGGGCACTGAATTTTGGACTTTTTGATATGCTAAAACAATCAAAATGGCAGTGGCTCCAACAATTGGTAGTAGCTAAGTAGCTATAGCTTCTTGATATGCCATTTTATTATTGGCAGAGTAGGCTGGTAGACCATTCGAACGTGTGGGGTCAGTAAGATTTTATTCTTTTTTTGATTTTGATTTTTTGATTTATCAAAAGACACATTCAATTTATTAGAAATGGCATTAAAGACTATTGTAAGTTACACTTCATTGGTGTTCTTTTGAACTAGTAAACTATTATCAAATTGTAATAATATTTTACAATATTGCTGCTTTTACTGTATTTTTTATCATATAAATGCAGCCTTGGTATGCCTTATTTCAAACAATTTTTTTTTAAATCTTACGGTCCCCAATCATCTGAACAGTATTGTATATAGAGATGAATTAATGAAGCGATTAAGTATTTGCACAGACAAAAGAAAAAAAAAAGAAAAAGTTGGGATTGAAACAAAAAAATGTCAGTATGTGAAAAGCTGATTCAAATATCAATGGCTGATATTTCAGGGTACATGAAAGCAGCAGAACATTTAAAAAAAGGAAACAGCTGTATGATCCTGATTGTTTCAGAGATGGACTGCCCCTGCATGGGTGGGCAAAAAGACTATCTGACTGTGAAGGGGAAGAAAACAGAAGAGTCAAAAATATGACACGATTCAGTGTTTCAGACACCCACTTAAACTAAAAAGAGAAAAATACCCCAGGTCCTCGCCATATCAATTTAAGATGCCATTTTCTTTTATGAACAGACTTTTCCTTTCAATACAGCGTGTGAAAGGTTTTAGTCAGTCTGAGTGGAGAATTAACAGGGCTGAAAAATGTATGTATTATAGAGCAAGTAGAGGCAATGCTACAAGAAAATCTGATCATAACATTTTAAAAACCATCCATCTCAATTTGAGAGACGGCTTTTGGTTATTTGTGTCTGTCTGTATCTCTTATGAAAGGTTAATTTAACATATCAAGGGGCAGAGAGCATTTGAACACCTGACTCTATATTTTGACACACTGCATCCACTGATTTGTGATCAGCAGAGCAGAAAACACCCCAAGGAATCAATTATGTTTCCTCCTGAAGCTCTGGATTCAGGTGTTCAAATGCTTCATCCCCATCGACACGTAGAGCATAAGTGAGAGGAATTCATGCTTTCACTGCAAATACACTCTGGATACATGCCGACGTGGTCAAACACTCACACATCACACCCTGTAACCTTATCATTCCACTGGCCCAGTTTCTCTGACATCTTCACATAACTAAAAAACACAGACATGGTTATGTGCTGCCTGGAGCAGAGCACATAGTGAACATCACTAAAGCAAAGTGTGGTGTTACTGATCATCAAAAAAAAAATGACAATGAGATTCTCTGGCTGACCAGCACTGACCAATAACTTCACAGTACTGATAGACTGGCCAGGCAAATTATTCTGCTGATGCCATTTACTGTATGGAACACTATCACAGTGTTGATGTGTTTCCATTAACATTGTAAATCTAAGTTCTTATATTTTCAGCTTTAATTTTTTTTTATGTATATTTATAATATTATACTCTGCAGTTTATTACCATAGCATTCAATTTTATATTTACCTTAACATGGGAAGTGACGGTAACTTTCACATCTTGCTCTCTTCTGATTGCCATAATTAGTCACTATACACTCACCTAAAGGATTATTAGGAACACCATACTAATACTGTGTTTGACCCCCTTTCGCCTTCAGAACTGCCTTAATTCTATGTGGCATTGATTCAACAAGGTGCTGAAAGCATTCTTTAGAAATTTTGGCCCATATTGATAGGATAGCATCTTGCAGTTGATGGAGATTTGTGGGATGCACATCCAGGGCACAAAGCACCCGTTCCACCACATCCCAAAGATGCTCTATTGGGTTGAGATCTGGTGACTGTGGGGGCCATTTTAGTACAGTGAACTCATTGTCATGTTCAAGAAACCAATTTGAAATGATTCAAGCTTTGTGACATGGTGCATTATCCTGCTGGAAGTAGCCATCAGAGAATGGGTATGTGGTGGTCATAAAGGGATGGACATGGTCAGAAACAATGCTCAGGTAGGCCGTGGCATTTAAACGATGCCCAATTGGAACTAAGGGGCCTAAAGTGTGCCAAGAAAACATCCCCCACACCATTACACCACCACCACCAGCCTACACAGTGGTAACAAGGCATGATGGATCCATGTTCTCATTCTGTTTACACCAAATTCTGACTCTACCATCTGAATGTCTCAACAGAAATCGAGACTCATCAGACCAGGCAACATTTTTCCAGTCTTCAACGGTCCAATTTTGGTGAGCTTGTGCAAATTGTAGCCTCTTTTTCCTATTTGTAGTGGAGATGAGTGGTACCCGGTGAGGTCTTCTGCTGTTGTAGCCCATCCGCCTCAAGGTTGTGTGTGTTGTGGCTTCACAAATGCTTTGCTGCATACCTCGGTTGTAACGAGTGGTTATTTCAGTCAAAGTTGCTCTTCTATCAGCTTGAATCAGTCGGCCCATTCTCCTCTGACCTCTAGCATCAACAAGGCATTTTCGCCCACAGGACTGCCGTGATACTGGATGTTTTTCCTTTTCACACCATTCTTTTTAAACCCTAGAAATGGCTGTGAGTGAAAATCCTAGTAACTGAGCAGATTGTGAAATACTCAGACCGGCCCGTCTGGCACCAACAACCATGCCACGCTCAAAATTGCTTAAATCACCTTTCTTTCCCATTCTGACATTCAGTTTGGAGTTCAGGAGATTGTCTTGACCAGGACCACACCCCTAAATGCATTGAAGCAACTGCCATGGTTGATTAGATAATTGCATTAATGAGAAATTGAACAGGTGTTCCTAATAATCCTTTAGGTGAGTATTTTTTTTTCCTCTTTTGGAAAGTCATAAAAATCTTGGATTTTTTATTTACCGTATTAGCTGCAGACTCCCGTTCACCTATACGTTTACCCATCTATGATGACTTCCACTTCTATAAACTCCAGAAATGTGAAAAGGGTCCATTGTTGACCATAAACATTGTTTTTGGCATTAGCTAAAAAAACAACAAAAAAAAAACCAGGTAATTTTAAAGCCTGTAGGTTGATTTGATAGATTTTAACATACATTTGTGCAAACAATTTTTATATCGATTTCAGGCAACTCTGAAAATACACAATGCTATCACAGTAAATGTGAAAACCAGGGCTGGATCTTGAGAGTAACATTCTAAACTATGTGTGAGTAACATCCCAAACTTTTGGTCCACCTACAGGATCAAAAACAGCAAACAATGTGTTGTTTCTGTCTAAAACCTTGAGAGTCACACTCAAACCAATGGCCATGAACCCCAGCCTGAACACAATAAATGATGGTGATTCATGTCTGAGTCGACTACAATCCTCCCACAGAGCCTTGATAAACTGATAAAACAATTACACTGAAGTACTTTCAGCTGATGGCATAGATGCCCGCCCATAATATACACACAAAACAACAGTCATCTCTGCTGCCTGAACAGGCACTCAAGAGCTTTTCTAATGCTTTCATGTGGTAATGCACAATCCTGCAGAAAATGCATCTAGACAAATGTGTATTTTTAGGCTAATTTCCAGAAGCATAAAGCAAGGGGAATGTGTGTGAGCCGGAGGAGAGCGAATTGAGGGTGGATTAGTTCAAAAAGGTTCAGTTCTGCCATAAATTCCTCCACTGATGGCACCAGCTAACTGCTCACAGGTACAGGATCTGCCATCATACAGAGTCGCTACCCAACTGCCACTTCAACAAACCTTTTTTGTTCTGAATTTTGTTACATTTTGTCCAAAATGTTGTAAAATCACAGTCATTCCTGCGGGTTTAGGGTTCGACTTTGCATATGGCATCCCAGAGGGCTGTACCCGTCACCTCCTGAGTTTGAGTAAGCAGGACATGTAGAAGGAAGGCATACTTACGCATTTGAGGTCTGGACGTCCTGCCAGCTTTTAGTGATGTTCTGTTTGAACTCGCTTAGGGGGCTGAGTCCCAGTTTACGCTTCAGCTCCGACGCATGGCGTTCTTTAGCCGACAGCACCTGCCGTAAGGTGTTGATCTCCTCCTCAACCTGATACGAGGATGTCATAAAATTTTTTAGAGAGGTAAATAACTCAACAAACAGGAATATATATTTTTTCCATTTATAATTAAACACTCTGAATTAACATGGTAAATCAACAGCCCTAATCTGAAGACCTATAGGAGAAGACGAGCATATCTTCAAACTATTGGTTCAGTATGGCAATGTCATGCAGTGGCTGTAGGTGTTCACCTTGGTAAGCTCCAGTCTCAGTTCCTCTGCCTCCTCCTCTGTCAGACCTGGGGGGAGAGTCTCTGGACTCACAGCTGCTGCTCCCCTCTCTTCAGGAACGTCTGAGAGGGAGTCAGAGCCCAGGCCTTTATGTGGAGAGTTCAGATTGATGTCTGAAAGAAAGAGAGTATGTTGAGTGACATAAGTTAAAGGCGAAGAGCATAATTTCTGTGAAACTACAAAGTAATGTAAAATATGTGATCAGGGAAATAATAACAAAAATATTAATGAATGAAAAAACACTTTTTAAATGTTAAAGCTGCAGTCCATAACTTTTTTTGGTTAAAAATTATCCCAATTTTTTTTTAGCAAGTACATAACCAGCCAGTGTTCAAAACAACCTCCTTACCGAAGCCCGATTCACACCTGTAAGCTTGTAATAATAATGTGTTCTAATTTGAGTGGTACTGGTAGCTTTCCGCAGGAAATTTTAGCATGTCTTTGCATCATTACGTCACGTCTACATAAAGAAGCAGTCCCGGCTAGTAGTCGGTCGCGTGTGAGGATGCTGCAGGTGGCGGATCATTTATAGCCTTTTCTCACAGCAGCTGGAATAATTAAACTTATTTTGATGGAGATTTGTATCCAAACGACAATCATCAGTGACAACTGGAGATTCATCCATTGTCAAAAGCAAAAGAATAGACTGTAAGGAAATTGAAATCTAAAGTTAACGTTAATACACACTAAATACACAGATATGCAATGCTGATGTTAACATTGACAATTTGAGTATAACAAGAATAACAGTACAGTACTAATAATTTGCACAGTTTGATGTGATATGAGCTAAGCGATCGTTATATTTTATTCACCATTGGTAGCACGATTTATTGTAATGCTTTTTCCCTCAGTTGGTCAAAGCAAAAGTGGCAGATACGTAACGTGTTCAGATGAAATTTTACAGGGAAAATTCTTATTTTGGTCATACTTCCAAGACGCAGAATCTGTGATTCTGAAGTACTGTACCCACACCGGTGTGGTGAATGAATGACAGCCGCACATACTCCTCAAAAACTTAGATTCATCTGCGCTGAGGAGCAGTGACGATGCACAAACCCCGTAAAGATGATAAATCCACAAATACCTGCAATTGCAGGTTTCAAACAGAGATTGCGACAAAGAGGCAAAACTTATGGACTGCCACTTTAAAGTCTTTCTTTTCTGGGAAAATGAACCTAAAATATTGATGACTCATTCTGCACTGCACAGATTTTTGACCAATCAAACTAATCAATCAAAACGCCCCTAATACTACCTGCAAGCAAGTAGCAAATCATGGTTGGTGGATGTGACTTTAAGTCCACCTAAACTTCCTTTTTCAATAGTAAATGTCACCACAGAAAGAAAAAGCCCTTATTTTATTGTTATTTAAGCTGACACCATGAACCTATAATCACTCTTCACATGAGAGTTTTATCTAACTCGTATTCAGAGGTAAAAGCATATAGCAAAAAAGATTATAAACAAATGTTAAGGACATAGAGTTCAAAGGTTTGATTAAACTGTGCCCAATTTAGGTCAGGCTGTGACAGAGAGGTCACGTGGGGGTGTAAGTCATCAGCCCCCCACTGACCCCAAACTGCCCATTTAAATAGCATCACATAATATAACAAAAATCAAAGGACCGGTGCTGATGGGTTCATGTTAAAATCCCAAATCCAAGTTGAAAATCATTATGCCATGAAAAACAATAGTAAAAAAGACAAACGGCGAGCAAAGACACTAGAACTTTCCTACATCATCTCTTTGATTTCGATGTAACGTTAAATCAAATGAACGTACTGTCATACAAACACCTCAACGGGTTTTCGTTGTGCGTTAGTAACCTGATCGCCTGCCCTGCCCTGCTCTCCCCTTCACCGCCACACATTCACAGCGCTGGGATACAGAGATAAGGCTACAGTTACATTAACGTTACACGATAAACGTATGCTGCTCTATCTAATGTAAGTTATCGTGTTTGGTTGCTTTGTTTTTGTTTACCTTGATTGGCGGAATCCATGTCGTCAGTTTGGATCTTCAAAATGTTGCTTTGACAGTTACGTAATTCAGGAGACTGGGCGAAAAACTACGTGTCTTCCCTCTTCTATCAAAACATCCAAAAGCGCTTGACAAGCCAACACAAGATCCCGAGCGATCAGCCAGCTCAGCTTGAAGAGCTGCCCAAGTGCCTTTCTTTCCGGCGCCTTGAGATGACGTTTACTAGCGTCCCTTTACCTGCGATCAACAAAATAGCTGAAATCTCCTCGAATACAAACAAATTAGGTTTGGTGTACTTAATTAAGTTAGTAGTATTGTGTAAGATTGTTCACAATACTACTTACCTAATAACCTATTTGGACTTGCTAAATACTTAATTCATAAATGCAGATTTTTGAAAACCCCTCCGTCCTTTCCTCATTTTACTAACGAACTTAAAGTTTGTTCAATGCCTAATTTGTATGTAAATGTGCTTATTTTCAATAAAATAAATAAATAAATAGCTGAGAAAAACACTATTGGCCAAGATCGCTGTTTTTGTTTTAGGAAAATCTAGCATATCATTATTGAAGAGAAGCATGCCATGAACAAACAAAATATCAGATACCGCGGGTTATAAGAGGACACTACATGCAGTTTTTGAATTAAAAGCTCTTTTGGATCGAATCTTTTCAGAGAATCAATCGTTCCTAAAGCCTTTCTAAACGATTTAACCAAACGGTTAAAGCGATTCAGTTCAGTAAAGCGACAACCAAATCTAAAGTTATATAGGTTGGGAGGTGGGTGTTTAAAACTCAAGGTAATATATTAACACGGAGCACTCCTAACAAATGGCGAGAATTGTCATTGACTATTATAACAATAGAGCTTGTTATTGAACAAAAAACAAACAAAAATAAGTAGAAATTATGTTTTAATTATTTGCACAAACACAGCAAAGGTTTTGTCCAGAACCAAATGGAGGAGATGGTCCACGTGACATGACCCCATTCTGTCATCATTCTTGCTTTGAGCAGAAGGGTCACTTCTTATTGGTAAGTGCACTGAACCATGAGAAGGAGAATCAGAGATGAATCGGCTCACTGGTGACCACTGGAGGGCCCAGTCCTTCTAGTGCAGAGCTCACAGGTTTGCCAGTCTGCAGAAAATTTGGTAAATAATTTCATGCATAGAGACATTTTAAACCTTCCTCCATTCAAACAAAAATCTTTGGCTTTGTTTTTATTTGTATATTCAAATTAAAAATAGCTTTACTAGACTGTGTCTCTTCACCTTTTGTTATATAAAAATAAGACACTGAATGCTTCCCCATATTCGCTGTAGGATGACCAGAAAGGCCAGGAAATAAAGGACTAGAGTGACAACCTGAGGAAAGATGGAAAAGTAGTATCACTGACATATTTCAACAGCAGTATGACTGGGAAGATTGTGAGTGAGATTGTAGACCCACATGGTGAACGCAATTTCACTATACATCATGTTCCTGGATCAACATTTCAATCAACCAATCAGATTTGAGAGACAAGTTTACAGTTTATGCCAAGTTTTGGCCTACGAACAGGGTTAGGTGCTTCTATATTAGTGTAATTCACCTATCATTCCCCTCTGATTTTAGGGAAAAGTTATAGGGTTAGGTTTAAAGGTAGAGATAGGGTTAGGACTAAATTCTCAGACAGGAATGTTGTTCCGGGATCAACAAAATATACTGAAATCACGGTGACCAGATGGGCATATTGGGAAATGAATGTACCTGTGAAGTGCTTAAGCTATTCTTCTCACAAACAGCCACTTTTCTGATGTCTCCACAGCCGTCTACTTGTCCCCAAGTGTCCTCCAGCGTCTCCGGTGTGGGATTCGTCATCTCAGAAGCCTCTGATTTCAGATCCTGATCTGGTTCAGGGTCAGGTTCTGGGGTCAGCACTAGTTCAGATTCAGGTTCTGACTCTGGTTCATCGGGTGTTTCCTCCACCTCTTCTTCAACTGTAAAGTTGCCAGGATTAATCAGAGTTGTAAAAATAAAGGGTATTGATTAATCCAGTGGTTCCCAACCACGTTCCTGGAGGCCCACCAACAGTGCACATTTTACACACCCACATCAGATTTTGGAGTCACTACTAATGTGCTGATGACTTGAATCAGGTGTGTTTGATTGAGGAGACATGCAAAATGTGCACTGTTGGTGGGCCTTCAGGAACGTGGTTGGGAACCACTGGGTTAATCGATTGGGTCTCTGATGCTCACTCTCCAAGAAATCCAGCTGGTGCAGAACTCTCTCTTCTGCATCGAAATCCACATTGTAGTGATCCATGTTCTCATAATCAGGATCCAGGGTTTCCATAGTGAAGCAATTAGATGCTATACCAACCCTTCAGATATACTGTTGATTGTTAGATGAATGTAACTAATACAGTCTAACTGATGCTAAATTTGCTAAAAAGACGAGACTTACCTCTCAATAAGATCTTTTGAGGTCTATTAAGGAGAGATAAAAAAATATATATCAAACATTGCATGCTTGACATTAAAAATGGAAGATTACAGCACCAAACAAAAGATATGACACCTGGACGAAAGAAGCCATCTCTGGCTCCTCTATGGCATTCTGAGCTTCCTGGATCAACTTTGAGTTTGTGTCTGCATGCTCACTGTAGGTTTGCAGTAAAGATTGGGCCCAGCCAGACTTTTCTTCCTGCTCAAAAGTGATTTGTTGGGTCATGATCTTACGACGTTCATCCAGAATGGCAGACATGCGATCAAATTTCTCACAAAGAATCTGTTTCTGAATCCTGCTGTTTTCCTGTCAAACGGGTATTGTAAGCATTAATGGATAATCAGTTTGTTGTTAAATGTTTTTTGATGTTTCATTACATGACATTGTGAAAGTAATTTCTTTGGAAAGAGCCACACAAACCTCTATGTTCCTGCTGAGTGCCTCTAGTTCATTAACAAATGACTGAACACGGTCATTTGTGGCAACCAAAGAAGCAACTCTGCCACTGAGTTCAGCCTACAAGAAGTGAAATGAATGAATTTTTCTGAATGTTGTAAAGATATAACATGATGACACAAATTCATACCTTCATACCTTCTGCTGCTGGTAAACATCAGGCAGGGGAACTACTTGGCAGTTCTTGTGTGCCCCAAACACCTTACAGAGAGAGCAGGTGAGCCCCTGACATGTGATGCAATAAATATTCAGCTTCTCATCTTCATGCTCTGCACAGTTAAACTGTTCAACAGGCTTCGGTGGTGGAGGCCTAGAGCTGGAGACAGATTGATTTAAATTCAAGATCAGGTCAAAGTGATCAATACACCATATACCAACAACCAAAGCCATCATTAGAAGAGGCTATATATAACCCAGAATCATTTATTGATTGAACCTTGAATGTTTAGATGATTATATGATTTATTTAATATATATATAACATTATAAGACCCACTGTATCATATTTGAATTAACCACTAAATGATCAAAATGATTAAAACATTGCTGAAAAACCTGTTGTATGCAATCTACTCTATGACTTCTGTCGTCTGATTTATAGTTTATACTTTTTAGTGCAAGTAAAAGACTTTTTGATTGCAAAATGTCTCTCTTCAGGTCGTGTTATATGTGGCAGTTTACTGTGAAATAGTTTCTTATTTGATTTTTATAAACACTTACTGGACCGAAGCAACTTATGTTTACTTGACTATCCATACATAATTTATTTTTACAAAAAAAAAAAAACTACAATTTGAGTACTGGGCTGAAATTCTGTACTCCAAAATAACCCCCACTTAGGAGAAAGTTAGCCAGGAGGTCCAGAAACCCCAGAGGCATACCTTTTAATTTTATGCAATATATTGTTATAAAAAAACAAATTGATTCACATATATATACAAAGAATGGTGTGAAAAGGGAAAAACATCCAGTATGGCGGCAGTCCTGTGGGCGAAAATGCCTTGTTGATGCTAGAGGTCAGAGGAGAATGGGCCAACTGATTCAAGCTGATAGAAGAGCAACTTTGACTGAAATAACCACTCGTTACAACCGAGGTATGCAGCAAAGCATTTGTGAAGCCACAACACACAACCTTGAGGCAGATGGGCTACAACAGCAGAAGACCCCACCGGGTACCACTCATCTCCACTACAAATAGGAAAAAGAGGCTACAATTTGCACGAGCTCACCAAAATTGGACAGTTGAAGACTGGAAAAATGTTGCCTGGTCTGATGAGTCTCGATTTCTGTTGAGTCAGAATTTGGCGTAAACAGAATGAGAACATGGATCCATCATGCCTTGTTACCACTGTGCAGGCTGGTGGTGGTGGTGTAATGGTGTGGGGGATGTTTTCTTGGCACACTTTAGGCCCCTTAGTGCCAATTGGGCATTGTTTAAATGCCACAGCCTACCTGAGCATTGTTTCTGACCATGTCCATCCCTTTATGACCACCATGTACCCATTCTCTGATGGCTACTTCCAGCAGGATAATGCACAAAGCTTGAATCATTTCAAATTGGTTTCTTGAACATGACAATGAGTTCACTGTACTAAAATGGCCCCCACAGTCACCAGATCTCAACCCAATAGATCATCTTTGAGATGTGGTGGAACGGGAGCTTCGTGCCCTGGATGTGCATCCCACAAATCTCCATCAACTGCAAGATGCTATCCTATCAATATGGGCCAACATTTCTAAAGAATGCTTTCAGCACCTTGTTGAATCAATGCCACGTAGAATTAAGGCAGTTCTGAAGGCGAAAGGGGGTCAAACACAGTATTAGTATGGTGTTCCTAATAATCCTTTAAGTGAGTGTATATTATTCAATGTTTTTATTTCCTCATGTATGAACTACATTTTATTTTATATCATACTATATGAGCCATAAAAGCCTGATGTATCATATTTAATACTTAACAAAACAAAACAAAAAGCGTGGATAAGAGCAGCGATAACCCCCCTTAGGGTAAACAGAACAGAACCAACATGATGTATTGCAGATATCATTAATGTTGATATTAAATGTACAAAATAATTCCGGAATTTAGTCAGATTCAAGGGGAATTAGAATACCAAATCCTGACTGACGAGAGGGGGAGCTGGGGATGGAGGAGGGTAAATGAGCTCTGGAGAACGTGATAGCTGCTGATAGTACTGAGGAGCTATATACATGTATGCTGTGATAGACGTCGTATTCCTATAGGTAGACGTGATCAGCTGACAGACAGCTGATGCAAGTTTGACTAACGTGACCTGCCAGAACTGACGCTATACACTTGATTTTTATATTGTTTTTTTAAAGGTTCAATAAACTGTTACATTTTTTTTTTTTTAAATACAAAAAAATTTATAATAATAATCTGTTGTCAAAAGTTATTCAATACACTCCTGACCTGACCTTTCAGACTCCTGTTTGTAAACATCAATAATGTTCTCCACCAGTAAATTGCGCTGCAGCCCATAAACTCCATGACGATCCAAGACAACCTCACGGCGACAGGAAGGGCAGCGGAAACGGCCTCCAATTCCAATCTGGAAAAGAGATGGCTGCACATCTTACTCAGCATGCTGTTCTTCAGCTGTCAGCAGTATACAGTTAAAACCATTTTTTTTAATTCACTACAGAACTCTTTTTAAGGAGGATATAAAGAATAAACGTTTAGTATGGTTAACTGGACTAAATACAATCATCACCACTTTGTTAGACTAATTGGACTCTCATGTAGGCCTACCTCTCTAGAGATGCACTGTGTACTTCAAGGGTAAGATGATCTTACTCTGTGGTCTGAATTGTGAGTATCTGCTTTTGTTCTGTGTGTCCTTTCAGAATTGCTGTGTGGAAATGTGTTAACCCGTATGCAGCCTAATTCTGTAAACAGCTAACTGTGTAATACAGTCTAAATAATGGCCATTTACTTGCATCATCAACACAGACAGAAGGATGAAATAGAGATTGCAAACAGAGGAGATTGAGACTGGCAATCCTAAAATAGTTATACTCTTAAATGTCTCTCAGCAGCTGAGGCTTATGTGCCGAGTGTGAATCAGAGCACCATCACTGGCTTGATGAAAAAGTGTCCTAGAGCATGACGGGAATTATAGTGAATTATTCAGCAATGAGGCACAGTTTGATATTCCTCAGGAATAAGGATGATAATATTTTCATGCAACTACTTGTTCTTGAGTTTTAAAGTGACACAGCACTCATTCCGAAAGGTCAAAAGTCAAGTGTATGTCAACTTGAATTTAAATAAGACAAATTAAAATGAATTGAAATAAAAAAAAAAAATCATATGATAAATTTTTTTTTCTATTTTTACAGATTTATGGACCAAAGTGAAAGACTGCATTTCCCTAAATTACTCTGAATTGCAATTAAGAAAATGTCAATCTCTAAGCATCCAAATCAACTTCCTGTGCATAATTAATACAAATTTGAACACATGAATTAAAAGTAGGCCAATTCTTAAATTCAGAATTTTGTCCAAACAGGCTTCTTAGAGGAGAAGAGATTAATACGCGTTTTTAGCGTTCATTTGGACCATCTTCCCAATTTACACATAACTTTTAACCTTTGCTTATGAGGAAGTGTAAGGGAAGACTGGTGAGGTATCAAACTTCAGTTAGGTGCAGAGGAGAAGGATTATGCAGACAAAACACATAGGCCTGGTTTCACAAACAGTGTTTAGATTAATCCAGGATTAGGGTTTAGTTCAGTTAGGGCATTTAAGTAGCTTTTATACATGCCTTAGAAAAAAACATTACTGGTGTGACAAAACAATGGTACTGATATATTTGAAGATATGTCATTCATTGCAAGTCGCTTTCAGTTAAAACAGCTCAAACATGCATTTTAGTCTGGGACTAGCTTAAGCCTTATCTTTGAAACCGGGGGATAGCATTACTAAGGACTCTCTTTCATATCAATACTTCCATTGTGCGCTGCACGAACACTAAACCCCTGACGGCTCAAATGTAGGCCATCACCTATTTTTATACCTCAGATTTCAGGCTGGGGATTGAGTTTTGACATTTACAATCCCCACCTGTTGGGTTTCCACACATATTAGCATGACAGGGCGTTAGAAAACTGTCTGTTTACTACAATCATGGCAGTTACTCCATGTGGAACTGTTTTATGTGTATGTACAAGCAACTTTACTTAACCATCTATCATAGCAAATAGTACTTATACACAAATAGTATTTCAGCACATAGAAAAGACTGGCACCTCATGACATGTACAGATGAACTGTATACACTCTTAAAAGTAAAGGTTTCAAAAGGGGGTTTCACAGTGATGCCATCCATAAAAGAACCATTTTTCTTAGTTTGTAGAACATTTTAACAATCCAGAACCATTTTGTGGAATGAAAAGTTTCCGTGAAGGTTCTTCATGAACCATAAATGGCAATAAATAACCTTTATTTTTAAGAGTGTAGTGTGAAAACTACTTTTCCACTAAAGAACCTTTTGTGCAATGTAGCCAAGGAAAGGTTCCACATGCTATTTTGAGAATGTATCTTAACAAAGGCTTGAAAATGTACTTGTAAGCATGTTTCTTGGTTACCCTTACGAAAAAGAAGTTTATTCAAGTGTGCTATTAGTGTACTTCTTTTAAACTAAATAAGAAAGTATACTCTCAACCCAGGAAGGGTTAACAGCTGAAGATTTGGGACTGTGTTGATGAACTCGATCTACTCCATCTGTGTTTTGATCATCATTCTGAATTCGATCCAGACGCAGTATTTGATAAAAATGTGATTTTTTTTTTTTTTTTTTTATTGTTTTTGTAAAACTTGCCCACATTCAAGTGTTGATAAAAAGGATGCATGAAGCTAGAATAAAATGTTGTTTTTTTATATGGAAATTTAAAATACAGTTAAAGCTGTATATATATATATATATATATATATATATATATATATAGGAACATGGTATACTTAAGTGCAAAAATAATATATAAATAGAAAACTATAAGTATAATGAGAACTATAAGTTCACTTACAAGTATGCTTGCAGTATAAAACCACTAAACTAGTGTAGTTTACGGAGAGTATACTTCAAAGTGTACTTGCATAAACTAAAAAATGTGTTAAAAGCTTTTTAAAGTATACTTTTTTTGTAAGGGTAACACAATGTTTCTACATCCTCTTTGCACATAGTACACACCTGGTAGAGCTCATTGGCACACTTGCGGCAGAGGTTGTGCAGACAGGGCAGAATAACAACTGGTTTCGTAAACACGTCCAGGCAAATGGGACAGATGAGTTGTTTCTCCAGCGTCCCCATCGAGGGGTCTTTGTGGTCAGAGCGTATATCCAGTGGAAGAGACATGGCCGTGTGCCCCCGCTGACCCCACACTCACTGGAAAACTAAGTTAGGAGAGTGAAACCACAGCTGAGGAGATGAGACACCCCCGTCTCCATGTCTCTGTGCTGTTCCTATGTGGATTTGCAGTCTCTCGAGGCAGCGGGCAGTCGCTCTGCCCCAGTGCTTGAACCGGACGACGGGGCCTGTGTTGGTTTGAATGTGCTAGAAGGGGAAGGTGTCAGGTTTCTTGCTGGCTCACTGTGACACCCCCTACCCTTGATCAGTTGTGCCCATTTCAGGCAGCTAGTGGAATGCTGGGAAATAGAGATGATGCCCTTTCTCCAGTTACTCCAATCATTCATGTCCTCAGTCTTAAAACCTGCCAACAAAGTCAATAATACCAGAATAGCCACATTGAATCTTTTAACACAAAAACATCTATGCATGTACGGGTGCATTTGAGTTGAGCTCAGTAAAAAATGTTTTTAAGAAATTAAAGAAAATATTAGTTTCCACAAAAATATTAAGCAGCACAGCTCAACATAGATAATGGTATGTCTTGAGCAGCAAATCAGCATTTTAGAATTATTTCTAAAGTATCATTTATTCACCCTCATGTTGTTTCAAACCTGCATGACTTTATTCCGTAGAAAGATGATATTTTAAAGAACACTGTCAAAAACCTTTTACTTTAATACATACAACCTTTCATACTTTCACTTAAATGTTTTTGGCTTGATATTCTTTTAAATCTTTCAATTAACTTCCATGGTATTTTTCATTACAGACATGCTTTAAAATATGTTCTTTTCATTTACTGCATCCCTGTAAGTGTTAAAAAGGAAAAAAAAGAAATCAACATTACCATTTTATTTTGCAAACCATCGTTGCCTTTGAACACATACACACAAACTTGTTTTAAGCTTTCTTCACGTTTATTTTACAGTTGTAAATCAGACCAATTATCCATGTTACATCTCTGACAGTATATTCATGCTACAACAATTTCAGCTCATTTGATCCAGAATGCGCAAAAGGATTCTGTACAATGTTCATATTCGCTTACACATATCGAACTAAGTAATTTATTAAAAACATAGGAAAATAATAAATAAAATATTGTTTCTCATCACAGGTATTTCTTTCATTTATAACATGATTCTATTTAGATGTTGCACTCAGACACAAGGCTCCATTCGTTCTCATATTCTTAGATCGGAAGCAACAGGATCGATATCAGATCAATGTTTTTTCATTCATGATCATGAACAAATACAACAAATAATTGGAAAGGAAAACTAGGATAACTGAAACCAAAACTACACCTGTAGATGTGTTACAGTGGAGCTTGTGTTGAGAAATAATATTTTGTGTTACACATTGTGAACAGTTCAGTTTTAGAATTGTTTAGAAACATGATCATTAATAATCTGCCTAATGCTTCAGACATGAATTAAATACAAAAAACATCAACTATGAGATACATCTAGACACCTATGAAATATCCACAATGTGAACCTAAACGAATAAAACATACACATTTGGGGTAAATTACACAAGTTTTCTGCACATCCTCTTTCAAGTGCATGTGAATGAATGTATGCAGACATTCAAAAAAAAAAAAAAAAAACACATGCACAGTGACCGCTATACAGCTTAAAGAAATTACATTATTGAACACAGTACATAGATGGTGGTACAGTGATTAAAATTCAGAGCTCAGTTTTAAACAGCACACACACACACACACACACACACACACACACACACACACACACACACACACACACACGCGCATAGTGTCTAAAACAGAAACAAGGTTTTCCTACTTTAAAGTCTGCATGCTATGGAAGCTTGTTTCCACCACTGAATAATAAATAAAAAAGGTATAACAGCCAATTTATACCACATTTCTTACTTTTTCCCTGGCAATTCCTTGGTGGAAACAAGATTCCATAGTATGCTCATGTTCACGCCTATCAAAAATAAAACGCATGCATTCAGGGAGATAAAAGAGAAAAAAAAAAGGAGGTTGCTAGTACCAGGGTTCCCAAAACTTTCAACCAGTGGTTTTTCCATTACCTTTCCATTCACCCATGATTACTAGAAAAGGATTTGTAAAAATCATTCTTAGGATTATAGCTCATGAAGTTAACTTTTTTTGTTCATTTCCAAATCAGAAATTTAAACTTCCCTGATATTTCCAGGTTTTCCGTGAGCGTGGGAACCCTGAATCGTGTATGAATGACATGATCAAAACCAGCAAGCATGAAATATTATAGCCTGAAGGGTACAGATCACAGAGTTAGTTATATCTTTTGGCATGATAACAGTAATAATACTGTTAATGTGTATCAACTAGAGTAAAATATCATGTTGACCTGATTAAATTAAACCAGGCACTAAGAAACAAGATCAAATTATGGGTACAGTTTCAGCCAAAACAAAATATAACATTAAAACTGAGCAATCATATGGCCACGTCCATGTCTAGAACCACAGATGTTAAAATATAATTTCACAAACCTATCTCACTAAAATGGATTAAGTTCATTAATACAACAACTTTGGGTCAGTGTGAAACTACAGAATCAATTAGCCAGTGAACTCAATGTTTCTGAATTATATGGGAAACGTAACATGATTTATGCAGATGAATCGGTTTACCCACAATCCTCCTGTGCTTGAATTGAATCTTCTGAAACCACAAACCTGAGGTATACAAACACTAAGGCTAGTGCAACCCTTTAACTTAGTAGGGATAGCTCACCCAAAAAGAAACATTTTCAATTGACTTCCATAGTATTTTTCGTTACAGACATTCTTTAAAATATCTTCTTTTATGTTTAACAGAAGAAAGTAAACTCCTTCAGGTTTGGAACAACTTGAGGGTGAGTAAATGATGACAGAATTTTCATTTTGAGGTGAACTATCCCTTTAAGAATACAGCTGGAAATACAACACAACACCTGTACAAGAATAAATAACCTGGCACCGTCTCAGTATGCATCTGACAATCCCAGTCTCCTGTTCCAGTGACCACACGCGCACACACACACACACACACACACGCAGTAAGACATGTGGCTGAAATTGAGCACAGCTAAGCACTGCATGATTATATTTGACAGTACATGCCCACCGGATGCCATCAACACGAGAGACGCCTCAAATAAACATACACAGCATGACATCGATATTTCCGCAATCGTGGCCACAGTGATTACACTACGCTGCTTTCCTGTTTAAAAAAATATAAATGTATGTGTACTGAAACTACTGAAAACCATTTCTTGTTGATGCAATGAAACTCTTGAAATTTTATTCTGAATTATTATATCTTATATATTGTGACTTTTGCTTAGAAATGGCACAGGTCTGTTTGTTACTAGTACATAACATGAGCAGAACATTTCGGTCAAAGACATATACATTGTTCAGAATGTGGAAATATGAAAACAACCCAGGACAATGGAAAGGTCAGAAACTTTTAAAAAGTTTGGGATCGATACGATTTTTAATGTTTTTGAAAGTTGTCTGTTATGCTCACCAAGGCTGCATTTCTTTGATTAAAAATGCAGAAGAAAATGTGAAATATTATTACATTGTAAAACAACTATTTTGTGTTTTAATATATTTTAATATTTTATTCCTGTGATGCAAAGCTGAATTTTCAGCATCATTACGCCAATCTTTAGTGTCACATGATCCTTCAGAAATCATTCTGATATGTGGATTCAGAATGATTTCATGTGAGTGTTTTTTTGGGTTTTTTTTTCAGGATTCTTTGATTAATAAAAAGTTCAAAAGAGATGAATTTGAAATAGAAATCTTTGTAACATAAATCTCACTTTTGATCAATTGAATTCATCATTGCAGAATAGAAGTATTAAGATTAAAAATCTTACTGAACCAAAGCTTTTGAATGGTAGTGTAGAATGGTTTGACAACCTGAACCTTTATCCAGTCAATTAGTGTAACATCAGCTTCATTGGCCATTATGGTAGCTGAATGCATTAAAGCATACACAAATATTTCCTTGTGTCTCGTTTCAAATTAATTCTCAAATAAGATTGATCAAAATTAACTTAACTGATTATGTAGACAGAAGCTGTGTGAAAGATGATGCATGGATCATAGCAGGAAGTCTGTTTGGACACTGTTAGAAAGTCGTGTGTGTGTGTGTGTGTGTTGAATATAAAGTAGGTTTGGGGATGATAGAGGTTAAAGGCAAATAAAAATAACTCACTTCTTGCCCTGTACAGTGAAGCATTTCAGGTTTTTCAACAGAAGATCTGTAACTAACTAACCCCTCATCCTCTGCATTACTCATTCCCCACCAAGACCTCTTCCGGGATGGTGGTCCCATGTGAGAGAGAGGGAGGGAGGTTTTAATAGCTGGCGTCTGTCCGGTAGCTGGTGCGGTAAGAGTCTGCAGTCAGCTGAGTGGTCTCTGTGGCAGAGGACGGCTGCATCACGATGGGGCTGCTGCCATCTGTGGAAACAGACACCAGTGTCACGTTGCTTTAAAATGTAACCAGCTAACAGCCCAAACAGAACCCTGTTGCTAAGCATTTCAGGAATGATTTTAAGTGCCAGGAAGCAAATGCTGAACAGATCTTTGACTGGCTAAGTACACAATCTGAAGGCATTTAACTGCAATTTTAAGTGAAACAGACAATAATGTTGGGCAGGACTTGATTTTATCCATTAGGATTCGATTGAAACCAATGATACTATTGACCTACCTGCACGGCCTTGGTTATGCCAGCAGAAAAGAAAAGTTTCATTTCAGAAGCAGATAAAATGATGACATTGTGCCGTTAGATTATGAAACCAAACGTTATTCCTTTACAATAACATGCAATGAATTGTGTACAGTAGTGCCAGGGACATTTATTAAAAACCCCATGAAATAGTTTGATGAAAGTAGTTTTATTTCCAGATGTATTTCCTTTTTAAAACAGGAAGTAGGGAATGGGGCATATTGAAGGTCTTTTAAATATGAAAAAAAATTAAAAATACTTAACAGCATTTAGTTTAAAGTGGTACTTCAGCGCTGGGAAGATGAATGTGTATTTAAACTGGGTCATTTATGTAGTAGAAATGTGAAATTATTTTGAATTTGGTGCCTTCTAGACTGAGAAAAGACAGAAAATGTATTTTTGTCTCATGTGGATGAAAGACAACAACTCCCAGAATGCACTTGCTTCGCTGCCCAACGAGGCCACTCCCAAGCCCGGCTACTGGTTATCACTTGCCCACCATGACACTGCCCCCACCGTCGTTTTGATTTTCATAGTAATAAAAAAATTTCGTTCAGTTAGAGAATAGACACCACAATTATAAACTGAACGTGTCTGTTCAATAAAGTGTGAGTGAGCCGAATGAAAGTCATGGAACAAACGCAGCAGGAGTCAGATTACATTCATCACGAGAGCGAAGAGCTGAGGTAAGAGCGGGCGCGGCGTACATTCACGGCGCGTGTTCAGTCTGGCGTGTTTTCAGATCATGTCTATGGAAGCTTAACTTTCATATGAATTCATTTGAAAAGTTGAAACACTCACTTTGCTCCACACCGCTCCATTATGAATGCCCGAGCCGAGCAGCCGTGCGCGAGATCCCACCCCCTATGGGCAGGTTGAAAACATGCGGAACTAGCTCCTACTACTGACTGTAGTCTTTAGCCTCTGGCCAAAAATTCCTCAGATTGATGCAAAATGATGATATTTGCGCCATCGGAGGATTTTTTCCAGAAATAAAATACATAATTCTCTTGTCTCAGGGGGATATGAGGGGAGAAAGTACGATAATTTGAATATACTACCGGGTTTCTACTGATACAAAGCTTAATGCTAATCACTGAAGTAACCCTTTAAGACCACTAAACTTGAGATGAACCAATATTAAAATTCTGGCTGATACCAATAAACTGATAATTAATTAATTAATGCTATAGCCAGTAACCAATAGCTGATATTACAATTATTTACTATTTTGTCTAAAAAAACAAACAAAAAAAAAACAAACAAAAAAAACACAAAAACCTAAAATCAAATGCTATGAATTTAGGCATAACAACATTATAATATGGTATTTGCTAAAAATTGCTGCATTGTAGATGTAATGTTTTTAATAATTAACAAGTAAAAAAAAAAATAAACATCTATTATAATTTTACATATACTGACATTTTAATAAAATAGAATTTTGAATTTAGGTTACATTTTTTGCATATCCTGCAATCCTTGTTATTTTGTATTTATTTGTATGACTAAACATTGAAATAATAAACAGTAATAAAAAAAAAAAAAAACATTAAAAGGTGCAGTGTGTGGTTTTTAAAATCACACGCAAAATGGCGATTTCACTATAAGGGGACCTGCCTTGTGTGTAGATAGAAATGGCTCATTCTAAGGTAATAAAACATAACAGTACATTAAGTAAGTTCTTTATACTCCACTGAAAACATAGTTATGTATATTATATTGAATTTCTGTCAATAAATACTACACACTGAACCTTTAAGTCACTAAACCACAATATACTACTTGCTATTGGTTGTGAGTGTCAGGTGGTATTTGGGGGAGGAGATGGTCTCATTCTAGAAAACTTTTATTGGACTTTCAGAAATCCACTAGCTTATGTATGGTGTCAAAAATACACACATGGACTAATAGCCACAAAATGTACATTTTGATTTCATGTTGTATTTTGAAACCATGTTTGACTATTGTGAATGAATGAGCGAGTCAGTGCGTCTCACCTCTGTCATCAGACTGCATCTGAGCTTCCAAGTCTTCAGGAGACACGTAGAAGTCCGGCTCATCTGACCGTGGCGGATGAGGTTTACACTTCCCACAGCAGCAGTTACAGCAGCAGCACAGACAACAGCAGAAGTAACAGCCTGTGGCCACGCCACAGAATATAAACAATGCCTGTCAAGAGGGGAAAAAGGAGAAATTAAACAGAAATAACAGCATGTACATCAATTTAGTACTTATACTATGGTTCAAATGTTTAGGGTCAGAGGTATCTTATGCTCACCAATGCTGCACTTACATGCTTAAAAATTCAGTAAAACAGTAATATTGTGAAATATTTCAATTTCAAATAGCTGTTTTCCATTTTAAAATGCAATTTATTTCTGTGATGTCAAAGCTGAATTTTCAGCATCATTACTCCAGTCTTCAGTGTCACATGATCTTTCAGAAATCGTTCAGATATGATGATTTGCTGCTCAAGAAATATTTCTTATTATCATCATCAATGTTGAAATTATTTTTCAGGATTCTTTGAGGACTAAAGTTCAAAACAGCAGCATTTATTTCAAACAGAAATCTTGTCTAACATTATAAATGTATTTACTGTCACTTTTGATCAATTTAAAGGCACAATATGTAAGATTTTTGTCTAGAACAGTGTTATATATTTTGTTCACTTGTGTACTTACATTATCCCAAATGTTTCCAAGAATGTTTAAATCCAGAGAAATAAGCAATGTTAACCAGGAACCGGACCACGTCCGTGCGTCTATCAGTGACATCATACCCGCGTTATCCTTAATTTCTGGTCTTATTTTGTAGAAACCATGGAAACACCAACGACGCTTATATAATATATTATGTGTTTTATTAGACAGGTGAGCAACTGTTTGGATACATTTATCGACAGAAAACTAATCATTGTTATATAGCTCAACACAGTTAGTGTTATTGTTTAAATCTTGTTTTCTTGATTTACTGCGAGTACCATGCCTAATATTGGTCTAGCTTACTGCAGTGTGCAACAAGTGTCTCATAGTAGCCGCCGAGCGAACGCAGCATTATAACATAACTTTCAACACACTCAAATAATGTATCCAATGTGATAAAACAGTGATGCGTTACCCCACATACGCATGAGCGGCGACTGTGGCACAATAAAAGCTCTGTGAAATCAAGAAGTCATCAAGTTACACCTTTGTTTTGAATAAACGACTGCTAGTGATGAAAAATTACATATTGTGGCTTTAATGCACACTTGCTAAATAAAAAATATTTATCTATTAAAAAAAACCTTTCTGACCACAAACCTTTAAGTGGTAGTGTATGTTACTTAGTATATATCTTATGTGTTTGCTTGTGTGTATGACTAACCTTGGCCCACCAGCTGGACAATACGAAGTATGTGTTAACATTCTCCTCTCCAAACTGCTCTGCCACGTAAAGGCCCAGAGATCCGTATTTATCATAGATGTTGCGTTTGGTGGGGTCTGATAAAATGGCATGAGCGTTGTTGATTTCTTTGAATTTCTCAACCGCTTCTGGATTGTCGGGGTTCTTGTCTGGGTGGAATTTCAGAGCTAGTTTTCTGCAAACCAAAAGAGTAGAAATGAGAATGAAACTTTTATTAATGCAACCATGATCCTTCCTGGCATCACTGCCAATGTGATTTTAGATATGCTAATGTGAAACTATGGCTATGCTCAGAATGGTATCCTAACTGGCAACTATTATTTAAAAATAGAATGTGAAATACTAAGCATTATTTCACAATAAATGTTGGTAAATGTATTCGGTCATCTGTGTATCAATACACAAAGAAAATGTACATACTGTGCACAGTATACATACAACAACAGTAGTAAGAATAGTATGGTAGAATATTATCCTGAACATCCAGAGGACGTGAGAAAAAACGTTCTGCCACCCTCTAGTGGATTTAAATGTGCTTAACACAAGGAAATTTGTGTTCACCTAGTACACAGTCCTTCTTGTCTTGGGTAAATTAAAGCAAAAATAAAGGTAAAATGAAATTAAATAATATAAAGATCAAATAAAATAATACAAAATAAGGTCAAATAAAAAAATATATAATAAGGTAAAATAAGATAAGACAATATAAAATAAAGTAGAACCAGAGCAACTTCTCCACTGTTTTCAATGGTAATATTGTAACAATCTTTCTATGTCCATCCAGAGTGTCTCACCTGTAGGATTTCTTTATGTCTTCTGGTGCTGTGTTCTTATCAACTCCCAGGACCAGGTATAGGGATTCTCCCGACGTGGAGAGTGAACGCTGTCTCTGCTGCTCCGCCATTACTCGCGTGCACACACACACACTCCCCTCACCTCACCTCACACAACCACCTCCTCTGTCTGAAAGAAAAGGAAGTGAAACATGCATGTTATATGCGTTGTATGCACCTATATGTTTGTCATTTTGCTTTTATGCTTCCACTGCTGTTTGGTTTCTTCCTTTTCACACCGCAGCATAACATGTAAATACAAAAAAATGCAAGCGTGTACATGCTGCCATCCAAGGAATGTTCCCTTCAGCTCAAAATACTGAATACCACCATTATTACGTCGGTTCAGAGTCAAACTCATCGTTGCTCCAAATACGTCACTGCATTAACATTGTGTACACTCACTGCACTACAAAAAGTCATGTGACTGTAGCATGCAGGTAGGAGATGCTGGTTTCCTTTTGGTGTGGCTTTCTTTGCCATGACTAAGACTAACCCTTGTATTCGCATACTATCCGTCCTAGCTAGTATGATCACAATTAGTACTACTTCCCTAATCATATAGTATGTTAAAATAGTAAGCCAAAGGTGCTCTTTCAGAGCAAAAATAACCCTTGTGCACTGGTGAAGGAGTATACTTTAGCATAGCAAATTCAAGTAAAAAAAAAAAAAAAAAAAAAAAAAAAGGGGAGGACTTGATTCTATGCATCTGTTGCTTGATTGGATTTTGAAATGTGGGTGTTGCACTCAAAAGTGGAGGCAGATGAACATGAGCTTGCGGGGCAGAGTTTATGTGACTAAATTATTGGAGAAGTCCTGCATACGTCACAAGAGAAGTCTGACGTTTTCACCGGGAGGTCCAGTTATGACATTTTGAAGTTAAACATTACAAGATCAAATTTTTATTTTATTTTTATAAATGAATTGTACACAGTACGATCTATTCTATTATATGCATTTAATTCAATTACAATTCAAGGGTGAATTGTAATTTCATGCTGACTTTATTGTATAAACCTGAATATATAATAAAGAGGAAGTGAGCGATGCTAACACATCACGTCAAACAAGCTATCAAATTTATAACAGCGATGCATGTCCAGTTTATAACAGCGATGCATGTCCGATTTCTGACATGTTTTACATTTCCCCATCACCAGTGTCATTCAATGTTTATTAAATAATAATTATGATTTTTACTGTCATAATTATTAAATAATAATAATAATAATAATAATAATATATTAAAGGGTCACTGTGTAAATTTTAGCAGCATCTAGTGGTCCCACCACTCACCCCTCCCTTTTGAAGCACATTGAGAAGCTACGGTGGCTGACACAGGACAAATATGTCGTAGTTTGAGACAGCAGAGAGTAGCTAGCGCTCTGTAGAGCAGTTTGTCCGTTTAGGGCTACTGTAGAAACATGGCGGTGCAAAACGGCGACTTCACTGTAAGGGTGTAGACCAGCAGTGTGTGTAGATAGAAATAGCTCAATCTAAGGTAATAAAAACATAACGGTTCATTATTTAAGGTCTTTATACACCACTGAAAACATAGTTATGTATATCATCTTCCATTTCTGTCAATAGATCCTCGTAAATACTACACACTGCACCTTTAAAATACTTTTATAACACTACTGTACGGAAATTTTTAAAAATGGGAAAAAGTAATTTTATAGTATAACAGTAAAACCAATTTACTATTTAAATAAAATTTCTTAATTTTTTAAAAATTAAACCATTAAGCTTTTAATTTGGCGATTAACAGTCAAACAAATATATGCGGTGCAGGTTTCGGAGTGAAGAATGGCACTGTGTTCATTCACACACGTGCGATTCATCTTTGGTTTCAGTGTCTCAGAGAGGCAGTACTGTAAATGAACAGAGCAGCTAAAAACTTAGCACTTGGAAACCCACAGTGCATGTATGATGCATTTAATTGCAACCTTTGCGTTTTGACAAAGCCATAAAATGATAGTGATTTTATTTAGCTTTATCTTGAAATCTAATAAATGTAGAAAAAATAAATAAGAAGAGCTAAGAGCTTTTTAAAATGGCATGTTTTCATTTTCTTTTTTTTGCAGTGTTTAAGGACAGTTAAGGATTTTTTTTCTCTTATTCAAATTTCATTAAGTTCATTTTATGCAGAGGGACAAAATTATTTGCTACATGACTATGTTGGGTAGGTTTATGTGAACACATGGAAGGAGATAGGGAGATAATGTCTTCCACAGGGAGAATCATAAGTTACAGCCTCCTGTACGCAGGAAAGTCAATTAACCCAGAGAAATTCAGGTTAACACACATCCACACAAACTGGCTGCAAGGAGAAGAGACATTTCATTGTCACAAGAAGCCAATAAATGAATCAATTGCTAGCAAAAAAAATAAATAAAAATAATGACTCTTTGAATGAGTACAAATTCCTCTTCCAAGTAGCTTTCTTAGCGAGAGAGTTTAGTCTCCATTCCAGGTTAATCGTGCAGCTTGTCAGCAAGTATTAGCAGATTAGTATCAGCGGAGCGTCTGAATAAGTGAAGGGTTATTTCTGTCCCGTCTCAAACCCTGTGTGCTTCTTCAAACTGGACACCCTCATAATTCCTCCAGGTGTGATACACTAAGAGAGTGTTTGGGTGAGATTTTGTTGGGCTTCTGAATGATGTCACATCAAGCCTCGCCTTGTGCATCACTGAAGTTATCTCAGATTAGCCTTTGACCATTTAATTTGTGTCAAAACGAATACAGCATCTGCTCAGATGTTAGTGGTTTCTAATACTACTTATTATTTGCTCATGCTTAGGATTTTCAAAGCTCTAATTAAAGGAGCACTGTGTAAACTTTAGCGGCATCTAGCGGTGAGATTACGAATTGCAACCGGCCACCGATCACCCCTCACTTTTGAAGCACATAGAGAAGCTACGGTGGCCGACACAGGACAAAGATGTCATCGACAGACAGCAGAGAGTAGCTAGTGCTCCGTATCAGTTTGTCCGTTTGGGGCTGCTGTAGAAACATGGGGGCACAAAACGGCAACTTCACTGTAAGGGGACCTGCGGTGTGTGTAGATAGAAATAGCTCAAAGGTAATGAAAACATAATTCATTATGTAAGGTCTTTATACACCACTGAAAACATAGTTATGTATATTATATTGCATTTATGTCAATAGATCCTCATAAATACTACACACTGCACCTTTAAAATTAAACTTCAGAGCATTACTTGTCTTGTTACACATGATTTAAACCTCACAATTACAAATTACAGAAAAAAAAGACACCCTGAAGGAGGGACGACAAACCATAAATTGTGTCCAAAATTGTGTGCTGTCAGAGTATGTACTGCATTTAATGAACTTATCGAGTATTCTGTGCATGCATATACCATTCAAAAGTCTGAGTCTATGGATTTTTTAAATGCTAAAAAAATAATTCTAAAATAATCTAATATACTGATATACTAATTCAAATATACTGATTTGATGCAAGAAACATTTCTTATTATTATCAATGTTGAAAAGTAAATTTTTGTTGGTAACTGTGACAATTTTTCAGGATCCTTCAATAAATAGTTTAAAATATAAATATTTTGTAACATTATAAATGGTAACCTTTGGTCAATTTAATTAATCCTAGCTAAATAACAG
>CM031965.1:12081343-12213843 GCA_018749465.1 Paracanthobrama guichenoti
GTTCTCATGGTTTAATTTCCTATGTTTGATTTATTTCTTTAGTCCCTGATTTGATTCCATAGTTGCCTTCATTCATTTCCATAGCTACTAATCACTTAGGCCTACACCTGATCCTTGTTCCAGCCCTTGTTATCTTGTGTATTAATGCTGCCTGTACGCGCTATTGGAAATTTCCTATTTCCCCACTTCTGAAGTCGTGATTACGAGCTCATCGCATTTATTACGAGCAGAATCTGCTTGCCAAACAATACGGAATCCCGAACATATCATATCCGGGTGGGATTAGATTTCCCAGAGAACCTCTGAGTTAGCCGAAAAGTGGAAAAAAACAGTCAATGTGTAAGTGAATTGGGCTACACTGGTTGCGCTGTGTGTTTTTGACCCATAAGAGTGATTTGTTATTGAAGCTGACTGACGCCCTGTATGCGTGCAACCAGCAAGAACTAATTATAGAAAGATGCGTTTTCTGTCTTTTTCATGTCATCACATTGAAGTGTCACTGCTGAAAAGTGGTACAGGAAACACTGCTTACATTTTTATTTCATACTGGGGTAATTCTGGAGTGGCAAAGCTTTTTCTTAGGTTGGCAGTTGCCACCCCAGTAGATCCGCCCCTGTATGCTGCAAGTGCAAACTTCACATACTTCAGAAAATACAGCATTTAGTTGATCAGGATAAGCGCTCATTGTCACAGCTGTAAACACTGCTTTTTTCTACGATGAGGGGGTTTGGAGTAATGGCAGCTTTGTTTCCAGCTGGACAATTAAAGAACACAACACACACACACACGTCTCCCAGAAATCCTGCAGAATTTGAAACTCCCAAAGTGTTTCCCATTTTGTATGCCATATGCATCAGACGTTCAGCCAACGGTCTGTCCGTCACTTCTGAGGCTGTGACTATGTGACCATTAACTGACATCAGAGAACCACAAATAACACAAATGAGAGTTCTTAAATTATAGAGCATATAAAATCTCATGGAGTACTTATTTTAGGACAAATGAGTTTGACAGACAAAACATTTTTGGGAATCCCTGTTTTAAGTGAAGCTGGTCGAGTAAGTTCTCCCATGATTGCTTATGGTGACTTAAATTAAATATGTGTGCCATGTGAATTTTCAGGTCAGTAACACACAGATTAAAAAAAGTGAAATTGAGTGAAGTGATTATGAAGGCCAAGTATGGTAACCCATACTTGGAATTTGTGCTCTGAATGTAACCGATACAAGTTAATGCACACACATTAGGAGCAGTGAGTAGTGAAGACTCACACACTGCAAACCGTGGAAACACACACACCTGGAGCAGTGGGCAGCCATCTTGCTGTGGTGCCCAGGGAGCGACTGAAGGTTAGGTGCCTTGATCATTCCCCAGTCATTTCCTGCAGGTATTGAGAATCGAACCCGCAACCTTTGGGTTACCAGTCTGACTCTCTAACCAGGCCACGACTGCCCTGACGACTGTTTATATACATACACGCATGCACAAGGCCCCTCCGAATGATGAACATCTGTCAGCCTCTGCTGAACTCTCTCCTCTGTCGGTCTGCTCTTCATCATATCTCAGTCTGAGTTGTCATTTTGCTCTCTTTTCTTCAATTCTATGTTAGTAATTTGGTGTTTTTTTGATAGTGCGAAAGTACACCTTAAACAAATGAAAGAAATTTGTAAAGGAAAAGGCTAATTTTCAATTTACCAGGTGAACAAGCATCCTTATAATGAACTCTCATCTGAGAGATGTAATCGGACTATGTAATCTTTATCAAAACTGAATCATTTTAGAGTGAGAAACATTATTCAATGCACATTTAAATCAAGTGAGACACATCTGAAACTATTAATGTCAGGTAAAAAACAACCCATTTGATTAAAACAATATCTTTTGACTATGCAGTAAGCATCATTTCTTAACATTTCCTAGCAAATATTTTGTTACATTTAATTGTGAACTTCATTATGATGATTAAAAGAGCAGTTATATAAATGTTTAGGTAGTATTAATCCAGTGTGACAACGCTATGTGTCATCTGTGATAATCAGAATCACAAAGAGGGTCTAATAAACTAGCTTCATTCTGGCAATCAAACATGACGATCAGTGCACTGTGTTAAATATAGTGTGAGACACTGCGCTGCCCCATACATCAGGTTGTAGAGCTGCATGATTCTGGATGAATTGAGAAATCACAATTGTTTGGTTTAAAATAGAGATCACGAGTTTTCCACGATTCTGAATAGTCACAACTAAACAAAATAACATGTAATTTACTAGAGGTTCTGACAAAAGTTAATTGCCGTAGTCTATTTAAAACATTTAATTAAATATATTTATATATATATATATATATATATATATATATATATATATATATATATATATATATATATATATATATATATATATATTATATATATATATATATATATATATATATATATTTTAATTGTTCTGAATGAATGATTCAATGACTCACTCATAAAGACTTCCCTTGTTTCATTTATAGATTTTTGAACGAATCTCTTGAATGAAAGATTCAATGATGAATGCTTTTTTTTTACAGTCACTTGTTGCCACCTACTGATGTAATTGATACATTTGTTATTTGAATGTGAAGTTATGTGTGATTTACTCCATTTTGATAAATTACTCTTTATATCAGAATGACAAACTTATATCCTAGTATTTTTGTGATATTTAGAATTATTGTGAAAGAGTTTGTGAAGCTTTCATACATGATAACTGCTCTCTCTGGATCAGTGGCAGCGCCAACGCCCCAACACAGCTCTAAATGTTTGCTGTGATCGCATGGGTGTTTGATCGCATGGGTGCTTGAATCGGCATCGCAATCTTTTTACGATTAATCGTGCAGCTCTATCAGGTTGAGTGGGAAATTGTATGAGCATGTGTGGTGGTTTCTCCATCAACGATTTCCTCAATCAGGGCAACCCATAGAGAGCCATATCTCTCAAAAAGTAAAGAGCCGAACTGATAAAGGGTTAGTTCACCCAAAAATGAAAATTCATTAATTAAACTTCATTAATTACTCACCCTCATGTCGTTCGACACCCGTAAGACCTTTGTTCATCTTCAGAACACAAATGAAGATATTTTTGTTGAAATCCGAGAGCTCAGAAAGGCCTCCATTGGCAGCAAAAACATTTCCTCTCTCAAGACCCATAAAAGGTACTAAAGACGTCGTTAAAAAGTCCATCTCACTACAGTGGTTCTACAATAATTTTATGAAGCGACGAGAATAGTTTTTGTGCACAAGATGAACAAAGGTCTTATGGGAGTCGAACGGCATGAGGGTAAGTAATTAATGACAGAATTTAATATTTAACTAGCACCCATCTCATAACAAAATGTCTTGTGAGAACAAGTATGGTTTTCATCAATCTTTAACTTTTGATTCTTCATTCTTGCTTTTAGTTTCAGGTTCTGTTGCATATCAAATATGAGCGGTCCAAATAAAGTCCCAAAACAGTGTTTGTTTTTAATGGGAAACAGCATTTTCAAGTTTTTCCCCCCAAGTTTAAAACTCAAAAAGTATCAAAATACATTTGAATATCCTTTTATATTCTGGTTCTTGAACTTTTCTTTTGGCATCTTAATTTACTGTATGAAGACCCTATGGTTTAATTCCAGAGATATTGGGATCTCAATATGGCTCCCTCCAAGAATAAATTGTTAAATTGTACACCTCACTTTGCATACAGCGGTTCCTTTTTTCCTTTTAAAAAGAAATGTCTGAAGAACAAATAATGTTGAAATTAGAAACGTATCTAGTTTCCCTCTATGAAAACAATTGCACAGAATATAGCCCTGCCTGAGTGCCATAAATATTATTTTTCCCAAGTTTGCGTGCCAGTAAACTTAGTTTTAAATATTACTAGTAGTACTTTGCATTTTCAAAACCAAATGTGGGTCAATTTGCACAGAGTTGACACTTAATGTATTTAAAGGGTCTGAAGAATAAATGATGTTGAAACTAGAAATGTAGCTTGTTTCCCTCTATCAAAACAATTGCATACAACATACTCATCTGAGTGCCAAAAATATACACTGACAAGATCAAGCTGAGGCACATTAACTGCATGGCTCTCAGTAGTCTGTTCATGAGAGTCTATGAACAGTTTCAGAGATATTTAGAAAGAATTTTGCTCATTTTAACAGCATCTGAAGCTAGCAAGAGTTCAAATATGCCGTATTGTAACATGTTTGAAATGCGTTTCATGCTTCCTTGGAAAGTGCGTTTGCTCTCACCGAACATATTAACATAAAAAAAAATTATTATTACAATTTCCTATCAGAACATGTGAAGCATAGTCAATCATAGATCGAGTAGTATCCACTGGTAAGGGGCATATTTAGGGAGTCACTAATACCTCAAACTTTGAAACATTTAAGGGCTCTGCCTGGGTAAATGGGACCCTGGGTTATCTTATTTTATATTTCACACTGAAAAGAAATTATTAAAATGTAAAAAAAAAAAAAATAAATAAATAAAAAGATTATCCAGGGATCTCGGAGTTGAAACGGAATTACTTGCAGTTGAAAAGTTTAGGATGAGAATATTCACAAGAGACAGTAAAGATGTTTACAAATTACAATTATATAAAATATTTTCTATTTCAAATAAATGCTGCTCTTTTGAACTTTCAAAGAATCTTGAAAAAATATAAAATATTAACTTTTTAACTATTAAGCAACAACTGTTTTCAACATTGATAATAATAAGAAATGTTTCTTAAGCAACAAATCAGCATATTAGAATAATTTCTGATGGAGCATGTGACACTGAAGACTGGATTTTAAAATATATTAAAATAAGAAAATGGTTATTTTATATTGTAATAAATTAATATTTCACAGTAGTACTGTTTCTACTGCATATGTGAACAAATAAACGCAACTTTGGTGAACATAAGACATGCACTTTTCAACATTAAAAATCATAGTGACCACAAACTTTTTCATGTTACCTGTTTTTTGTTTTTTTGTACTATTGTGTTTATTTTTGAAGTAATGTTAAAAAAAGCATAAATGAGACCAGTGAACATGAGTTTACAATGGACTAAAAAAACAAAGCAGAGAATTGAGAATTTCAATCTCCATCTCACACCACAGTTCTAACTGTATGAGAGGAGGATCTCTGAACACCCCCGTCATAGACTACACACAGTTAGTTAGCCTGCATTGACCGGAATACTGACTAAACAAAAAACTTCAAGAATCCTGGCACAGCAGTGGAGAGAAAACAACTTCCAAGACAATCCAGTTAATTAGCTAATGAAGCACAAAGGTGCTTTCAGCAGGTCCTCTCAATGAGATGGACCACTCAGAGTTATGCAGCATTTTAGAACAAAATAGATGGGCAACCCACAGTGAAATACAAACCTGAGATTTGATTAGGGGCCTAGTTAACCTCCTAAGACCCAGGAAAACAAAGTATTTTGAATTTAGTATTTTTTCATGTCATTACATTGTTTAGAAAGCATAAGAAACAAACTAATTTTATTTACTTATTTTATTTTTAGAAAAATATATTTTATTCACATGTTATGCTGTCCTCATAAGTACACACCAGGACTCAGTTGTTTAAAAAAAAAAAAAAAAATCAAATGACATGACATGTATAGGCAAAAACAATTTTTTTTTCATTCACCAATCAATTTTCAGGGTTTTTTTTTTTTTTAACCAAATTTTGTTTAAAGAAGATTCTCAACTATGTTATGAAAGATACACCGGAATGAATTGATATTTTACTTTATGCAAAATGTGGGTAAAATGGCCATACAATTGTTTTTCCCATTCAATGCAATGCATCTACACTGTATCTAATTTGCATATTAAAGTGTTCTTGGAGCAACATGTGTAATAATAGGAGTAATAGTTGGCAACATTTTCATAATAAAATCTAATATTTTATAGGAACATTGATATGTAATTACTTTCCTTATTCACTTGTTGTGTCTCCCAAAGTGCCTGATAAACATGTCCCAGTGTTCTCTACAGTGAACATGTATGAAATCATGAAATCAATTTGTATGTAACAGTGTCATATTTTGATTAGAAACCCCATGGCATCCTGAGATGTTGATTTATAACAAACAATTCGATAATTAGTCAGATGTAAAAGATAATAACAAAATAGTATTTCCATAAGAGTGCTAAATTTGATAATTCAGTCATTTTTAAAGACCAAAGAGAAGTAATTGTCCTGGTGAAACCTCAAAACAAATGGTATCTCTGAAAAGCCCTGAATGTGCTCTTTACAGGACATAAAGCCAGACTTAAAACTGTGACATGTATGCTGTATAAGATCCTCCTCGTACGTGGACAGTGGCACCCAGGAGGTTAAATATGTGCTAATGACAACAGAAGACTGTGGAAGACTGAGCACTTCATTAAGAGCACACACACACACAAAGTATAAAGTAAGAGTATACCATAAGATGAAATAAGTAAAAGTGGAAAGTCATCTCTGGACTAAAACAACAAGAACAAGCTAGAACAAACTTTCCCCACCGGCAAAAACACAAATCAGCGCCTATGTGTAGATACATGATAATTACAACTCAGAGACCTGATAGCAATACAGAGTAAATGAAGTATTTTTATGTCAAGGTACAGGAAAGACTGTAACAACTGGTAGGGTTTTACCCAATGAGGTTTAGCAAGACCATTGGTTGAGATTCAGCAGCAACACAAATCTAACCAATAACCTCAAATACTGATGACAGCCTGGTGGGAAGAGTTTCAATACTGATGGAGGCCAAACGGTGCAGTGTTAACAGCCCGCTTGGAGATTTAGAGCCTTTAATCTCCCTGTACTGCGCTCAGCATCCATATTGGTATGCTCGTTAAAGAGATAGTTCACCCACATTTAAAATGATATCATCTTTGTCCAAATTCGTACGAAATAAAAGAAAATGCATAATGACAGCCGTAGTCACCATTCACTTTAATTGTATGGGAAATAACATGCAATGAAAATGAACGGCTGATTGAAGCTGTCAGTACTTCCCATCTCATTTTGTCTTGCAGGAAGAAAGAAAGTCATGCGACATGAGGGTGAGAAAATGATGACACGATTTTTTCACTGGGTGAACTACCCCTTTAATGCTGGTTCACCGGGCTGCATTAATCGCTCTCGCTCAGAAACCTACTAACGTTACAGCAGGACTAACGTTAATCCATGAGCAAGGGCAGCGTGAATGTGTAGCAGGATTGAGACGCACAGATTCTCCTCTGGCTGCGTTCACATGTCTTACCGTCTAGGAGAGAAACGTAGGTAGAAGTGCAGATCGTCAGTTCTTCGTATATTATTTCCTATATCTATAAACGGCCTTCGGGTAGTAGTGAATCAACCTGGGTGCTCAGAAACGGCGTCCTGGTCTCGATCGTGAGAAGCGTCTCCGCTCAATGGGAGTCGTGCGCTGACGTCACGGTCGATCTAGAAAGGAAAATGGGCGGAAACGAAAGAGGAAGCCGTCTGCGGGACGAAATGACCAGACGAATGCATTTCCGACCGTGAAGGCTGCTGTGTTTTCATTTTCAAAATTATTAAGGACAGTAGTATGTATGTAATGGTATAGTAAGGAAAGGCCAAGGTAAGTGCTACGTGCTGGCTGATGAAGCATTTAAAAAGAAATAAATAAAAGTTACAACGAACGTTAAATATTTAAATTATTTTGACAATACTTACATTTTTAAAAATGTAAGCAGTCCGCTACGTCGACGCTATAAAGGTGACTTAAAATACATTTGATCGACAGCCAATCCAAACGAGGTATCGTTGAAATCTCGCTTTTCTTTAAAACTCGCGAGATCTTAGTACGGCCTTTCTCCCTGAGCTGCTGGTGAGGAAAGTGTACACATTCAGGTAAAATATAAAAAATTTTGGATAAACGACTAGTTACTCAAACTGTCGACAACGAGTAGTACTGTGTACATGCTTAGAAAATATCTGTGTTCATTAACGTTCGTGTGTGGTTGTTGTTACGTACAGTATTAAATCTGTTGTTGTCTTCTCTCCGGCGGTACAGGCTTCAATGTTATGATACAGGCCTTTATAATTAGAGCTTCCGGTCATCATAAGCGCAAATTTCATCTTGCTTAATTTCCATAACATTTTTGATTTATATACATATATTCTTATTGTATATGCAATGATTCGTTTGCGTTTTCTATATATTACTGTGTCGTTGCATTAGTCTTTCTCAAACTATAATCTTTATAAAGTAAACATAATAGTATGCGTTTATATCAAGAGTGTAATTTGCAGACAATACATTAACAAAGATGTATATTAAACGACCTTAATTAAACTCGGTTATTTAACTTGAATGAAATATACAACTGGGATATTATAACAACCTATACATAAAAAGTTGATCTAGCTTGCAAGCTGTCTTTTCCAATGACTGAAACTATAGTTTTAATTTTTATGTAGTAATTCATTATTATTATTATTATTATCTTATACATCATGTTTGTATATTTGTCAATGCAGAACACTTCATGATGAGTTATGCTGAAAAGCCAGACGACATAACACGAGATGAGTGGATGGAAAAGCTCAATAATGTTCACATTCAGCGGGCAGACATGAATCGACTCATTATGAATTATCTGGTGACAGGTAGGCAGTCAACTGACCACTTGTATTTTCACCGTATACTGCAGCTTTAATACACGTGTTTGTAGATCTTTTTCATAATTTTTGTTTTTGTTTGCGTAGAGGGTTTTAAAGAGGCAGCTGAGAAATTTAGGATGGAATCAGGCATTGAGCCAAGTGTTGATTTGGACTCTCTGGATGAAAGGATAAAAATTAGGGAGATGGTCTTGAAGGGACAAATTCAAGAGGCCATTGCACTGATCAACAGTCTGCATCCTGAGCTGCTGGACACTAACCGCTACCTGTACTTTCATCTTCAGGTAAAGCAGATCAATGACTAATTGGCCTATGATGTATATTACATGTCTAAGATGACTTGTATAATAATTCTAATTGTGTGGACTATTTGGTTCGCAATGTAAATGCATCTGACTAAAAATAATGTTTCTATTTCGAACCGTAGATCTGTTACTTTATCTTTCAGAGCCTAACAAAACATCAAACCAACCGTAAGGTTTATCTAATGCAATAACCTTCAAGTGTGGATTTACTTTTTTGGGGCCACTATAAGTTTTTTTTTTATTTTGTAAACTGGCTGTTAAATGGATAGTTCACCCCAAAATGAAAATTACTCCATGATTTACTCACCTCAAGTCATCCTAGGTGTATATGACATTCTCCTTATATATATATTAAATTAATATATATTAAGTTATATTAAAAATATCTTGGCTCTTCAAAGCTTTATAATGGCAGTGAATGGTTATATCGTTTTTGAAGTCTGTAAAAGTGCATCTATCCATCATATTACTGCTCCACACGGCTCCTGTGGGTTAATAAAGGCCTTCTGAAGCAAAGTTTCAGGCCTTCTGAAGCAAAGTTTGTGTAAGAAAAATATCCATATTTAAAACTTTATAGACTAAAATAACTAGCTTCCGCCAGTCAGCGGTATGCGAGTAACCCCCGACGCTACGTTTGGTTTTGCTCTGTCTTCTGCGCTTATGTGTTCGTCAATACGCATGCGTCAAGGGTTCAAGAGTCAACGGTTACTCTTTTTGTGCAAGTCGACTTGCACACCGCTGACCGCCGGAAGCTAGTTATTTTAGTCTATAAAGTGTTAAATATGGATATTTTTACACAAACGTGCCACTTTCAGAAGGCCTTTATTTATCCCCCGGAGCCGTGTGGAGTAGTAATATGATGGATAGATGCACTTTTATGGACTTCAAAAACGACATAACCATTCACTGCCATTTATAAAGCTTTGAAGAGCCAGGACATTTTTAATATAAAAATTTTATTCGTCTGAAAGAAGAATGTCATATACATCTAGGATGACTTGAGGGTAAGTAAATCATGGGCTAATTTTCATTTTTGGGTGAACTGACCCTTTAAACTTAACACACACAGTTTCTGCCAATCTCATGTTAATCTTGAGTATTGCATCCTTCATATCTCCGAAGAGTCTTTAGTTTTAACAGATTTATAAAAGACCAATACGCTGTACCGATTCTTTCCGAAAACAGCCGAGGTCTTGGAAGTGTGCAGTGTGATGAGCGCGCACACAAAATACATCATTGCATTATCCCTGGATAACTTTTGATTCACTATACGTTCGTGTTGTTTGTGCACTTGCTCGCCGATTGCGGTTCCGACTCATGACCGGGATCTTTTATTGCTTTGACCGCTCCATCTTTCAGTTTCAAACAATCTTCAAATCCAGCATCGAACTGGGCCTTGTTTCTAAAACATTCGTGCACACTCCGTTGCTGCATCCACTGTTCCCTTAACGCTGGGTTCTTTGAGAAGCTGAATAAGGTTATCTTTCCCTCACAACCAAAAGCACACTTCTTTGGTGACCTTGTTGATTTCGTGGTCTAAAAACAAAATGACAAATCTTTCTCAAGCAAGTCCTGTACAGGTCTGCCAACGACTTCGGAAACCCGAACAAAGCACGTCGATGCTCTTGCTCTGGTTGATGTGAGAAGGGGGAAACTTTCAGAAACTTTTGACAGAAATTCTCTGTCATACGTCCAACTCGTTTTTTGAAACTTTGGCATTAATTTGGCCATGAATCCAACTCTTTAACAGTGTAAATAAGTCAGAATGCATGCAATAGAAATCCCCTTTAATATTAATCTACATATGTATATAACACTTGCAAAAGATTTTGTACGGTTTCATTGTGAATCAAAGTTTTGTAGTTTTTAGAATGATTGTCTGCTGAATGACAGGAGAATGATTCCTTCCTATAGCAACAACACCTGATTGAGTTGATTCGCCTGCGGGAAACTGAGGCTGCATTGGAGTTTGCACAGACACAGCTGGCTGAACAGGGAGAGGAAAGCCGTGAGTGTCTAACAGAGATGGAGCGCACCCTTGCACTCCTGGCTTTTGATAACCCAGAAGAGTCGCCCTTCGGAGATCTGCTTAACATGATGCAGAGACAGAAGGTAACATATTGCTTTAAATAGAACAACCTTCATTTAATTTTTTGAACCTGAAACTAGTACAACTGATGATATGCTGTCTCTCTCTTTATATTGTTATTTTAATAAAATAAACCTCTGCTACCAGACAGTTGCGGGTACCTTGGCACATTACACATTGGCAGATAAAGATAATTTATATGTTTGAATTGGAAAAAACAAAATGTCTGATAAGAAATCTCAGTGGCTAGTTAAATAGTGTATTCATCAGCTATACTACCATTCAAAAGTCTGAGATCTGTAAGATATATTTGTAATGGTTTTGAAAGTTTTATTCAAAGTCTTACTCAACAAGGCTGTATTTGTTTGATATGAAATGTATTAAACCAATAATATTGTAAAATATTGTTCTAATTACTGTTTTCTATTTCAATATAATTTAATCCTGCACTGGCTGATTATGTTTGTGGAAACCGTGATACATTTTTTTTTTTTTTAGGATTCTTTGATGAATAACAAGTTCAAAAGAAAAGCATTTATTTGAAATATAATAATATTATTATTATTATTGTAACAATTTAAAAGTCTTTGCTGTCTTCTTTGATTAATTTAATTCCTGCGAGAGAAAATTTCTTGATGACATTATTATAATAATTTTTTTAAGGTCCCATATTGTCAAAAACTGAAATTTCCTGGCTTTTTTCATGATAACTCAGGTCTTGGGGGGTTGTAACTACCATATGAGTTTCAGTACAGTCAATCCACAGTCAAATGCACACAGCCTAGTAGCTGTGCCTTTCCTCGAGCTGTTGTGACTTCCATTAAAATGTGATGTCAGAACTACTCAGTCACCGCCTTCATTCACCACCCCGAGCACTGCCCAACGTCCCACTCTCCTTTTGCCAAACCCCCAGACAACATCGTGTCCATGCCATTGCTGAGCAACAAGACGGTAACATGTCAAGAAAACGCTGTTCAGTCGATGGAAGTCAGGAAACTACATCATTGCACAGGCTTCCGAACAACATTAATATAAGAGGCCAGTGGCTAATGCTTATTTATTCGGAAATACAACTGTAATTTAGTTCGACCTTAACCATCTGTTCTGCACATTTCACAAGTGACTGCTTCATCAGTCAAGCACAGTAAGTAAACTATGCATTAAAGATGCTACTCATCAAAGATGCTACAGTCCCTACATTGTTGGGTCTGATCTTAAATCCGCAACCCTTAAAGTCCTCATGAAATCAAAATTGACCCTATTTACTTTGTTAGCACACATTACAGATCTTAGGGTGAACAATTAATCTGTGCAAGTTAATACACAGAAAAAAAAATTGTTTGCCGCGGTAATCTTTAATCAAAATCTGAAAAGTAACTTCCGGTCTGGAAACGGCGTTCCTTCTCAGATGATGTCAGTTTGACGACTTGGGTTTGAAAATGTGTAACCGCTCCCCTCCAACCGTTAGTCTGCTATGAGCCGAGAGATGGAGAGGAGGAGCGCTGAAGTAAAACCCCGCCCTCTATTCAATATTCCGTTTCACTTGGAAACACGTCACAGCACTGGGACTTTAAGTAAACTTCTCACACATTTTATGTTACATTATGGAGCCAGCATAATCTTAAATTATAGTTTTATGCAAACGGTTATGCAACGCTAACGTGTTGTTAATGTGTTCCTAACCCTAATGCCGAAAGTAAATAAATAAAATAAAAAAAATTACCATTCTGAAACATCCTGTTGTAAGCGTGTTTGAGGAGGTGGTTGGTTGTCTCCTGTCGTCACTGATTTGGGGTCTGAGTTCGGCTCAAACATGTAAGGCCAGACAACATTTTCCCTCAGCAGTGACTACCGGTGTTCCTATTAACCTTACTTGTAAGTATCACCAAACCACTAAGAATATATATATATATATATAAAATATTCTTAAGGACATCAAAACCTAAAATAAAACTCCAGAAAGGTGTACAATATGTGACCTTTTTAATGTAAATCTTACTGCCCCCACACTTTTGAGAGATGGTGTAGTTTGACCAGTAGGTAATAAAACGTCAATATGAAATATTAAGTACTTAATGTACATTCCCAGTTTTACTGTAAATTATACATCAGTGCATGTTATTCCAAAAAATATATAGTTTGTCCTTTTTGTAATCTGTACTGAAAATGTAATAACTCTGAAATGACTTTCCTTTTCTGCAGATGTCACTTGGTTTTCCTTTGAGTAATATTTACAATCCTTTCATTTAGTGTAAATTGTGATATTTGTAGACTGTAATGAAGGGCATCATTTATTTAAAGGGGCTATATGTAGAATTCAGAAACTTTTCAGAAACCTTGTTATTAGTGACACCGGTGGCCCAGCTTCTACTCCAAGATATGCAATAGAATATGCTCCTACCTTAACAAGAGCTTAATCATCATAGAGACTCGATAATATCGAAGTAGTACCACCGGAGTGATACTATATCACTTATAGCGTGGGAATGGCAATAGGCCATGAAGAACCATCCCGTGTTAAAATGAATACATGAATATGATTTATATGGGATTTCAAGCAATTGGGTGTTCCCATCTGAAAGAATATTGAATGAAGGCTGTCGCTTTCATTGTTCTTCTCAATTTACATTTAAGACGGCTTCATTTATATGTTGAGTGGGAAGACTAATGGAATATAGTATAAAAAGTTTGAGCAGAGACTATTCAGGGTTCATTCTGACGCCGATGAACCCAAAGTGTTACATGTACTTTGTCAATACTATGCTACTGCTTCATCAAGATCTTCAACGTCCTTATATTTCTTTCTTTCAGAGACCACAGTTTGAATTAATCCCTTTTCTTTGCATGACACACTGATGTTACAGTACAGAATGACTCTTTCGGCATTATCCTGAATGCATTCATTTCATGCGTCATAGAACGGAAGACAGGCTCTCGGGAGCGTGTGTAAATGTCACATCCTTTAGGTTTTAAGAGTCCTTCCAGAGTCCTTCAAGTAAAAATCAGTCTACAGGCTTTCATATACAATTCTTGGAAGTCAGGGAAGGTCTTGTTTTTTAAGTTTCATTTATAAGCTGTTCACACATTGGCAATACAAAAGTGATTAATGCATGCAAATTCTTAAATATGACCCCTTTTAATCTGCCAGTGATTGACAGCATGTGGTCTTCTGTAACAGGTGTGGAGCGAGGTAAACCAGGCAGTGCTGGACTACGAAAACAGGGAGTCGACACCGAAACTTGCCAAACTCCTCAAACTGCTGCTGTGGGCTCAGAACGAGTTAGACCAGAAGAAAGTCAAGTACCCCAAAATGACAGATCTTAGCAAAGGCACCATCGAGGACCCCAAGTGAAAACTAACCGGCATCTCTATGCTTGCATTCTACGGGGAACAAAATGGACGCTTTCCCTTTCCTTAACTATTTATACTCAATGACTGACACTCAAACATCCTTTTATCAACCTTTTGTTTTGTTTACTTGTTGTTTATCAGAGACTTTGCATTACTTGAGTTGTGGAAATGAGATTAAGATTTAAGGATGACTTCTAGCCAAAATGGAAACACTTTTGATCGCAGATGGATTTCTGTGAATTATTTGTTTTTTTGTTACCACAATGTTTGACTTGCTGAGCTGAATTGATTGCATTTTAGCCATTTTGTTTTTGCAGAGGATTATTATCTTTCTATTTTGTCAGCAAATACAGTTGAGGACTGAACCACACTATTTAGATTTACCTTCTCTTTGACTGTGTCCGCTGATGTGAGGTACCTAAGGCACGATAGTGGTGTCATCAAGGACAGTGAATTGATTGTACCAATACGATGAACGAGTTCTGTGTGCTTTCACAACTTTTATTTGCAGTGCACGGGTATGCGTGTAAAAGGGCCCTGTCAAAGAAAATCTGCCCTTTTTCGAGTACTAATGTTATTGCATTATAATGTTATAAAGTCATGTGACATTGTTTTCTACTGTACATTGTCATAGTATTCCTGCTTACATTGACATTCAATTGTGATTTATAGATATTGCAGAGATCAAGTTGTAAGCTTCTGAAGTCAGATGCTTTACATAGGTATTAAATATTCTTTTTTTTTTTTTTAATCCTCAAACTCTATTTGAATATCAAAGTTGCTGCTGTTGTTGGATGTTATGGCCAAATACTTATGCTGTGATACCTAATTAAATATTGCAGAAGGCTTTTTTTTTTTTAAAATATATATAACGAATTAATATGTGGTGAATGAAAGCCACCCAAATTGGCTGTCTTATGCCTGATTATGATAATTGTTTGTGGTTGGCTGTTAAAGACACAACGTTAGAAATTACACTTCAAACGAGCCAGAACAAGAATCTGCTATGACAACTCGGATTTTGTCTTGTAAAAGTTTATTTCTTTAGCAATGTAATCTTATCCAGGTAATGGACAAGATTTGTACCCTCGGGCCGACGATTCTTTTCTTGTATACTATATATATATATATATGTGTGTGTGTGTGTGTGTGTGTGTGTGTGTGTGTGTCCGATTAATTCATAAATTAAAAGCAAGTTAATATTTTAATCGTAGAAATGTTACAAAATAAATCATGTTTATTTTAACACACGTGAAACAGAGTTAGTTTAATGAACAGAATTTTAAAAATGTGTGGGGAAAAAAAGTCAGTCAAGAAATGTAAACTAGTGTTGTTTACTATAAAAGCAAATTATGTTCTATTTTTTTCTTTTTATGAGCTGAACAATGACTGCAACAAACTGGGATGCATGGATTTCCAACAAAGACCCTAAATAGAAAATCGCATTAAACATTTTTGTAACGTAATACCGGAATGGCGTAAGATAAAGGCGATTTATTTTCGTGAGTCGTTTTTTTTAAACGAAATGTTTAATAGAACCGATTCGCGTACACGATTCAGACTTGGTGTATCTGTAATTATTTTGGTACCAATCGTCTACTATTGTTATTTTGGTATCAATCATTGCGTCTACTAAACCTGTCCGCTCGCCTGTCGCATAAAAAACATCTTGATATGGCTTTCAGTTTCACGTTCAGGTATGCTGCCCAAGGCAGAGGCGAAATCATGACTGGATGTGTAACGTTACTGTTAAGAGTGGAAGAGGCTGAGTCACGTTACTTCCTGGTTTGAAGCGCCAGTGGTTGGAGGAACTGCGTGGCTGAAAAAAGAAACTGACACGTGGATCACCATCAACACTTCAGGAATCAGGAAAAACCTGAAATTCCTCCCGCTGCGTTGTAGCAGCTGTGAAAGCCGAAAGTGCGCTCATTTATGTCGATCGCTGGAGCGCAATGGATGCGGCAGGGATGTGATAAGGAGATGCTTCCGCGAAGAAACTGGGATAGAAACATATTGTTTTCATTGCTTTGCTCTTTTGCCTGTCACGCTCGCAAAGACTGACCCGAGAGGACATCAGAGCAGATAGGTGCAAACGGATATATTTGTCGTTGAATGGCAATTCTACAAAAACATGGAAAGAACTCTTGTCCAGATTTGGCCAGTATTAAGGAGAATCCCGCAGAAAATATCGGACAAGCTGGATCACAGAAGAAGTGGGCAGAGTCGGGTCAGAACTGGACAAGGTGAGACCACCACCTCACCAAACTTTCCTCTAAATAATGCTTATTAGTCGAAAGCAATTAATTAATAGAAGTACATTTCTATGATAATAATGTATATGAATACATTATATAACAAGGTATATTAATGTTATGAACTGTATATAAAGCCATTTATTCTAAGACACACCAGTTACCATTTCAAATTGAAATTTATCTCAGCAACAAATTATGAGTAGTCAGAATGATTATTTTAATGTCAGTTTTTCTTTATTTATCCAGTTATTTTAGAAGTTTCATTCAGAATGGGAAATGCATTGTAAACAAGCATGCATTGGAATTAACTTGCATTTAAAGTTAATTAGGTCAATTAAATAATATCAGATTTTAATTTTCAGGAACTTTTGATTGAATGTATTAGTAAATGTTGAAATAATAAATGTGTTTTATACGCATTATTAATTTTAACTAATGTTAACAAATGCACCTTATTGTAAAGTGTAAATAATATAATTCTGTTCTAAATCAGAGGGTTAAAATAAATTTGTTAAACTTGGTATTTAGGTCATCTTTTTAGTAAAAAGGTTGATGAACTAAGTGCGTCAGCGTTAGTGCATCTGAAGCTAGTTAACTTCGATTGGTACCTGCCAGTTAGAAATTGAATTTGTGTGCTTTGGCCTGTTCTCATATGAATCCTGTTTGGTGTCAAGCTAGGAAACCGGTTGTATCTCTCTGTCTCTAGGCCAGTAGCGAGGATATGGACGGTGGTGCTGTTGCTGGGCACATGTTTGCTGTACTGTGCCCGGGTGGCCATGCCTATCTGTGCAGTGAGCATGGCAGAGCGCTTCAGCTGGTCCAAGAGAGAGACGGGCATGGTGTTGGGCAGCTTCTTCTGGGGCTACTGCTTCACTCAGGTCCTTGGAGGATACGTCAGTGACAGGTTAGAGCACACTGACTCCATTGTTTCTGTTGGTCTAACGCAAAATGAAATGTGTTCTGTACATATTGGATCCTGAGTTCTAGGCTGTTACTTTTTTAAAGTTAATATTTGATAGAATGTAAATAATTGTAACTATAGTTGGGCAACAGTCAGTGGATCACATAAATCAGCATCAGCAGTATATCAACAGAATAAATTAATGAATACTGCATTTATTTTCAAGGAATCACTCGTCACATAATGCATAAAGGTAGACAGTTTTAAGGTGTCAAAGAAAGAGAGAGTGCACGGTGCATTCATTGGTAGATATTACGTTAATGTGACGCAATCTGTGGTTTAAGGGTGTGGCTCTATTTTAAAACGTCATCCTTTGCTATCTGTCGAAACTGCATGAAATATTTGTGTCTGATAGGTTGTGGGTGCTATGCAAACAGTTATGAGGACAATTTTCCATGCTGTCTGCTTATACATTAAAATAATATTAAAGAACTTACTGCAAGAGTACATAATATGGTGCACATTTAAACTGTGAGATAAAGTACAGTAATTTTACAAAACGTTCAAAGTCTAGTGGCCACCAGAGAGCCACAACCTGCTCAGAAATAAGACTGAACATAATGAAGTATGTGATGCAAATGAAGCTTGCCATGAATCGCTTGTCTGCATTGGTCCCATGCTGCAGATCTAAGGACTGAAACAGCGCTACAAAGTTTTTAAAATATGGAATGGAATGTCTGTTTTGCTCTCAAAAGTATTTTTAAATACAAAAAAAAATTGATGTCCTGTTCATAAATGCTTGTATGTGTTTTTGATGATTTGTTTGGTGTTTAGGGTGGGAGGAGAGAAAGTGATGCTGTTGTCAGCGGCAGCATGGGGAGCAATGACAGCCTTCACGCCAATCTTAGCCCATTTCTGCTCCCAGCCCATCGTCTCCATGACGGTCTGCCGCTTCCTCATGGGCCTGCTGCAGGGTGAGTGATTGTCCCAGAACGCACCGAACTTCACATAACTGTGCTTATGTGCGGTCATGCCGTGTGGATTGTCTACTTGGATCTAAGGATATTGAAGTACAATAATAGTTGAAGCTTGGAGAAAGTTACAAAACAATATTCAGCTGTTCTCAGTGTTTTTCTAAGTGGGGCTGTAGTTTGCTGCAAACCGCAGCTGAGCTGTGCTGTTATTAGGGGAAACTTTGCTTGCTTGGTAAATTATTACAAATTGCTAAATGTTCCCTCCTCCTCTTTTATGAGGAGAACGTTTGCTGTGGAGTAGAGCATAGTTGTGCTGGGGTTGGTAAAGCGAGGAATCCAACCATTATCATGCTCTGCCTTGCAAGTTAATTATACTGTATGTCATTGTACTGATGTTGTATTCTCTTGAAACTAGTGAAAGTGGTCTGTAAAAAAACTCACTGGACTGCTATAAAAGTCCCATTTAGATTCCTTTGTCAGCATACATGCTCAGAAAAAAAGGTACAAAAGCTGTCTCTGGGGTGGTACCCTTTCAAAAGGTACACCTTTGTACCTCAAGATGCATATTGGTAGACCTAAAAGGATCAAAAGTGTACCTTTTGAAAAGGTACTGCCCCAGTGATGCTTTTGTACCTTTTTTTTTTTGTTCTTTTTTTTTGAGACTGTAGAGGGAGCCGCAGTTTGGCTTTTTGTTACAAAAATGTTAAAGTTTGCTGAAAGTTATTAAAGGAACACTCCACTTTTTTGAAAATAGGTTCATTTTCCAAGTCCCTTAAAGTTAAACAGTTGAGTTTTACCGTTTTTGAATCCATTCAGCCGATCTTTGTATCTGGCTGTAGCACTTTTAGCATAGCTTAGCATACATCATTGAATTGGATTAGACCATTAGCATCACGCTCAAAAACATGACCAAAGACTTTCAATATTTTTCCTATTTAAAACTAGACTCTTCTGTAGTTACATTGTGTACTAAGACCAACGGAAAATTAAAAGTTGCGATTTTTCTAGACCGATATGACTAGGAACTATCTCTCATTCCTGCGTAATAATCACGGAACTTTGCAGCCGTACCAAGGGCGCAGTCAATTCACACCCAGCGGTGTCACAAGCGCTGCAGTCATCTACATCACTCATAAATCACAATAACTGATCAAATATCGTATACATTCTGTGCTGAGGCTTCGGAACGTGTGCAGGGTTTTTCCTGCATTGAAATTTATTTGGCGGCCACTAAAACAAATTTTTGTCCTGCCAAAGCTTTATTTCATCAGTTATTGTGATTTTTATGAGTGATGTAGATGACTGCTGCGTTTGTGACAGGGCGCATGTTAACTGAGTGACAGAGAGAATGAGCAGAGCGCGTGCACCCTCTCTGTCTTCAAAACAAGCATAAAACACAGGTAGCGTTAGCTAAAGACAACAGCAGTGCCTTTTCAATCTGGTTATTCAAGCCAACTAAAATAATAATGTTATACTTATAACCATGGGTAATGATACACTTCGTCCTGTCTGGCCATATCCTTTAGATGCCGTACTGCAGTACGGGTAACACTGTCCATGTTTTCCAAATAGTCATCTGGTCCAAAGTGCTTTGAGCAAACACGCAATTTCTTGATTGAATCTAAGTTACTATCTAAGTTTTTTTGATATCTACGTTCAGAGCAGCCAACCATTGATTCTTTTGTTCCTTGTTTTTCATTGGTATTCTGTGAAACATGATGGTAGAATACAATTTGCCGGCTGCAACTCTGCATTATCTGCAACTACACAAACTTAGTGCCGGTCACATTGGAGGTTACCTATCTGAGGACTACTTCTAGGCGCTGCATAATATCATTGTGCCGCTGCGCCCATGGTACGGCAGCAAAGTTCCGTGATTATTACGCAGGAATGAGAGATAGTTCCTAGTCATATTGGTCTAGAAAATTGCAACTTTTAATTTTCCGTTGGTCTTAGTACACAATGTAACTACAGAAGAGTCCAGTTTTAAATAGGAAAAATATTGTAAGTCTGTGGTCATGTTTTTGAGCGTGATGCTAATGGTCTAATCCAATTCAATGATGTATGCTAAGCTATGCTAAAAGTGCTACCTCCAGATACAGAGATCGGCTGAATGGATTCAAAAACGGTAAAACTCAACTGTTTAACTCTAAGAGACTTGAAAAATAAGCCTATTTTCAAAAAAAGTGGAGTGTTCCTTTAATAACATCATCTTGTCCAGGCTTCTGTTATGAATCAGAATGTTCACACCATGTCAGAATTACCGTAATTATGAGATACCGTCTTGTAAGAACTTGTAATTACAACTTGTGAACTCTGAATTTTCTTTTTTTGAGAGCTACTTGTACCGTGTGACCACTGCAGATTAATTTTGGTGTTGATGCCGTTGCCATAGAAATGCATAATTCCAAGGACATGGGCGGCTCCAATCTCGTAATTACAACATGATGTGAATGAAGCAAAACAGCTTTACATTATTATTCATAATTATGAGAACAGTACAAATCGTAATATTACAATACAATACTGCTTACACATTGCAAAATAGAATCTATAATACAGGATAAAATACAAAATGAATATTTGTAAAGTGTGAGGATGCTCAATATATCATTTATCAGTGTACATAATAAATCAATGAATCAATTAATTTATTTACTTATTGAAATATAAATAATTGTTTTTCTAATTAATTGTTTATTTATTAGTACCACAGTGTGTTTTTGGTATAGGGTGGGTATAAGGTGGTATATTTGTTGGTTATTATTCATAACATGAAAACAATAATAATCCACTTTTGGCAACCCGCAAATGAGTGTGTTTGTTTTCTTGGCACTCAGGTGTTCACTACCCGTCTCTGGCCAGTCTGTGCTCTCAGAAGGTGGTGGAGAGTGAGAGGGGTTTCCTCATGAGCACAGTAGGAAGCGGCTCATACCTGGGGTTAGTGTCTGATCTGTCTCTGTTTCATGTGGAAATGTAACCAATGTCTTTCAGACTGAATTTGTGTCACTGTATGTGCGTGTAGAACTCTGGTGATCGGAGGTGTCGGCTCTCTCATGCTGGACTTATATGGCTGGGAGAGTGTGTTCTACGTCTCTGGGCTTCTGTCTGTGCTCTGGGCGTATTGCATGTGGAAGTATCTGCTCAAAGGAGAGGGTAAGTACAGGATACACAAGCACAAACATACACAAGTCCTGAGAATCTCTAGGTACCTCAAAATTTGATTTTGATTGGGGTCAGTATGATTGTTTTAATGTTTTTGAAAGAAGTGTCTTGTGCTCAACAAGGCTGCATTTATATGATCTAAAGTGGAGTAAAAATACTGGGAAACTTTGTATAATTTCAAACGTCTGTTTCCTATATGAATCTTTTTAAAAATGTAATTTATTCGATGGTAAAGCTGAATTTTCAGCATCATCACTTCAGTGTCACATGACAGCTTTAGCCGTTTTACCTTTACTACCTTCTTCAAACTGGGTGATGGAGTTTTAAGTGTCTAATTAGGTTTGTTGTGTTGTGCGCTTTCCTGGTGGTTCCTCTGCGGTTTATTTTAACCTTACAAGTTTTACAAACGGCATAATTAGTGTAGTCTTCGCTCACAGTAAAAAACTTCCATGCCAACGATATGTTTGCATGCGGCTGTGAGCGTGAGCGTGGCTGTGACGTCAATGTCGCGGCCGTGCTTGTGTTTACAGCCGCATGTAGACGGATTGGCTCAAAATCAGAGACACGCGAGACTGATTGGCCGATCATGCAGAAAATCGGCCAATTCCGATCCCTGGCCGATCCATTGGTGCATCTCTAATAATATATATGTGTATATGTACACTACCAGTCAAAAGTTTGGACACACTTTCCTATCAGAGAATGGGAAAGTGTGTCCAAACTTTTGACTGGTTGTGTGTGTGTGTGTATATATGTATATATGTGTGTGTATATAATAATAATAATAATATAATAATAATAATAATAATAATAATAATAATATTATATATATATATTTTTTTATTATTATTATTTTTTTTTTTTTTTTTTCGATTCTTTGATGAATAAAAAGTTCAAAAGAACAGCATTTATTTGAAATAGAAATCTTTTGTAACATTATTTAAAAATCTCTTTACTGTCACTTTTGAGCAATTTACTGTATCTTTTCTGAATAAAATTTAATTTCTTAAAATCTTTCTGACCTCAAACCTTTGAGGGTAGTTTATTTTGTAACGATTCCATAATTGCCGTTGCCTTTCTAAAATATGTAAAATATTTGGCTGCCACGATTGGCCAATCAGAATCAATAATTCTAGAAAACTGTAGCAAGGAAATTTGATAATTTATTGGTTTTCCTTTATGCTGTGTAATCCATTTTTGGTAGTTTGACTGATACATAGGTAAATATAATTTAAAAAAATTATATTTCGGTGTTAAGTACTTTAAGTGTCTCTCTCTATCAGACACTGTAGCAGTGCTGTTATTCTGTTCTTTAACATGTGTTCAGCTGTTTGTTTAAAGGCAGATTGTGCTTGTTTGTCAGGTCCCATCATCACACTGGAGTCTCTGGGCAGCGCTGGAACCCAGTCCAAACTGTCCAAGAGAAACTGGCTGCGTCTCTTCAGACAGCCAGCTGTGTGGTGAGATTAGCACCTGAATAGTGTGTGTGTGTGTGTGTGTGTGTGTGAGAGAGAGAGAGAGAGAGAGAGTGGATGCTGAACAAAGGGTCTTTGCTGAGCTCCCATAAAGGCCTGATTCACATCCGCTCCATGTCTGTCTATATATAGAGCACTCAGAAACACAGTAACAGTACTCTGTCTGTCAGCCAAACATGGCTGCACACATGACGTGGATGTTTTTTGTGACATTTTATTTGAAAAAATCATATTGATGTATAAGGAAAAGTAGATAGTAATTATAAAAGAATTTAAAAATGCTGCATTACTGCTCAGCTGTATTTTACCATGTTGATTTATGCTTAAGTGTGCGTGCACCTTCAGTGTCTTTTGTCTGACAGGCTGCATTAGTGTCATTCATTCTGTCTGTTTTTTTTCAGCGCCGTCATTATTACACACTTGTGCACCGCCAGCACCTTCTTCACACTGCTGTCATGGCTGCCAACATTTTTCAAGGACACCTTCCCTGATGCCAAGGTAAACTGAACTGCGCTCTTTCAGACAGCGTGTGAGAACATGATCTGTGTCAAAGCAAAAGAATATCAGTCTGCATACTGAGATTTCTCTCCTCCAATGTGGGAACAACAATCTCCAGTAATTAATTTCTGAGAGAGAGTTTATCATGTTAGTATGATGCTGTTCTGGTTGAACTCCAGCAGGGTGCTCCACATAATGCGCAAAACTGTAAATCTACATGTGTTGGACTGACCTATTGTTCATTGTGTGTCTCTGTGTGTGTGTTTGATTGTATGTCTGCATGTGTGTGTTTCCTCAGGGTTGGGTGTTTAACGTGATCCCATGGTTTGTGGCCATCCCCTCTTCCCTGTTTAGTGGATGCCTGTCAGACCATCTAATCAGTCAGGGTACGAAACTGCACAGATACATTTAAAGATATAAGCTCACATTTGTTCCTCATATCAGTCTTTTTGGTAGACATGAGAAAGGCAATTAAATAGTCCCTGATTTTTTTTTTCATTAGTGTCAACAGCTGTGCTCTGTAATCATTGTGTCGTGACTTTGCTCTTTCCCACCAATGTTACGTGTCTGTTTGACTTTTACGGTGTTGTAAATGTCAAGTCTACACGACTGTAATTGTCTTATAAAATCTGGTAAATGTTCCTCACCTCACACATTCAAACTCTCGCCCCTTTCTTTGTCTCTTAAAGGTTTTGATACTGCGTCAGTGAGAAAACTCATGCAGGTACATTTGAAATATACACTCGCTCGCATTAATTCGATCAAAAATAGTTTACAAAACTGCTAAATATTACAATATAAAGTAACAGTTGTCTCTTTTAATGTATTTTAAAATGTAGTTTATTATTGATATGTTGCTTTACTCAAGAAACATTTCTAATGTTGAAAAGTTGTGCTGCTTAATAAATACATTTTTGTAGACACTGATCATGAAATAGAATAGAAAGTTCAAAAGAACAGCATTTATTTGAAATAGAAATCTTAAATATTTTTACTGTCACTTATGATCAATTTAATGTCCTTTTGAAGGGTGGTGTAGATAACAATGCATTGAGCTGTGTGTTTTTTTTAGTTCTTCTCTATGGGCGTGTCCAGTGTGTTTACTCTGTTTCTGTGCGGGACCAATACCTTCCCCACAGCTGTGGCTTTCGTGTCTGCTACTATGGGCCTCACCACATTCAGCCACAGGTAATGCCACGCACTGCTTACACAAGCATTGAAACAAAAACTAAAAAACTGTAGAGCATGGCGCTGGAAACTGCAAGGTCATGGGTTTGATTCCCAGGAAATGCAAACATTAATGAAATGTATGTAAAATAATCATGCATTTGGCAGATACTATGTAAATGTGAACATATAATTCTCTCTTTCTGTATAGCGGGGTTTCAGTGAATGTTCAAGATCTCGCTCCATCCTGTGCCGGGGCTCTGTTTGGTAAGTATCATTATCTCTGCTTTAACCCAAACTATGATTGCACACTTAAAGCTCATTCACACCAAGAACGATAACTTTAATAACTATATTGGCATCCACACTAATGGACAATAACTTTGTTTGTTCTAAGCACACACTTCAGTTCTGTTCTGTTCTTCAGTGCACTCTTTTAAAGTAGGGAGGATTTTGATTGGCTGTCAATCTTGTTATTGTTCATCAGCTGAAAAAAAAAAACTCTGAAAGTGATTGCAAGTGTTATTTTGGTATTGTGTGTGTGTGTGTGTGTGTGTGTGTGTGTGTGTGTGTGTGTGATTTTATTTTTTTGTCTATATAATTTTTGTTCATGTTTTCGTTATTTAGTACTTGAACTTAAAGCCGGGAACACACTACGCGACTGAGGCAGATTATGAATGTAATTTTGTCGGGATGATCATGACCAAACGGACTGGGTCCGTTCCACTTGTGCTCAGTCGGTGTTTACAGTCAGCTGTTGCCTCACAAAGATTTTTCTAAACGCGCTTAATATTTGTGACTGACGCCGGCTTCTATGCTGTAGGAGACGCATTCCGTCAAACATCATTCATTCTTATTTTTGTCATTGTGTCAAATATTTTTTCTTATTTTGATGTTTCTTTAATATTATTCAAGTTAATGTTGCAATTAATTGTTTTATTCATTTTATTCTGCAGACAAATTTTTTTAAACTAAATCAAATTTAAGTTTTATTTCGATCTGCATTCTAATAAAAGTTAAACAGAAAAAATGACTTATGTAGGCTATATAACTGCACTTGTTTCTGAATATTTATTCATTTATATAGTCTAACAAAACCAATCACATCTGTAAATAAAATAATTTAATTTAATTATATCTAATATAGTTGAGAGAATATGATGAGGAAATACAGTGCCTTGAATATCTCTGTGGCTCTTCTTTCAGAGTTTCCAGTGTTGACAGTCCCGTTAAACAGAAAATTGGGAGCAGTGTACATTTACTGTATGTAGAATGTAAATTAAAATATACAAATAACATTTTGGTAACTGGTAACTCTTTGAATCTTGAGTTTTTGCTCAGAATGAAACAATTTGTTTTTAATTCCTGATTTGAGAATAACAAATCGCCCTACATTTATTTATTGATTTTAGGTATTAAAAAAAAAAATTATAATTAAATGAATCTGGAAAGACATAACGAAATGTGACTCGGGCGACAATAGATTTTTTTTTTGTTTTTATATTTATAAATTATAATTATTAAAAGATTTTATTCAAGACATTGCTGTGGCATCAATATGCATTTATCATTCTTACAATCACCATAAGAATGTCTACCTTCACCATGAACCTAAAATTTGGATTTCAACAGTTGTCCTCACCAAATTACTATCAAACATAGATTCGATAGGAAATTATTAGCAACACCCAACATAACAGGACGTTATGTTTAACATTTCATAAATGAAACGGCAGGGTTTTTCCAGGGTTTTTTTTTTTCCTGCACAAATTGTACTGCAAATAAGTAGCTGCAGCTGTCTGTTGACATCCGTGTTTGTTTTTGTATATAAGATCTGGCACAGTTAGGCAGAATGTCCCGTCATGACTTCATGGTGGCAGTCGTTAAGTGTGTAGTGGACTGAGTTGGTCATAAGTTTGTGCTTCTCTCTGGCTGTCAAAGATTAGAATCTACTAGTGGAAACAGTCTTTATGTGTGTTAAATTCAGTCTTAGAATGTTTCAGCTAGTCGTAAGTACATGTCCATCTTAAACCAAAATAAAATGACATGTTGCATTGGCAACTAATACATTTTAAAAATAAGTTGAATTTTATTTATATTTTTTATATACAATTTATTTTAAGCAAGAAAATATTTTCTATTAGTTTTAGTTAACCGTAACTGACCCTGATTCTAGTGATATTGTTCTGCAGTGTTATTGTTATAGTTGCGTTGTGGACTATCGTTATATTTTTAATTCTTAATGCGAACAGATTTATTGGGATTGACATCACTTTCCCGCCGGAACACGTCCCCTCAGCTGGCTGCATGTCTGGATTTAATTGGGAAAACTGTGAAAATGCAAGTCAAACAAACGATTATCAGTTTAAACTAAAGGTTAGACTCGATATAAGTGTTCCTTACAACTTACCAAAGATTCAGTGATCCATGGATATTGACATGCAGCCAGGAATCGTGTTTCCTGACATAATTTGCCTGATTTTTAATGCCGTGGAAATACATAAAGCAAATTTGCCTGTGAAAGCTTTACATAAATACAATATAGGTAGGTCTAAAGCTGGGAGATCACTTATATCCATGTTAATGTTATATCGTCCATCCCTAAAACTTGTAGTTTTTTTTTTTTTTTTTTTTTTCAGTGTTTGTTTAAAAACACTAAATTATGCAGAATATAAAATGGTCAATATTTAATTGACGAGTTGTCAATACAATATGTAACAAAACAATACATGGGGTATGACTGGCACAACGATAACTGCAAATCTACTGTTTGAGTCCAGTTGTTTCTGTGAATTGCAGCGATCCATTTGCTTCTGTTTTCTGTAGCTTTCGGCAGTCTGTAATGATATACCTCAGATTTCTTGTCAAATCTATATATACAGTCAACCTCAAAGCTCTTTCCCATTTGTTTTGTGTGTTTTTCGCGGCATTCACGCCGAAAACCAAAGCTGCTATTTAAACAAAGTACAGTGAATATTATGAGTCAGTGTCATTATCTCATGTCTTTTCTGAACCTGTAATATGTTTTATATTTCTTATAGGGGTGATGAATACCTGTGGGGCTTTTACAGGTAAGAACATAACTTTACATTTTAAAATGTAATGTTAATCACTTCAAATCAAATGAAATAAAAGGGACTGAGTTTAGTATGCTCTATGTGTTAATGCTGGGGTGTGTGTGTGTGTCCTTGTTAGGGGTCATCATGGTGTATTTCTCAGGGTATCTGATCGAGGCTAGTGGTTCCTGGGCGTCAGTTTTCGGCCTCATCACTGTAGTGAATCTGCTGGGTTTAGTCACGTTTTTAAGCTTCGCAGAAGCTCGCAGAGTGGACATAGATATAGCGAAAGGCCGTTACCACAACATCCACATCTGAGAGCACAGGGGACTGGAGCAGAGCAACACCATCCGGATATGGAGCTTATGGATCTGCTACGTTTTGTGTATGAGGGCTCGGGAAGGAAATGACTGGCTTAGAGAAGAAGGGGGCATCCTCAACAGTCAATGGTTTCTTCACTATGGCTCTTCAGAAACCTGTTTGGCATTTCTTTGGCTGAAGAGAATATAGTGAAATATGTAGGAGATCCTTAATAGATCTGTTATAGATCACTAAGAGCTACAGTATGAAGAGTGTTACTGAGTGTTTTGTCAAGGTCCATGCGCTCTTTCATTTCTGTTTTATCCTGTAGCACTTGTGCTGGTTTATAGTTGCAGTTGGATTAATATCATCATTACTGTGACCAAAGCAGTTCAGAAACCTGCAGTACACTGTCCGTTTAATCAGATGAAGACCAAAAGCTTGAGAGTTGAGTTTGAGAGTCTGACAAATACCTCATCTCAGACATCTGTTTCTTCCACAAGGTATGAGCTGTTGAAAGCTGTTTTGTTTGTTACTGCAGAATTGGAATTTGTCCCAGTTGGAAAGTTACTGTCATTAATGCTTTGTTAAACGCTGGTTAAACATGTTTAGCTGGCTGATTCCTTTAAAGCATTTCCTTTTGTCTCAGCTGTTGAGAATAGTTTCTGACCTTTAAAAGAAGTTTCTGTTTCAGCCTTTGAAACAAACTGCTAGTTTCCTTTTGTGATTTGATTTAATTATTCGGGACCTTTTCTCGGAGGGCCATTTGTTTGGACCAAGAAGTTGCACAACGAAATGAATGTATTATGGTGATAAGCTTTATTATGTAGAGACAAGATCCTGAATGGAATGATTTGACCAAAAACGATTTCAATTCAAGTCATACAACTTGAATATTTAGCCTGTAAGTGCATATTTTTCATGTTCAATTATACAGAAAGGGTCACAAATTGTGCTGTAAATCTCCCATTCCCCAGTTGTCATTGCTTTGAGTAAAATAAATGTTACTGTTAGTTACTTTAAAAAACTGAAAGAAAACCAGTCCCTAGGAAGGCTTAGCTGTACTTATTTCAATGTGCATTAAAACCTGCAATACAGTTCTGCTGTTATTGCAGGCCTACTGCTAGGAAAGATCATGGCAGATTTGCTAAGAAACGGGGTTGGGGGGTAACTTGAATTATTATATAACTTTCTTCTCTGCAAGGGACTCAAAGAAATGTAATTTCTTTCCATAACAAAATCATAAGAAATATGTTCACAATTTTTTTTTAAATACATAGATTAGATACCACTGTGTAGAATATATATACTGTAGACAATATTTCAGAATTCTTTTATATTTATTGATTTGTATTTGATTTAGAGGTTAGATTGAAAATGATTATGATTTATTGCTTTGCTTATACATATTGTGTTTTTTTTTTTCTGGTTCCTTTCCCTTCATGTGTTTTTGTTCTGGCGGATGCAGCTTTATAGAAATGCCATCTCACACACACACACACACACACACACACACACACACACACACACACACACACACACACACACACACATATATATATATATATATATATATATATATATAATATTTTTTTTTTTAATGCTGTTTAATTTGATATTTAATGTGTTATTGTTCTACAATAGACTGTTCTGCATAACTGGATTATGATTGTGGGGCTTGTTTCATCACAGTTGACAATAACTTGCATTAGAGTGGCGATGAAAAAACGTTGCATATTTATTACGCTTGCTTCATTCCTTATGAAACTTAACTCACTCAAGACTATAGATGAGCTGTGAATTAATGCAATGTCATGCCATCCTGAGACAGAGGTTTTGCCGAAAAATGAATTAATCAACATCGCATTCTTATTTTGGAGACAAATGTCACATGAAAAAGAAATGTAAAACCATGTAAATGCAGTATTCTGTATTTGTAAGCATATTTTGTTGAAATATAAAACTATATTTTATCAAGGGAAATATGTTTTGTGTATTCATTTACTCCAACAGTGATCCGAGACGTATTGGTTGTACTGGGAACCACACCACCAGGGGGCGGCAGAGTCCAGAAAATCGCGTAGTTTTAGAGGCCTTGCCTCGCAGTCAGCTAACTTTCTGGCACAAACATTTAAATGCTGAAAAGAGGCCTTTATGCGTGCAATTGAAAGTGCGAGGGCGGACATATGCGTGCATTTAACTGGAGTGTCATGGCTAACACCTCCTGACTGTAGCATCATTACACCTCAATTTCCAGTCAAACTTCGCCAACGGTGTCCACCCAACAACTTCCACAGAGGTTCTTTAGTGTACTTCAGTTCCGATAATCTATTAACATAGACACTTTCGAGAAGCTCAACATTGCCTGCAAGTAGTATGTACTGTAAATGCTAGCGCGCTAATTAATCTTATAGAGCCATATTGCGACAACTAGTTGTTCACACTGTTGTCGTAATTCCAGAGCTATATCAGCACGGATGGACATGCAGGTCTTCCTCTGCTTCTGTCGCTAGATATATGGGGTGGCACCATATGGCAGGTCGCTGCGTGCCATGCTGGTGAGTTGGCAATGTGTGCGTGTGCCAGGCATCCGTCACCCCTCTCACGGGACTCTCTCAGGTTACCATAGAGACAGATGGCGATGCCGCTTACCATGGCGGTGGGAAGGGGGGTGAGATCAGGGGCCTGGGGCAAAGTGGGCGACACTGTGTCACACCTGAAGATGAGAGGTGCTTCATGTACTGAAGAAGGGTCAAGACAACCGATATATGTTGGGCTTATTTTGTTTTGTAGTAGTTTATTTAAAATGTATAGTTTTCAGTACAAGATACTGTGTTCTTGGAATGTGTGATTCAGTAGGCTAATTCAGAGTGCCTGATTGTTTAGTATCTGAAAGGCTATTTAGTTTTAGATACTTTGATATTTGTAAAATGTGTGAAAGACTTTAACTCTATGAGCACTATGGAGAATAACATCCCCAGGCTCTGAGTCTGATCCGGTTTATGTCCAAACTGTTTGAGTGACAGGTGACAATATCCAGATCTCTGCTGATGTGCGGATGCCTTATCTGTGTGTGTACATGTGGACAATAGTTTACAGTGATACTTCGGACATTTTACAGATGCAGTTTTGTTTTACCTAGTCCCAAACTGGGACGGTGTTTTAAAAATATGAAATCCATACTAAAAATATAAATTAAGTTTTTAAAATACAGGATAATTGAAATAAAATCAATTTAAGACAAATATTGAAATTTATGTATATTCGTTACTTGGTTGATGTTATTTAATTGTGCCATAATTTCTACAATTACTAAAAATTAAGATTATTATTATTATTATTATTATTTTTTTTTTTAAGTTAAACTTGTTTACCAAGAAAACAGCAGTTTCAGTGAAAAGCTTGAGATGAAATCTGAGACTGATGTGTGACAAAAAGTAAGAAAAAATACTATGATAAATATTATGAGAAGTTATAATTAACTAAAAGTTGAAATATGATCTAGAAGGGGAATCTATAAAATAAAGTCATATTTAAGACATAAAGGTTCAGTTTCAAAGATGAGGCATATTTGATTTTGCATTTACATAATTAAGCCAGGATTAGGCCTTAGTTCAACTAGGACATTTAAGTAGCTTTTATAAACATGCCGTAGAAGAAAAAAACATTACTGGTGTGTATCTTGGGACAAAACAATGACACTTTTAAGTTGCTTTCAGTTAAAACATCAGCTCAAACAAGCATTTTAGTCGGGAGCTATTAAGTGAAACCTATCTGTGAAACCAGGGGATGTGACTTTTTATCTCATAATTTTCATCTGATAATTACAATTTACCAAGTATTTTCTTATGTGCTGGAAATGGCTTCCACATAAATATAATTTGTGACAAGAATATATTTCTTGTGCATCATTTCCATTCCAGCTACAAATGTCAAATTATGCAAAAATGTGAAAATATTATTTAATTGTGTATATTTCACATACATAGAGTGAGCTAATCAGCTAACTGAAACCGAGGATGCAGACATTTTATTCCAAAAATATTATTTTCCTTGCGTCATTTCCACCCCAGAATGCTTAAGAGATGTGCTGGAAGTGATCATGAGGTTCAGAAAAAAAATGACTGAAAAATGAAACAATTCTCCAGTGTACTGGCTGTACTGTATGTGGGTTTTATTTTGCATGTGTTCACATGTTTATGAACACATCCATCAGCTTTCAATCCACAAGCCATAACAATCCATTCTAATACTAATAATTTGCAAGCATGAATAAACAAGCTTCTTGTGATAAATTATGGTGTTACATGTTTAACACAGACCTTTAAATGTAATCTAACCTTAAAAACATATAAAATACAATCTTGATTTGTTCCATTACTAATATTTTTAATTAAACAACATCAAAACTGAGGTAGGGCACTGTATGTTTTCGGGATATTATTGAATTTAACACAGCTGGTCGTGACATGCCATAATATCACAGCTTTTACATATCTTAAGGATCGTGGCAAAGCTCTTAATTAACTCACGCGGGAAGTGACAGAGGAACAGCCCACCGTGCATTATTGGTTTTCGTCGCAATGGAGGAGTAAAGAGCCTGTCAGAGGACCGAGAGATGCGCCTGAGTGAAATAGCGCTGTTAATTACTAATTAACTTCAAGCTAATGACAATGTCACTGTGTCGTCGTCTCAACGAATGTCCTCTCCTTATAAAGCCCCCCACTTAGACCTGATCTGCATGCTAATTAGTCCAACACACACACACTATTTAGTCTCCATAATAAAAAAAATATTTATATTATACATTTCAAATCATACATTTTACTGCATTTTCAAATGGGACTACTTTAAATAATTGAATGGAGTATTTAATGAACAAAGTAATGCAACTTTTTAAGGCTGCTTGGAAATATAGTCAAAAAAATGAATGAATAAATAAACAAAAACTAAGATATTCAATGACCACAAGAAAGCTCCAAGCTTCATCTCTCTTTCTCTTCTGTTAAAAGCTGAGCCCTGTGGCTATAAACTCTCCCTCTACTAACGAAATTACCCCTCACTTTGTTTAGCGTTCCCTGTGGAGCGACTCTAGTGTTGCTGATCGCCAATCATTTCCTCCGGCTCACATCTCACACAAACACGCACGCGTGTCCAGATATGTTGATTTCTGTCAATTAACTCAGTCAGCTGTTGGTGTCCTGGTAAGCATATGGCCAGCGTTACACACACTGTCCTGTAGTTCTGAGCAGCGAGGGACACTGTTTTAATGGAGCCCTCCGGGACAGGATCTCACACCTGCGCTCATGCCACGCTAAGGAAATGTCAGTGAAGCACCCATATAAAATTATATATCAAGAACTTCTCATTACATCTCACTGAAATCAATGATGATTGTCCCAATATACTGTAATTTCATGAATGCCGCCTCTGTAGATACGCTAGTATCGTAGTGTTGTTCGGTGACGTGGAGAATGAAAATAAGGCAAAGAAACACTTATTGTTGCACTTAAAACAGTGGAGACAATGGGAGAAAAAGTAGACACATGTACAGCTGAAGAGGCAGAAAACGTATGAAGTCCAAGAGAAAAAAAAAAAAAAAACTAGTGTAAACATCGGTACGGCAAATGAGGGTGGAAAGATTTGAGCAAATCCTGACTGGTGACGCCCAAGTTGTTGCTTTTTTTTTTTTTTTTTGGAAAAGAATTTGTGTTGACCTCTAAAACTAGAAGCCTATCACCTTACATAAAACTCAAGAGTCAATCACACTGAACCTTAGATGGCAGTTGTATCTTGTCTGGCTATCACCAGACCAAGCTCAATCTTTTAAGATTGAACATTGGTCTGGGGAGTCTGCTCTGTATTTTCTACTGCACAAGAGGCGTGATCAACGGGCATAGTTCAAATGACTCTGTATGAAAATGGATAGTCCTTCAACCAATCAGACCAATGATCCAACGCTTCTCTATCCGTCTTTGTGTTAAATCAGCCAATAGCGCGCCAGGTGATTAAGCCGGTTTGTGATTGGTCCCCGCAAATTTGTAACAGAAGCAGGATAGAAATATGTACAGGTTTCCAGCCTGAGCTGCAGGGCGAAATCAAATCGCCGGCAGATTGGGCTGGGTCTACCCAATCTAAATTGTATCAGTATTTGATATGGAAGCTTGTTTCTGCCACAAAATAAACCATTTTAAACAGATAATTAGATAATTCAGAGTTTTTATCTCCCAATTTTCATCTCGCAATTCTGAAAATTTATGTAAACTCGCAATTGCAAGTTATTAAGTCAGAACTGCGTGATATAAAGTCAGAATTACAAGGGATTCTGAGGGAAAGAAAAGACTGACTTTTTACTCAGAATTGCGAGTTATAAAGTCAGAATTGCAAAAACGCAATTACCTTTTTTATTTTTTATTCTGTGGTGGAAACAAGCTTCCATAATATGAAGTCCTGGGCAAAAAAAGAAAGAAAGAATTGGCTAAACACTGAGCTCTTTATTGTCTTATTGGGGAGGAAATGTGCAAAATTTAAGCAAATGCACTACTTAAAAAGTCATTGCTGTCTCAGAAAAACGTCAAAGACAGAATAAAGTTTTTGGCAGAATATGGGAATATTTTTTAGCTGCTGTATTGGTGAGATACTTCACTGCGAAAAGTCATTTAATGCTTTGAAGTACAGCAGAATATTGAAGAATGGCTTGCTTCCCACAAATTAAAAGTTGTTATCTAAAAAGGAATGATCAGATGTTATTTTTCAACAAGACAATGCTCCTGCCCAAACTGCAAAGACAACCAAGAAGTTGCTTGAGAACAACTCCATCAGGCTCATGTTTGGCCTGGTCAGAGTCCAGATTAAAACCCTATAGTGAATATTTGATCTCACATTAAACTCAAACTAACTGGGAGACATTTTTCAACTACTCGTGAACTGTTTGAAGCCATTATCATTGAGTGGAACAACACTGACTCTTCCTGTAAAAACCTGTCTGCAAGTTTACCCACATGGCTTGAACATTTAAAGAAAACAATGTGGAAGACTATTCTGTGCTAAGTTACTTGATCTACAGTAATTGTGCAATTCTTGCTAATTTCCTAACTAGTGATTTAAAATAGTTAAGACCATTTAAAGACCATTGTTTGCCATTTTTGGTTTGGCCCTTTGTTTTCCCCCAGGAGTTTACGAAGAATAGGCATGCTAATGCTAGCTAAAGAACTACTGGATATACTTTAAAATAGGATGCAAAAACCCCATTTAAGTATAATATGGTCTATACAGCTATATATTTAATACAATTGCTTTCAAGAGAAACAGACCAAAATTAAAATCAATGTTTACTGATCATTTTCTCCTCCAGTGAGCTATTATTGGCTATGACTAGATTATTGGGTCACTGAGATGAACTGAATCACTTAAATTTGTGAACAAATCATTCAGACTGCTTTTTGTGATTCATTGAGAAGATCCAGCCCAAAACAAAGGATTTGTTCACTAATTTGACATAGCAACTTCTCTCATGAACGTAATGATTTTGGGGTGAAGTAAATACTACAGAAAAAAACGAATGTAATTTACATAAAAAAAGGTTAGTTCAGGCAAGAATGAAAAAAAACAAAGTATTCAATCTTGTAGAAATTAAGTAAACCTACTTAACTTTTCTGATACTGGAGTTCCCATCATGCACTGGGGCATAAATAATAATGAATAAGGTTGATTTTTCGCTGTTTTCCAGCTGTATTTACACTGTTTTAGCATTCCTTTTGGACAGGCCAAAGTATACTTCACTTTTTACGCATACGCGAGGGTCAGCACATGATGCAAATTTCGTCTTCAGAAGTACGTGTACTGAATGCGCACCGCCGGATTTCTGTAACCGTGTGTACTTTATACACACAGGTTGCACATGCGCATTTAATTTTTTGCAGTATTTACCTGAGTTGTAACTCGTGGTGAGAGACTGCTCAAAACTGCGTACGATCTATGTTGTGTTGACCTGTGTACATGTACAAGTCAAAAGAAGTATACTTTGCAAGGCTGTAAGTTCGACTGTGCACATACGTTCGTGTACACGTAAAAAAATACAAAAGTATACTTTCAGCTTCATTAGTAAATTGAGGTTTTGTTACATCTGGAGTTCATTTTCTATTAAAAATGACACATTCATACTCAAAAACGATCCATTAAATGTTACCGTCATTGTGTATTGTGTTGCCACAGGTGCCGTGTTACTCTATTATGTAGATATGGCATCTACACAATATCTGTTGTTACTTAGATGTTTCTAAGTAAAGCATACACTTTAAAAGTGCAGTTTAATTCAGTGTTATATTGTTTGAGTATAAAGTATTGCTACGTAAACTTCAATTAGAAGTAGAAGTTAAAGTTACTTTTTTTCTTTGTTAATTTTACTTAACTTAGTTAAGTAGAGTTTACTTAATTCCATATGTGACATTTATTTAAAAAGACTGAGTGCAAAACTTGCAAAATATATATATTTATTTCCATTTTTTCAGTGTGAGAGGGCTCATGTCATGTTTTTTTTTTTGGTGAATAACTATAGCCTGTTCCTCACATAAATGCTATAGGCTAATGACTTTAAATGAAACAATAATGCACAGACCAACTTTTATGATACCGTTCTGCATGTTTTATTTTTGAAACTTCTTCAAGAATCATAATTTTTGTGTTCACCAGAAGTAAGTCAGTCATAAGGATTTGGAACAAAATAAGGGTGAGAAAATAAAAGACAGAATCTAATTTTCAGTTGAACTGTCCCTTTGAATTTATTTAATCAAGGTGATGTTGTTGAGGACAGCTGCTGTTATTTTGGACTCTCTGTATTTCTTACGTTTGAATGTATGAACACAGAAATATGCTTCCCGTTCATCTTTCTGCTTGTTATTTCTATTCTGCTTTCTTAAACTGATACACAAACTGAGACAAATGCCAAATGTATATTTACAGAACAATATGATGCATTGCTCTGGCAGGGAGTTGTCTTATGCTGGCCACTTCAGAAATAACTCCAACCCCCTCTGTCTTTCCTCCCTACAGAAGGTCTCAAATGATCAGACACAACAATGTGTTTAATACTCACTTAGTTCTCGCTGTGCTTATCGATGAGTGTGTTTTATAATTGCAGGACTGATAGAGTTATATATGTCCTTAAGACTTGGACAAGAAGCCTTCTTCCTAACAAAAGAAGCATTATTAGCTCAGAGCTTTGGTGGACTACTTCAATCCTCTGGCAGACTCCTCTTTGTTGATTATCAGCTCATCATGCAAGGAAATTTCATTCTCTTGTTTCAAACTCTGTAAGTCATTAGCTTAAAACGTGCCATCGCTTATCAGTGAAGCTTAGTAGCGCTTCACTGTAAAAAAAAAAAAAACGGCGCTCATCTTAGACTGTTTAGAAAGTTTAACTGGATTTTTCAGACAAAAATGAAACTTGTTGTCATCTACTCACCCTCACGTTGTTCCTAATCCATTTTATTTCTTTAGTGAAACACAAAAGGAAATATTTCGGAAGAATGTCCAAGTGGCTGTTTTCCATACAACATTAATAAGTATAATGTAACCTGGTTCTGTCAAGCTCCAAAAAAGAATGAAAAATGAAAGTCAACCCAGAGGGCAATTGTAATGCAAACTCTAAAAAATGTTTTTGCTCAACAACAACACAAAAACATAACGCACAAGTTTACAAAAGTACTTTTTACAAAAGTTGACAACTTCTATGAAATTATGTTCAACCAACACACATATCCTTTCAGTCAGTACACTACGAGTTACGTCAGTACTGACGAAATGGGGGTTTCGCTTAGAAGCCAATCGCCTCTGAGATCTACAGCTCTTTTTCAAGACGTTTCGCCAGTGCATTGTTTCTGGGTGCGGTCGGCTGATTAGTCCGTCTGACAGGCATGAGCGCTGTTTGGCGTGCTTGGGCCTCGTGCACCCTGAGCGCGTTCATGGATGAGTCATGTTCCCACTGCAGGAACATGGCCTTCGCGGTGTTGCGATCGAGACTCCATGAACTCCATTCAGGAGAGAGAGTCCCCTCTATCACACCCCAATCTACTTTTAAGGCTGTATGATTGGTATCTGGGTCGGCCTGTGCTGAAAGGGCCCGCCAACCTTCAGTGCTTTTCTTCCCGGAAGTGTATGAGGAGGTGTCGAAGTCATGGGAGCCTTCATTGGCTTTTCGCAGCCTACACCTGGGCTAGGACTTGGAGGAGGCCGCACGACAGCAGCCCAGCCCGTCTCAGCCCCCATCCCAGCTAAACGGCAGGCCATGCGGCGCTCCTGACATGGGCCGCTCAGAGGTGAATTCAGTTCTTTCTCAGGAGATGGTAACAGGGCCACTCCTTTTGTTTTCCTTCATTGAAAGAACTGACTCATTCACCTCTGAGCCCCAAGAAGGCACCGCTGGCAGTGTGCGACGCACAGCCTCGCAACTCTCAGCCCCTTCTGTCGCCAGCCCCCTGTCAGACGAGACCCCCGTGGAACGCTGGTCCTTCCCTGGTCTCCTCCGACAGGGCGTGGAAATTCGACCCCGCCCACACCTCGGGATGCTCCCATGCCTCCCATGTCTGGGCCGGTCATTCCGCTTTGCTGCCCCATCGTGGGTACACCTGTGGCTCGCACGACCGCTGCTTCAGTTCTGGGAGCCTAAATAGAGCTTCCAAACTGTTCAGCTGGTTCTCCCACAGGTTCGGCTATGCAATTTAGTTCACACGATCTCCTCCCAGGTTTAAATGGAGAGTCCGCAATACCGTGGCAGGTGGCCATGCCCCTGCCATGCATGCGGTGGTCTACACCCTACTGGCGAGGGGTGCGGTCGAGATTGTCCCTCCAGCCAAGATGGAGTCCGGCTTCCACAGCCCTGACTTCATGGTACCTAGTAGAAGCAATGGGCCATGACCATTCCTGGACCTGTGTATCTTGAGCTGAACCCTTCCTAGGCTTCCATTTCAAGATGTTCACAGCGTAACGCGTTTTCGAATGCGTTTTCGAATTTCGAACTCGTACTCTCATGTCTCCATTCTCCCTGACCCAGACCATCTCTCAAGTCTGCATTCGGGGGGCAGGAATACCGGTACTCATACTATATATACATCTGTAGAATTATAAATAAATCAAGTAGAAAAAAATAAATAAATAAATAAAGAAGTGGAATAAAATAAGTGAAATAAACTGTGCAGTGAGTAAACTGTAGACTTATAAATATGTGGTTAACGGAACTGTACAAAGTATAATGTGCAAACAGGTTTATAACAGGTTGTTACAAAGTAACAACGAGAACAGAAAGTGCAGTGCAATGTCAGTATATCGATGTTTACCCTGAAGTGAAGTCACGTGATGTTAAGTGACCATCTCGCTGTTGGAAATGAGGCCCAGGACAAAAGTATCATCAGCAAATGTTATGATAGAGGTGGAGCTGTGTGTGGACAAACAGTCATGCGTGTAGAGAGAGTAGAGCAGGGGACTCAGGACACAGCCCTGTGGAGCTCCCACACTCAAGTTATTCCCACACAAGTTAGTCCTCCCTGCGGGTAGGCATTGTTTTGCATTTCTCCACATGGGATATGCTTCCCAGTGTACCTTGGTAAGCTGAGCCCAGCCCCTCGTTTGTGACAGGTTTCACGGCAGGGAGCTCAGGTCAGCACAGGATGCTGGAAGACAGCCGTTGTGGCGAGATTGAATTGGGACCCCCTTTTCGTCAGTACTGACGTAACTCGTAGTGTACTGACTGAAAGGGAACGTCTCGGTTACGTATGTTACGTATTGCGCTATGCAAATTCCACAGACCCATGGCATTTTCATGCAATTGGCTCGTTTTGTAGATCTCAGAGGCAATTGGCTTCTACGCGAAACCCCCATTTCGTCAGTACTGACCTAATACTCCGGTCCTGACCAATCATACTTACAGACTTATCTATATCAGCTATAACAGATATAGAATATCACATGCTAAATGGATTGAATTTAACATGTAAATTTAATCAACAAATAAGATATTATTTGTAATTTGTATCAGCACAATTATTGCTCATAGAATCATTGTAACCCAACATATTTTGTCACCCACCATGAACACTATACTCTTCAGCGCAATGGTAGCCACGAAAACTTAAACATAACAGACACTCTTAAATGTGAAACACCACAGCATTAAACACTAACAGCTCTTTCCTTTTACTAAAAAAAAGCCCCCAAAAAACAAAAACATAAAATTTACATTTACACTCCTTGTCCTGTCCTATGCACAGCTTGCTGAGAACTAGGAGTCCACTGCCAAATTTTCAGATTTACCCAGGCAATTTCATTAAAGGGTTAGTTCACTCAAAAATGAAATTTCTGTCATTAATTACTCACCCTCATGTCGTTCCAAACCCATAAGACCTTTGTTCATCTTTGGAACACAAATTAAGATATTTTTGATGAAATCCGAGAGTTATCTGACCCCTCCATAGACAGCTATTTAACACTTTCAAGGCCCAGAAAGGTAGTAAAGACATCGTTAAAATCGTCCATGTGACTCCAGTGGTTCAACCTTAATTTTATGAAGCGATGAGCATACTTTTTGTGCACAAAAATAACAACTTTATTCAACAATTTCTTCTGGGTCAGTCTCCTATGCTGTTCACATAGAAAATACAGTGCAACACTTCCAAGATCCAAGATTCAAGAGTTTTATTTGTCACATACACAGTTATATACAGAATATAGGAGGAAATTATAATAGAAATAGAATAAAAAAGTATATATATATATATATATATATATATATATATATATATATATCTGTAGAATTATAAATAATCAAGTCAAGTAGAAGAAAAAGTAAAAAAATACAAATAAAGAAGTGGAATAAAATAAGTGAAGTAAACTGTGCAGTGAGTAAACTGTAGACTTATAAATATGTGGTTAACAAATGTATAAAGAAGTATAATGTGCAAACAGGTTTATAACAGGTTGTTACACAGTAACAACGAGAACAGAACAGAAAGTGCAGTACAATGTCAGTGTATCGATGTTTACCCTGAAGTGAAGTCACGTGATGTTAAGTGACTGAGTTCAGGAGTCTGATGGCCTGGGGGAAGAAGCTCCTCAGTTTTGGCCATCAGGCTTCGGAAGCGCTTACCAGATGGCAGCAGCGTGAAATGAGGGTTTGCAGGGTGATTAGAGTCCTTGATGATTTTAGTAGCTCTGCCTTTGCAGCGTTTGGTGTAGACGTCCTGCAGAGACGGGAGAGCTGACCCTGAGATACGCTCGGATAAGCGCGCGACTCTTTGCAGGGCTTTGCGGTCATGACTGGTGCTGTTCCCATACCACGCTGTGATGCACTGAGTTAATACACTTTCTATCGCCCCTAAATAGAAAGTTTTCAGGATAGCTGGTGAAACCCTGAATTTCCTCAGCTGGCGCAGGTGGCTTTGCCTGGCTTTTTTCACCTGTGTCTGAATGTGAGCAGTCCAGGTCAGGTCCTCGGAGATGTTTACACCCAGGTACTTGAAGCTGCTCACTCTCTCTACTGGTGACCCGCTGATCATGAGGGGGGAGTATGTCCGTTGCTGTCTCTTCCTGAAGTCCACAATCATTTCTTTGGTCTTGCCAACATTCAGAGAGAGACAGTTGTCCTGGCACCATGATGTTAGATGCTCCACCTCGTCCAAGTATGCCGTCTCATTGTTGTTGGAAATGAGGCCCAGGACAACAGTATCATCAGCAAATTTGATGATAGAGGTGGAGCTGTGTGTGGACAAACAGTCATGCGTGTAGAGAGAGTAGAGCAGGGGACTCAGGACACAGCCCTGTGGAGCTCCCACACTCAGGGTGATGGAGGAGGAGGTGGACTGGCCTATTCTCACCACCTGAGGCCTGCCAGTGAGGAAGCCTTCAATCCAGTGGCAGAGAGAAGGATTCAGGCCGAGATCCAGGAGTTTGGCGGTTAGCTTAATGGGAACTATGGTGTTAAAGGCTGAGCTATAGTCAATAAATAGCAGTCTTACGTAGTTCCCACTTTTGCTGTCGATGTGAGTGAGGGAGGAGTGGAGGACATGAGAGATGGCATCTTCAGTCGATCTATTGGGACGATAGGCAAAATGGTGTTTTTAATTGGTTTAATTGAAGTCTCTCAAAGACCTTCATGACTAGATGTGAGAGCCACTGGACGATAGTCATTTAGGCAAGAGGGTTTACTGTTCTTAGGGACAGGGATGATGGTGGATTTTTTGAAGGAGGTGGGGACCACAGATGTAGCAAGGGACTCATTAAAGATAGATGTAAACAACCCGGCGAGCTGATCAGCACAGGACCGCAGAACACGACCTGAAATACCAATCCGGCCCGGCAGCTTTCCTGACGTCCACATGCTTGAGTGCCCTCCGAACTTCATCCTCTGAGACAGAGATCACGTGGTTGTTGCTGCTCTGAGTAATTCCCTCTGACGCGCCACTTGGCGGAGTCGCGTTGCCGCGGTTACAGTCAAAGCGAGCGTAGAAAGAGTTTAACTCATTCACAAGCGACGGATCAGCGCTCACCTCTGCAGAGGATTTAGATCCAAAAGAGCAGATGGACCTCAGACCCTGCCACATGCGCCGCGAGTCGTTGAGTTGGAAATGAGACTCCACGCGATCCTTATAACGGAGCTTTGCGGCTTTAACTGCACGTTTGAGAGCATAGCAGGACGATCTGTATTCAGTCATGTTCCCACGATAGGAGACTGGCGTTGTAAGCGGCAGTGCATGTGTTCACTGCAGCGCGGATTGAATTGTCCACCCACGGTTTCTGATTTGAGAAGGACGTTATTGTTATTGTTTGTGTGGCGTTCCGGGTTCCGGGTTCTACGTTAGAATGCCGGCTTACCATTGGCCGACACTGTTCACGTGAGCACAACGAAGCATGCGTGTGACGGTGATGCAGGAGCTGGCCAATACAAAGCTGCTGCTTTGACATAGAACCCGGAATCTGTATTTACTACATGTTACAAAAAGTATTCTCGTTGCTTCATAAAATTAAGGTTGAACCACTGGAGTCATATGAACTAGCCTATTTTAACAATGTCTTTATTACCTTTCTGGTTGTTGTGTTGCTGTTTATGGAGGGGTCAGAAAGCTCTTGGATTTCATCAAAAATATCTTAATTTGTGTTCTGAATATGAAGGAAGGTATTACAGGTTTGGAACGACATGAGGGTGAGTAATTTAGGTGAACTAACCTTTTACGTTACTTCAACTTAAAACAATTAAGCTGATGTAATAATCAACATTATTGTGTCAAAAGAACTCATCAACCATGCATTTAATTAGGTCGTGGTAATAGAGCCACTGTTTTTGTTTTTTTGTTTTCCCTGCCGTCTAATGGTTTACCTATTTTATTGGTAAAATGTTAACACGGTGACAGGCACTTATGTGGTAGGTTTTATCAAACACTCAAATCAAGGTTCCAAAAGGGGGGTTTCACAGCGATGCCATAGAAGAACCATTTTGAATTCCCAAAAGACCATTTCGGTTAATAGTTCTGAAAAGAGACACTTTTCATGACACTTTGTTTTCATGATGTGAAGAACATTTTAATAATTAAAAATATATATTTTTCCACATTAAAGAACCTTTAATGGAAATGTTAATGGATGTAAAAGGTTCTTCATGGAACCATTTATTTTTATTTTATAAGAACCTTTATTTTTAAGAGTGAATTGTGAGGTTAGGGGTTACTCTAACACTAGTTATAAAATATTTTGAATTGAAAAATCCATGTGAACATTCAGCTGAATTGTCCTTTTGTGTTCAAAGCAAGAAATAATGTCATTTACATATTATTATATAGTTAAATATTATATGATCAATAAGTTATGACGTTTTTACATTGCATTAACTCGTTAAAATAAGTTATGCCATTTTACATTTTTAGTAATACAATACAAGATTCAAATATTTTTAAAGCCATTTTAATGTCATTTAAGTTGAAATGACTTAAACATCCAAATTGATTGTACTTAAAACAAATTAAGGCAACTTGTTTTTTTTTTTAGTGTACAAGATGAATGTGAGTAAATAGACCTAATGACAAGATGTCCATTTTATGGTGAACTGTTATATTTCATTCTCGTTATAGTTAAACAGTATTGCGGTAACATCAGGTACCAGTTTGTTTTGTATTCAAAACAGCACCTTGCTTTACGCTTCATATCTTGTGTCCCAAACACAAGTGTACCACTAAATCTGTCTCTCTCTGCTTCTGTCCATCCAAACCCTGTGTCTGTTCCCCCCTCCACCAGCTCTCTCTGTCTTTCACTAAAGTTCGGCTGTCAATCAGATCTACCCTCCGGCTATGTGCACTGATTAAAAACCCCCAGAGATAAGGAGACCTAAATTAGATTTCAATAAGGCCACTGAATATTCATAACAGGAAAACATCTAAAGGTAAATGCTTTTTGATCTCGGCTTACAAATACCACTTGTGTGCATTCCCAGGTCCTTTTACTCCAGCTCCAAGTGTTGCTGTGCCGAGGCGAGCCGGTCCGGCCGCGGCAGCGGTTCAGCTCCCGCTCCTCCGGGGGATGCAGATGAATACTGATGACAGCCTCCATAAAAGAGACTGGGCATTAATTATGTTTATACTAAAGGGACTCAAAAGAAAGGGCACCCACACTAAGCATTCATTAATTAGTACAGCGGAAGAAGTTGACTGGGTGAAAAAGAGGGAAAAGAAACTGTCTGACTCGCACACATACGGAGGACTCCATTAAAGCTACGAGATACTGTATACTATTATTGAAGAAGTTTAGAGGGTGAGCGGGAGCTCCAGCAGGACCATAAACCATTCTCCAGACAGCTTATTTATGTCATTTTCTACAACTTCTGGTTTTACGTCTTTAATGAAAATGTCAGCAGAGTCTGTGGTATGAGTAGCTAATATCCATGTTTCTAATGATGTCGTAGCCATAAACCTAAAGGCTAATTAGACTTCTTTATTTGTAATATGTGCTCTTGTATCTCGTTGTTTTTAATTAATTTACTTTTAATCAGTGTACTAGGTGAAACTAGGGTCAAGGACAGATTTGTGTTTTCTTCAATCATTTGACTGCAGCAGTGACTCACATACTACAGTATTCTTCTATATATTATAAGCTTATACAAATTCCTATATTTACTTCTGATTAAATTCTAAAGTGCGCATAAGAAATAAGTGACCTGGTCTGAAAATTAACAAATCCAAAATAAGCAACCAAGTCAGGAAAAACAATTAAACCCAAATTAGAAGCGACCCCTGTTTTTGGGGGGTGGGGCATATGCACATGACAGGGCACCCCTATGCACCCGTTTGAAAGGGATTTCAGTTTTCTGTTATGTTCAGCCAAAAATGCGGTTCGCTTTCTGCCCTTAAAACATTTCTAGCATCTTTCAGAAAAAAAAAAACTCCTCCAACTCCCACAGCCGCCAGCATATTAGTCAAGGACCAAATGACCATCTCATAGCATAACAAAATTAAAAATTATGATTTTATTATCCTCAAAACTAACAAGACATATAAACTCTAGCCACTTTATTTTCCCTGGCTAACTAATTAAAATATTTAGAAATGTAATATCTGTATGTAATATCTTAATGGCTATAAACTTTATTATTTAAGATATGTCTTACTGTTGTAATGGCATAAAGATGCTGAAGTCAACTGTGTCCGTTTGTGGTTTCAGTAACATAGTCTTCAAACACATGCAGCACTGGGACGAATAACAGACCATTTTGGTTGGTGGAAAAGAAGATAGCGCTCATTCAAACAGACAGAGCAGCGTTTGGCATGGCATTGACAGACAGAGAAACATCACACATGAAATAATCATAAAGCGGTCATGCATATTGTCCTATAGGTGCCAACCACTAACAAGCACAAATATGCAACAATATTCTGGAAATATATAGGCCCAAAAAAGGCAACCTGTGACTACCCAAATGTATAATAAGCAGACTTGGCAACACTGGGTGGATGTATACATCCAGACTGTATACAACAAATTTTAGATTACATGATATTTTAAGGTAAATGTATGAATTATCTTACTCAAATATTTCAAGTTCAGAGCAAGTAAAATGTATGATTACAAAATAAACTCTGCAGGTTCTGCTTACTTAAACTTTGAGGCAAATTTGAGTTTTGCCAACTTATTCGGGTTTACAGTATATTTATTGTGAATTTTAATCAAATGTTGAGTTAGGGGTTGTTTACACGACTCCTTTGTCAACTAAAAACTGAATTTTAATGTGTTTTGCCGTTCATTTAGGGTTTCAAAGTGCAGGTTTTTGAAAACAATACCATTATCGTCTCTGTGTAAATTACAAAAGCACACATTTGTGAAAAAGGTGGCATCATGCACGTGCATATTACATGTTCAGTCTATTTTTTTTTTCAAAGTGACATCGCCAAATACTGGCCTGGCATGAATAATACTCCGTTTTTAGTTGTTTTCACAGATCGGGACCGGGGATCGTTTTGACAATGTTGTCGTCTGTACGTGAAAAAAACAAAGGAAAAACATTTCCATTTTTAGTACAATGTTATCCTGTAATTGTACCCTAAAATGGTTGCAAGGTTATGCAAATAATGAGTGAAGAGCTTACATTACATTACATCCACGTCACAGGAATGGAAAAATCAAAATGAAGTGCATTGCATTGTGGGATACAGTGTGGTTGTTTTATGCTAAAATATTGTATATTAAGAATACCGAACATAATTTGGCACAATCTAGGTTCATCTCCCCCTCCTCCAGCGTGTGTGAAGAGAGGGGACTGGTGTAGTTTGTGCCTGAGGCTGTGCTGTGACAGTCAGCCCAGAACGTTTGGCTAAAAGTCTCAACTAGACATCAGGAAACCAAAATGTCATTCACTGATGGGGCCAGTGGGAATCTCTGTAATAATACTCCATCGTTAAATGAAGATTTGACCCTTGACACTTCTCATATAGTGTCATATTCACAGAGGAGAAGTTTTCTGTTTCAGCAGAAATATTTCTGATACATGCGATTACGATTAAAATAACTGATTCGCACGTACTGTAAATATAAAATGCACATCAGAAGATAATTAATTCAGTCAAAATGATTCTTTGGTTTTGGCATAGTGGAAACTAAAACTGCCACCATATTTTCTCTTTTTTATGTTCAATCCCTTTCTTTTTCTCTCTCACTCTTTCTCTTGCACCAGATGATGGTCATTCTGTTGCCAGGCAATCTGGTCTGTCAGATTCACACTTGCTTTTACCCCCAGATTTCTCTTTCTTTACTCGCTCTTTCTCCAACTATCTCTCTCTCTCTCTCTTTCATTTTTAAGTCAGGATCATAATCTCTCATATTAAGAAACACCTTCTAGTGTTTGTGTCAGGTTTTGCAAGCATCAAATGTATAGTAAAACCTGAAATCACCTACATTTTGAGGACCAGACGATGGTCAAAAGGAAAACGCTTAATAAGCATACTAGATAATATCTTAATTAAGATCTAAAAATGCAAAAATGTTTATTTGAGGGTTAGATTTAGGTGAAGAGGATAGAGAAATCTCAGTATAAAAAAGAATATATATAGCCTAATCCTATAAACAACAGAAACCATGATAGAAGCACAAATATGTGTGTGTGTGTGTGTGTGTGTGTGTGTGTGTGTGTGTGTGTGTGTGTGTGTGTGTGTTTCTGTTTATCTGTGTTGCACCTGAAGGAATGAGTGAACTCAGTGAGGGTCACTGGGACCGTACAGGGTCATAGCCTGGCCTGCAGCGTGCAACGAGGGCCTTAGGCAGTGACCATGTATATAATCGTACAGTAATCATACAAATATGTATATTTGTGTACGTATGTAGACTCACATGAGCATAGGAAGGTAATATGGGTATGCCAGTTGAAGTTTATGAAAAGAAAAACACAGGAAGAGAGACAATCTTGTGTTTTTGTGTGCAGACAAGTGCATGGAGGCAGGTGGTGGTCTGGAGGGCTGGAGCAGCGGTGTGTGTGTGTGTGTGTGTGTGTTTATCTTTCCAGTCCTCAGGCCCTGTTCAGAGATGTGAGGTGTCATGCTAGCTGGGCTCCTGCAGTCTGAGAGGCAGCTGTGAAAGAGACAGGTACGTCTGCCACACACACACACGCACACACACACTGAGAGAGAGAGAGAGAGAGAGAGAGGATTTTTCTTGCTTACCTTCCATCTCACATGTTCAAAGAGCCAGAGGTGAAATTTTCCTACATTTCTTAGAACAAAACAAAGAGAAGGTGTAGATCCTTAAGGTGTATATGTATTTATATGTGTACATAGACTTCTAAACTAAAAATCATTTTAATATATTTTTGGGGAGATATTATTAACCAATTGACTGCAAAAAAAAAAAAAAAAAAATTAAAAAGCTGAATTATGAAATGTTTCATAACTTTGTAACATTGACAGTTATTGAACTGAATATAATTTGCAGATTTGTTTTTAAATTATTATTTTGTGGAGCTCTTTGTATAAACTTTTTGGATGTTGTTGTATAACGTGCTAAGATAAAACAGGAAATGATAACATAGAGAGAACCGCTGAAGATCCTCAAGATGTTAAAATCAATTTGTCTTTTAAAATAATTCCTAATTTGACATTTTAATGACACAGCAAAGTAAGTTCAGGTTCATGTGGTGTGACACCTCAAACCCTTCATGCCATTAAATTAATAATTCATCATGTTTGTTAAAGAAACAAAGGAATTATATCATTTTAAATGATAATGAAGATGTGCACACTGACTAAATGTGTTTTAAAACCATATGAAACGAACATGAATGCAAAGAGTATATATAGTATTATTATATAGTCTATATAATAACTATATAAAATCCTGGGGTTCTTGGCTCAATTTATGCCTAAGAGGTTTTATAGAAGAAGAAATGTCTAACATAATACTTTAATTTTCAATGGCTTATTGAATTTTTTTCTAGTGATCAAGTATGTTTACGAGCCGTTTAATTCATAAAAATGTATAAAAAAAAAAAAAAAAAGAGTTATAACAAAATTAATTAATTAAAACTAAAACCATAAAATGATCCCATGATGGGAACCCTTAAAAGTTTCTATATGAAGAGCCTGACAGAACTCTTTAAGATTCTATAGGTCCTTTTGTGTAGATTTTTCCTTTTCTTTATTGTGGACATCTTATATATCATTGGCCTAGATATTAGTAGACTCCCCTGAATCCTCGCATTTCCAATTAGACAAGCCATCTATCAAACTGCCCTTTTTCCTCTCAGACATCAGTCAGCTCCAGTTAACCGGCTGGTTTATCAGTTCATCAGTTAGCGGGTGTTGTAACATGGAAATGTGAAGTTTTCACGCACCATCGGTTCAATGTTTTAATTGTGCCAGTAATTGAATAAGGAGTGTCCGTGCACGCTGTGCGCATGCCTGTGTGATGGTGCGCTCGCTCTGCGCCGAAGTGCCAGGTGTCTCCAGGTGTCTGGCTGCTCCCTGCTTCATTTGTCACATCAGAAAGCAATCATTCAAATCCGACAGCCCCCAGCATCACTCATTTCCTTTGAAAACGCAAAAGAAAGCGGCAGGGAAAAAAGAAGCGATGGAGAAACGAAAGACAGAGAGAGAGTGAGAGAGAGTGAGAGAGAGAGAGAGAGAGAGAGAGAGAGAGAGAGAGAGAGAGAGAGAGAGAGAGAGAGAGAGAGAGAGAGAGAGAGAGAGAGAGAGAGAGAGAGAGAGAGAGAGAGCGTCTCAGCAACATGTTTACCTCCAAGGCAAACGTAAGCCTCCCGGGCCCGAATCTCCACCGAGGCGGCAGAGTGAAGTAAGAGGGTTAGAGAGCTTTTTTTCAGAAGCTCCAATACAATCCCACACAGTCCTTTACTCATCTCTTCGAGTCTTTCCATATCCCAAACCCATCTCCAAATGTTTCAGGCCAGCCAGATCCTCTCTCCCACACTCGCTCGCCTGTCTTGCTCTCCCTCTGGTTTCGTGGTGGGGCCAGATGTCCAGGTTGACACAGCGCTTACGGCGTTTGACTTGATAAAAAACCGGGCTGGCTGTGGGTAAAGGGGGATTAAAACAGGGCCTGAGGCGCTGGTGTTAGATTGAAAACATCCTGGGCTGCTTTGTATGGAGATTTGCATACATCCAACCCGTGCGGGGCCTGTCCATCTGCTAGAGTGCATTGTCCCCCGCACAACAAAGTGTGTTTAAATATTTCACATCTCCATTTACCACGAGGGAGAGAGAGGGTGAGGGTGAGAGGCACAGACACGGGCGCACAAAGCGACGGAGGGGGAATGAAGAAGAAAGAGAGAATGATTTGGCATGTCTTTGAATTTGAACAGATCCCAAATGTGCTCCCATCACCGAGTAAACAGCTCTGGCCAGGTTTTGGCAGAGCGTGGGCCATTCAAATATCTCATTTCGAATTCCAATGCGACACCAGGTGAGAGCAAAGCTGGAAACAGGTAGCAAAAAAAAGAGTCCTTCATAAAAAGCACTCGAAAACAAACCTGATTGGGGAGCGACAACAAACTTAATTGAAACCCCAGTGCCTAAACTCACGATTTTTGGTTAGTCAAGTCACATCTATTGCTATAGAACATTTAAAAACAACTAATGGTGACCAATGCGCTGCACAATTAGAGTAATTAAATAAAAAGATTTAAAGGGATCGTACACCAAAAAATGAAAATTATGTCATCATTTATTCATGGTTTCTTCTGAGAAAATGTACTGGTAACATTTTTTCACAGTGACTTCAAAAGAGGCAACTTCGACGATACTAATATTTTGGAGCTAGACATTCTCAATCATAGTAAATAATACTAACCCTGACCATAACCCTGGCTTTTTGTATTTTTTAAGATAAGTATAAAAACTATATAAAATAAAATAATTTAACAAATGTTACACACCACAAACACAATTTAGGTTACCTGTCAAAACATTTTGGTTTTAGTTTCTAAATTAAAATTAATTTTGATATATTTTGTGATACAACTCTCCTATTATAATGAAGGACAAAATATTGAAATAATGGCATTTCTAAGAGATAATATAGAGCTGATTTTTTTATTTCTAAATTTAACATTTTAATACTTTGATTAAATATTTTAACAGCATATTAATATTAAAAACATTTTGTCTGACAAGGCACGTGGTGCAACTAGACTCAACCCTGAATTGATTTGAGCTGGATAATGACACTATTGTCTTCTGTTGAGCTGCTTATAGCTGAACTGAACTCGAACTGAGTATCTACAGTGGGAGAGAATCTAAAGCGGAGTCCTAAACTATGCCAATGCCATGTGACCACAAACGCGAATGATCCCCCTGAAACTTTAACGGGGTTTGGCAACAGACAGATGTAGGCCATTTAATTATACCTTTCAGTCTGATACTGAGAGAATGTAATGCGATGTCAAGACACGTTGGCCCTTAAAAATAATTAATAAGACCTTAAATTGAATCCTAACGTGAACAGGAAGTTAGTAAAGAAACATCATAACAGGACAAATACTCTCTTCCTGGTTACACAACGGAACCTGAGGACCTTATTACGTGTTATCACCCCATAAATGAATGTTTGATGCTAATAGCATGTATATGTTCCAGAAGTGGACATTTAAAATGGCCCAAACAAATTAGTCATAATTAAATAAATAACTGAACTGCGGGCAGCTGACATTTCTGGATTTGTGATTCATCCTCGCAGCTCCACTGACACTTGTCAGTTACTTATATACTTAAGCACTGCTCATTCATTTACAAATGCATACATTTAACCATCTGATCCAAAGTTTAATCATTTATATATTTTTCAGTTTATATTTCTACACACATACACACATGTTGTGTTTTCATGTTTTATGTGGACTTTTGAAATAATGTTTTTATACTCTACAAACTGTTTATTCTATCCCCTTACACTAACCCTACCCATCATAGTAAACTTTCTGCATTTTTACTTTTTTTTAAAACATCACTTAGTATGATTCATAAGATGTTTTCCTCATGGAGACCAAAAATTGTCCCCACAAGGACAATTATTTCATTTATTGCCATCTTTGTGGGGACATTTTGTCCCCATTAGGTAGGGTTTACCAGGCACCCCCACCACCCCCACCCCCCCACACACACACACATACACACACACACAAAGGTTAAATATGTAGAAACAGGCACAAAATAAATGGAGATTGGCTTCACTGGAATTATGATTTTATTAAGTCATCCTTGTGCCTCAAACCTCTTTGTAATATTAAGTCCATAACTCTGACTACATGAGACATTTAAAGGCACTATAAAGTTAGATAATTATAGCAATATATCTGTAATAATCTGCAATCTGAGAGCAGGAAAGTGTGTGTGTGTGTGTGTGTGTGTGTGTGTGTGTGTGTGTGTGTGTGTGTGTGTGTGTGTGTGTGTGTGTGTGTGTGTGTGTGTGTGTGTGTGTGTGTGTGTGTGTGTGGTGAGAGAGAGAGAAAGAGAGTGTGGTTTGAAATATCCTGTATGCATGAATCCATTTTGTCTAAGGTAACAGAAGAGTGTGACAGTATAGTAGTGCATTGCTCTTATTTATTTTGCATTGTATATCTAGATATTTATATTTTGGGAAGAAAATGTGAATGTTTGACAATGCAAAACTCACTACCATGATGCTTGAATGTTGTGGGCAGTTGCTAGGGTGTTGCTATGCGGTTGCTAAAGTGTTTTAAGTGTTTTTAGCACAGTATAAGATGTTTGCCTACTAAATCAAGTCTTCTGAGCCTCCTTAAAGGCATAGTTCACCCAAAAATAGAAATTATGTCATCATTTACTAACCCTCAAGTTGTTCCAAGCCTGGATTAATTTCTTTCTTCTGCTGAGGACAAAAGAAGGTATTTTGAAAAATATGGTTAACCAAACTGTTGATGGACCCCATAAAAAAAGAAAAGAAAAATACTATGGGAGTCAAAGGGGTTCATCAACTGTTTGGTTTCTGACATTCTTCAAAATACCTTCTTTTGTGAAGAAAGAAATTCATACAGGCTTGGAACAATGTGAGGGTGAGTTTTTGGGTGAACTATCCCTTTAAGTCTCTATGGTATTCTGGTCTCTAGATTTGTGACCTTTTATATGTATGGCTAGAGCCCATTGTCATCTGTTTTATGTTCCACCGGGTGAAAGGTCTGAATCGCACAAATGGTTCAAGATTAATTACACACCAGAATTAATACTTAGGGTTGGGGTTTGTTCAAATCAATGTGTCAAAACATGAGCAACGGTAGTACTGATGCCTTGAGAAACAAAAGAAAGAAAATATCTGATAAAATCAACCTAGACCCATTGGGTAAATAGTAAAATTATGTTACGTTGCTTCTTGCATTTTTCACGGCACTTTCAAAGTGAGTTATGCTAAAAGTGTTTAGGTTTATCTGAAACCACTGAACGAGAATGTGGCAATCATAACTTGTGTGAAAAGGAATAAGTTTGTGTTTTACTGCCACTAGTATGTTGAGCTGGAAACTGCAGTGAATTATGTATGTTTTTTGGAGTTCTGCAAAAATGTTGACGTTTTTATGAACCTATATTAAATAAAATACAATTTATAAATGAAATATATTTGTACACAAAAGAATAAATGTCTTTTTCTGTCCAAACAATGAAAGTCAGTTGGGTCCAATGTTGTTTTTACCCCATTGGTTTTTATTGTATGGACAGAAGCATTCTTCAAAATATATCTTCTTGTGTTCAGAAGAAGAAAGTAACTCATACAGGTTTGGAATTGCATGAGGGTGAGTAAATGATGACATAAGTGTAATTTTTGGGTGAACTGTCTCTCTAAGTTTTGAATAGCAGGCTGCAGGACTGGATCAGGGAGATGGTATTTAAGGTAAAAGTCAATGTCGAACAAGTGGGCCGAGCCACCTGGCAGCACATCCACGCCGATCTCACACCTCTAACACCACCACGCCAAACACACACACGCATCAGAGATGGACGTGAGGGAAGTGTGGACTGCACGGGGGAGGATTTTGGAACACGGTGCCTGGTCAAGCTGTCTTCTCACTCACATGTCCAAGAACACTGTAAAATACATTTAATCAAATATAAAATGAGATGTCCAGGCTTGCAATTAGGTGTACGTCCTGTCACTGCTGTCCCAACAACACACAAAAAAGTTTAATAAATGAAAATCAGTGCAGGTTGGAAGAACAGCTGTATCGCTGTCACTATGAGATTTGGATCATAAATGAAATTTGTGCCAAAAAGTCAGTAGACAGATTCAGTTTTAACCACATAACGGAGACAGCGTATCCTCTGTTAATCTGGATTAACTGCAACAATGAACCATTATTTAAAAGCCATTACACCCGTCTCTCCTGAGAGAGAGAGCGAGAGGTACACGGCTCGTACCAGAGTACAAGACAACATAATCAGACTAATGGTTCGCATTAGTTATGTGCCAAACGCTTGGCTTTTTACTTTAGATCCTACTAAATAAATACGGCGCACAGATCACAGTAATTAAACCAATCCCTTTAAATCACTGCAGATTCTCTATTAGGCGCCGTCCTCAGTGATAAACGTCGCTTAACAGATTAAGTCATCTGGGGCAGTGGGCAGGCTCACTGTGTGGGTGAAAAGTGCTCATAATTTCCTTGGGACAAGGACGCCTCTTGAAAGTTTTCTGACCGGCAGGAATCAATGGGTTATGCTCGAACGCTAATAGATGCAGCATTCCGCACAAGTGTACACACACAAACACATGGAGCGAGCGGACCACTGCAGTGCTGTCAGCAGGAGGCCGGAGCTGATGGACATTCTGGTTACGCAACTCAGCAGATCACAGCCATTAGAGACAGGTGGCCCACCACGCTGTGTGTAGGTGTGTGTGTGTGTGAGAGAGAGAGAGAGAGAGAGAGAGAGAGAGAAAGTAGGGGGTGATAGAGACATGGATGGATGGATGGATGGATGGATGGATGGATGGATGGATGGATGGATGGATGGATGGATGGATGGATGGAGTACAGTATGACCATGTGAATATTATCTATGACATAACATTTCAAAACATGCTGTGGCCGTCAAATATCTCCTTTTCACTCAAAGATGACTTCCAGGTCGTAGGCAAATCTAGGAGACATTCTTTTGAAAATGGCAAACCATATATTTTTTCTAAATTATGTGCTCTGAAACATCTGGTGAAGAGTTAGCACAACTAACTCCTGATAATCAGGAAAAAGCACAAATAATAAACCCAACTGTTTCTCCTAGAGACTAAATGGAGAGCACATGGAGTCTTTTGTGACAATCTTTTGCAAAATAAAAGATTTCAACAGTGTTTTTTTTTTTTCAACCTCTGTGCTATGGGGTCTATCAATTATTATTAGATCTCAAACTGATTGTTGTGAAAAAATATATTCCCTTTCATGCAGTGTAATATAGCGGTCTGCAAAGTTGTAAAGGTCAAAGGTGCACAATAAAGTTACTGACCCCCAAAAGAAAGAATTAACTCTGAACCGCCTAAACGAGTCGTCAGATATTCGAATCCCAATCAGTTATGGCTACACATCACTAGCTAACTTTTTTGCATAATGCCCACCTATGTTCTACATTGTTCACTCACGAACAACTTGACCTGCCCTTCAATCCCTTGACCTTAGGATTCCTTGGGATTCGCAAAACGCTTGCTCTTGAAAGATTGGTCAGTACCCAATTTATTTGGACCAGCTTGCTCATCAGAATCACAACCTGTAAGTTTTGTTTTATATTGTGTAAGTTTTCAACTAACCCACTTTGCTACCCACGCTACTTTGGACAAGGTTCCATAAGAGTTCTCTAAAGATGACAAATATCCAGAACCCTTATAGAACATTAGGGACGTTCCTAAAATGTCCTCTTTTGGTTATGGAAGTGCTGCAGTTCAATGTTCCTTATATGACTTTAGGGGGACATTCCATTTTGGTTATTCTATAGTCACACGGCAGCATTACAAAGATGACCTTTGGGATGCTAACAGAACGATCCCACATGGTCCTCTTTTGGTCATTTAATAACGTTCCCATACGGTTCTCTGTTAGTTATGGGGACGTTTCATTCGGGACTGCACTGCAACATATCTTGTTCAGTGCACATATTATGTCTTGTTCTCTACACTACATTCCCATAATGTTTGCAAGACCTTTAGGGAACCAACCTAAAATTGTATTTTTTATTTCTATTTAGGTCCTTCCATCACGTTTACTGAATGTTTTCAGAACATGTTTGAGTGAATCAATGTACACAGGGCTGCTTTGCAAACGAGGGTCAGTAAAACATATGATTTGCACAAAAGTTGCTTCTCAAAGATGGATCAATACCAACTGTTTGTCCAACTTCATATTCAGAACATGTAAGTACTGCACAATGTACACAAATCGCCTTTGTGAATGTGCTCGTTAGCACGTTAATGGCTAATGTGGCTAAAGTTACCATTGTCTGTATTCACAGAGATCAGAGCGATGTCATTAGTTTTATTTTTAAGAAGTAATAAAAGTGTGCTTCTGAATACAGGTGGTGAACATTTTCGGGCTAAAAATAACAAGCTCTGGTCTCTGTGAATACAGTAAGAGAAAATGGTAACTTTAGCCCCATTAGCACATTCAGAAAGGTGATTTGCAAACACTCATTATAAAGTGCAGTACTTGCGTGTTCTGGATATGAAGTTGGATCACGAAGAGACCTCGAAAACAAAATTAGGAACCTTTAAAATAATAGGGGCACTATAAAAATATATATTTTTTTAAATATGTTTCAACTTTAACCACAGCTTTATTGTTCTTCCCACATTAAAATGTATTAAGTAAAATTAAATGTAATGTACAAGTACTGTATATGACTTGTTACATCAATAATGATTATTTTAATGGCTTTTGTAAGACTGGAGAAACTGGAAAGCCGAAAGAGAGGGTGACTCTGAGAAAACAAAGGAAATTAACATCTGAACTCGCTCTTGTGCATTTAACGTCCCCACCCGTGAGTCAATCACCTTAATTTACATTTCATTCCCCTCACCTTCATCGCTTCTCTCCACATGTTGAGATTACCTGAATTTCACCCAAAATATATATGGGTTAATGTGAACAAGTACTATACAGTATTATGCATGTTTGGTATCATTTGAAATGCCTCAGTGTGACTGGTATAAAGTTCTCATTCCCACAGAAGTAAACCAAACGTATGGTTTTAAGAGTTTAGAGATATTTTGCTTACTGTGGTGGGTGTGTCCTCTGCCAATTGGTCTTTTATGCATATTACCTCCTATCCTCAATAAGGTGTAAAATACCGGTCTGGAGGCTTAATTAATGCAAATTCCCATTGTGAACTCACACTCTAAAAAATGCTGGGTTAAAAACAACCCAAGTTGGGTTGAAAATGGACTAACCCAGCAATTGGCGAGTTTGTGATCGTAGGCCTGCATAGTGGACCCTGTGCGACTCTGAGAACCGAATGAACGATTCAATAAGAGTAAAGACTTAAATAGAATAATCAAATGTGTAGTTAAACTATTAAACAAATGACCAAATAACCAATCGGCATTCTAACCTAAATTCATGGTTGTGATAAAATGGAGTCAGATAAAAGTAAATTGGAATTAATCTACTTTGCCAAGCTGAAACCTTCACCCGTTTATCGGAAGCAGTCGTTGGGTCGATTGGGCGGGCCTTACGCTTACATACAAAGTATGTAAATACATTAATATTGTAGTGAATGCATTGTAGATTTATAGACCAGATTTAATATGCAAAACAGTCCCTACATCATATCTATATTCTCTCTATAAAGTTTGAAGACCCTTGCTTTAGATGTCTCAACGTGAACATTTTTCATTAAATTCTTCCAAGACCAAATGGTATAGGTGTTACCATATTAATTTTATAGGTCTATATCAAAAATTGTCAGTAATTGTCTCTTTTTATTTCTTTTAATTTTCCTAAGGAATTTTACTGAGCAATGAAAGAGCAAACTCTTGAGAAATAAACTGCTCCTCTGGAAATTCATTTTATGGAATATTCTACATCCTCTTAAAACACAAAAGAGAGGCTTAGAGAAACGGTGTGATTCCAATAGAGTGATTTGATATATGCATCAAATCAATCTAAAGTTACTCTAATGTAAAGGATGTGTATATAATTTTATAATATCTAATAACAAATTTAACAAAGGTGATATTGAGCTCAATACACTTAATGCATGAGCAAAAGCGTGGTCAGCCAAAATACACTCTGTCTTAATCAGGCTTTTACCAGATGGTGTCCTATTGCACAGATGATTCATACAAAAATCAGACCTAGCACTGATCTGGTCTAGCGCCTTGGGAGACCTAGACGTGATATAAAGACCATTTAATGCCTATATTCACCATGTACAGTCAATGTCTGTATAAATAGACAGCTTTTGTTAACTTACAACTAACTGAATCACAGTGCAAATGCAGTTAGTGTAGTATTAGAATACCAGTAGATGCACTGCAAGGCTGTAGCAGAAATTTCTTGCATGCAATTTTTTCCATAAGTGTCTTGTTTTCCCACTTTCAGCCTTTATTATTTGTGATCATCAACACCTACGCAAAGCCATGCCAGTGCCTTTAAGCTTTGACCTCGCTGAGTAATCTTGAGAAATTCATCGCTGCATATTTATGACTTAGATTGACCATAAGCCTACTCAATTTTTCCAAACAAGCACTGTGCATTGCAAATACCTTATACAACATGCACCCCATTACATACACATATAGTTTAAACTTTATATATATATTCTTCTTTCTATGACTGACTGTATACAGTACATGGCATGTGATGGACAGTATGAAATATAAGTGGTAAACATTTTGTATGGACAGATGTGGATTAGTGTTCATCTTTGCCTCATGAAGGAGATTAGAGCTTATTCACTGCTAACAGGGTTTATCTTTCTCTGTAATTCTGATTACAGCAAAAGAAGAGAGAGAGAGAGAGAGAGAGAGAGAGAGAGAGAGAGAGAGAGAGAGAGAGAGAAAGTGAGAGGCAAAAGAGATAAGAAGATGTTAAAAGACGTGCATCGTGCACATACAGTGACTTAAAAATGAATGTGCCAATTAGAACTAGAAAAGGAAAGTTTGTCAAGACAGTAGAGTGGTGCAAGAATAACATCAAAATTCAGAGGACTAATTCGCCACTGGTTTAAGATTGGGGTTTTATGGGTTTTTTTTCCAGTTTATGAGTAAAATAAAGTCTGTGGTAAACATAACTTGACCATACTTTAACGTTTTGCTCTATAGCGTAAGTTACACGCATATCGAAAACACACATTTATAATAAAAAAACAAACATATGTTTCTAATAAGTAACTATATAAAAATGATGAGCGTATGTACTTGACATTGTAAAACAAAACGTCCAAGTATCATCAAGTTATGTTTACCACAGACCAAAGCTGTAACCATGTCTTTAATTGGTCTTACTGGTTTATTTAGGGGAATCAAATTCAGTTATAATTTACATGAATCATGTAAGTAATGGCATATTTTCAATTTCTTAAAAATGTTGAGTTGTTTGCAACACTGAATATTAATGTCGAGTAACAGTTGTCAAATATTAATTGTTTAGCTACTTACATCTTAGGACGCACTTGCATTGGAATGCAAACTAACAGTAAGCCCCGCCTTCTTTGATTTGATTGGCCATCTCACTCATTCTGAGAGTGATGAGCACTGTTAGGACACTGAGGCAGACCAGTCTCAGAATTTCTTTTTTTTTTGGGGGGTGGGGTGGGGTGGGGGTGTCATTGTCATTGTCCCCCTCAATGACTATGGTGGTTACAGCCCTGCCACAGACCTTATTTTAAACATAAGTAACCCCATTATAAAACCCCATAGGAAAATCTCAAGGGAGCCAGTGGTGAATTAGTCTATTTTAACATGACACCTGCTGCACTCCACAGTATGTTGATATTGATTTGCCTGGAAGTTTAAAAAAGTTGAAAAAGGGTCTGTGCCGCGTTTGGTAGCTTGAAAGCTCTAGGTTATTATATGTCATTGTAGTCAGAAATTTTCAGGAGAAGTTTTTAGGATGTTGGGGATCTTTGATCATCCACCATGGGAAAACTAAGATTTGAGGAAGATTTGGATTGGAGAACTGAGGACTATGCCAAGTTTGGTGGATATAGCTTAAAAGCTCTAGGAAGACTTACAGTCACAAATATTTTGCAAATAAATTAATTAGTTACTAAATAAATAAATACTTTAGATAAATAAATATAATTAAAAAGGTTTAAAGTTTATAAAAACAAGCAAAATGCTTCTACAGTAATGAAGTCAATGGGATGATCCTACCAGAGAGTTAAATATAGAATTGTTAAGCTTGTTTTTGTTAAAGCACTTCCTATAATTGTTAAGTAAAAATAGTTTATTATCTGATGTACAGTTTCTAGTTATGTGTTACTGATGTAATTCCTGTAAGTGGAGTTGCTATATTTAAAAGTGTTTACGAACTGTTGGTTTATATCAGAACATCAGAGTAATAATGCTGAAAATACAGCTTTACATCACAGGAATAAATTCGATTTTAAAATGTATATTCAATAGAAAAGAGCTATTTCAATTTGTAATGCTATTTCACAATATTCTTGTTTTTACTGTATTTTAATCAAATGCAGCCCTGATGTATAACAATAATGTATAATATAGAAAAAAGTACCAAAAGGTAATAGATCCAAATTGTTTTACGACATGACAAAGAGAGAGTGAGCGTGTGTGTGTGTGTGTGTGTGTGTGTGTGTGTGTGTGTGTGTGTGTGTAAGTTTATGGTGGTTGAGGGGGTGCTGGTGGTGGAAGAAGAGCTTGGCTGCATTTGTGGTCGATAACGAACGTTTAATGCAAGTCTGGAAAACTGAATACGGTCACCATCTGCTCTATACACGACTGTGTTCTGAGAACGAATCAACAGCCAAGCACACTTACTGAAGACAGACAGAGATGGAAAGACAGTGTGTGTGTGTGTGTGTGTGTGTGTGTGTGTGTGTGTGTGTGTGTGTGTGTGTGTGTGTGTGTGTGTGTGTGTGTGTGTGTGTGTGTGTGTGTGTGTGTGTGTGTGTGTGTGTGTGTGAGGGAAAGAGAAAGAGAACGAGATAGAGAGAGAGAGCAAGCCAGGAGCACAAACAGAGAGAGAGAGAGATTTGCTCAGAGGCGAGCGATCCATCACGTGTGTTTAGGGAAAGAACAGACACAGATGAAGGTGAGCACAAGTAGGACGGTCAGACACGAGTCTCACACTCAGAGGTGTCACAGAAAAACACACACACACACAGCCCTGGGGTAGAAAACACAACACATGTAATCACAGATGTAAGGTAAAGTAACTGCTCAGATCAAGATAAAGTGTGTGAATTCTTGCAAAAACAAAATCGAGAAAATACCTTGAAATTTTGAACTGTTAGTTCTGTCATGATTTATTTCAGTTTCTTCTGTAAAACACATAGCGATATGTTTAGTAGAAGGCTCATTATGCTCATTATGCTCTTTTCCATACAATTAAAGTAAAGTCCAAAATAAAAAAATAAAAAAAACTCCAGTCACGATCTCCACTACATTTCCCAGAATCCGTCCTGGCTCCCACCTACACACACTCATTGATCACCGCACCTGCAGCTTATTTCCAATTACCTCACCAATCACATTTACATTTAGGCCCCGTCCACACGGATCCGGCGTTTTGGGAGCATGAAACCGATTTTTGAAACCGACACCCTTGCGTTTTCATGTGTACAGCCAATCCGTATATTTTGGTGATGTCATCACACTATGTTCCACACTGGAAATACTAGAAAGGGATACAACTATGGGCACTGGGCATGCGCACATCAATATTGTGTCATTTAATTACTTTATTTGCATTATTGTAAGGGTAGGTTTAGGATGTAGGCGTTAATGAAACAAAATCTGGTAAGTAGCAAATTTATTTATTGTTATTTTATTGTGAGATTTTGCCTCACATCCTACCATTGCTGTACCCCTTCTAGCCACAACTCTTCTTCTCTGTTTTTAGCTTATTTCTGTGGCAGAATTACAGCGCCACACACTGGCCTGGCATGTACACTACATCGTTTTGAGTCAGTTTCAGTGCTCTCGTGTGTACGCAGATATTTCTTGAAAAGAGGTAAAAAAAGATTGAATAGGGAAAGCTCTGGCTTCATGTGGGCGGGGCCTTAGTCATTTAGCAGATGCTGTTATCCAAATGAGGAGAGCAATAGAAGCAATCAGACCAACAGAAAGTGCTGTAACAAGTCTCAGTTAGTTGGCACAGTACACAGATGTTTTTTTTGTTTGTTTGTTTGTCTTTTTTAAAAAATGAATAGAATAGGAAAGTGCTAGTCTTAATTGGTCAGGTGCAATCACCCTGGCCGTTTCTCAATATGCATTCTTGTTGGTAAACCCAGCCAGATCTTCTGGCAATTTGATTTCACCCTGCAGCTCAGGCTGGAATCCTGTACATATTTCTATCCTGCTTCTGTTACAATTTTGCCGGGACCAATCACAAACTGGCCTATCCACCTGGCGTGCTATTGGCGGGTTTAACACAATGATGGATAGAGAAGCGATGGATCATTGGTCTGATTGGTTGAAGGACTATCCAATTTCATACAGAGTCATTTGAACTATGCCTGTTGATCACGCCTCTTGTGCAGTAGAAAATACAGAGCAGACTCCTCAGACCAATGTTCAATCTTAAAAGATTGAGCTTGGTCTGGTGATAGCCAGACAACATTCTTGTCTGTACTTGTGGACTTGTGAAACATCATCAGTCGCTGACCAAGTACTATTCCAATTCAAATGCCCTGTCCAAAATCCAACACTTGCGGCCTTGGCCACTTGAGAGCATACACGCGACAGGAAGTAAGTGCGCAAAACTGTCCCATGTTTTAAAAATGCCATGTGCACATTAAACCCATAGGAAAACGTTCCACTGTAAGTTAAATTAATTAGATATTACATATAATTTGGTAGTAAAACATGAAGTGTTGCACATTTTATTTGTGCAAATGCAAGTAATCTATGTGTATTTTGTACAACATTTGCAACTGCTTTTTATCACTTAATTAGAATCAACACAATTTTAAAATTGTGTCTTCTGTTAGTTACATAGTGACTACTGAACGGATATTTAGAATATTTAAAATGCAAAGTATTGAAAATTAAAATACATTTGCATTTTTTGCAACGCTATAAGTCTGCTCCATCGGGTAATCAAAAGTACTATACACACTTGCAGTCTTCACGCCTACTTGAACACTTATAAGACAAGTGGTCAAGTGCAAAGAATGCAGGTGTGGGTATTTGGACAGGGCAAACGTTCACATCTAGCCAAGTACAGCTTAAATCCCTGGATGTGTTCTTGATCCCTAGTGCTCGCTGCAGAGTATCTAGAGCACAAGGGTGGAGCTTAACCCGTTTAATGAGTGGAGGGTGTTTATGGGTAGGGTTAGGGTGTGGTTAGGGGATGCAGCTCCACCCATCATGCCCACAGTAGGTCAAGAGAGGGGGAGCTGGACCTCCAAAGAGGGGGGGCAGGAGGTAATGGCTCTGCAGTGAGTAACCTCTCCTTGATCCTCCCCTTTTATTGACGATGCATCAGGAGGTGACTTGTGCTGACTTGAGACAGCCAGGTATCCCAGAATGCATATCGCACCAACCAGCAAGAGTCAATAGTGGAGTAGTGGAGAAATGTAGTTTTAAGAGTTTTTCATGCGAGAATGTAGTTGTTGAAAGCTCAAATCTGTGGTTTATTTATAAAGTGAGAGTCTATTTGAACATTTTATTTGACATTTTCAGAGTAGTGAGATCCAGGCGATCACCCAGCGTTCATGCACCCCACTGAGAGCAGCCTTACCTCGAATAGTCCTTCTGACGTTTGTTGCTGGCTCTGATGTCTCTGTAGTGGTAAAACTTGAGATATAATTTATCTTGTGTAGATCTAATGGGCTTTTTTTTGGGTCTCATTTGTTCCCTGGCTAATCTTTTAGGCTGAGGGCAAAGTGAAGTTTCATAACGTAACTATATTTAGGGCTATTTAACTTTACCATTGTAGCCTACTAGAGTGCTGACTGAATAGTTTGCTTAATTTCTTATTGTATAGCTTCTTATACCTACTTTTTATAATGGTTATTATTGATAATTAAAACCGGCATTTAACAAAAATACAAAGATAACAGGAGTAGCCAGAGCGAGCTGAGTGACGTTATCAAGTACACTGCTATTCCATTTGCAGAATTACAGGATATAATAATACCGTCCTCGGGAGTTCGAACTTTGCATACTTGGTATTGAGAAATGCCCCCTCTGTATAAAATCTGTATTCCCACATGGTCTGGTCTCGTTAGAGCTAAGGCCTCCTTACCTGTTCTCTCCAAACTTCCGAAGTATATGATATCGCTCTCCAGCGCTTCTCCAATGTCTTTCAGTTCCCCAGCATCTACTGTTCCGTGTTGCTGCAAAACTGATATGTACCTGCTTCTAGGTGTGTGCTCCTTTATACCATCCATCTGATCTCCAATCCACCTGCAAAACAAAAGATTGCCATTACTCACCTGCATTACCATATACTCATATCTCAGTAAAGTCTGTGCCGTAACAAGTACCTTAACAGACATCCGAAAAACTTGTTTATTCCAAGACTTCTGAAGTCATATAGTTGCTTTGTGTGAAGAACAGTCTAGTCATTATTCACTGAAAACTTCTGCCATAAATCTCAAATGTCAAGGTCAGATGGAATTTGAATGTGAGTACTAATTTATGGTAACACTTTACAATAAGGTTTCATTAGTTAACATTAGTTAATGTATTAATTAACATTAAGCAACATGGACACACTGCTAAATATCTCCCTTTGCCTTTCCCTGAAGAAGGAAAGTCATACAGGTTTGAAACGACACATGCGAGAAATAATGCAAAGAAATATAGGCCTACTCCACCAAGGTGACAAACATAACACTAAAATAAACATTAACTACATAAGATGTAGAATAAAGCCCTCATGTACATAACTGATAACTGATTTAATAGTTTTTCACCGTATATACCAAGGAAACTTACTGTAAAAATTACGCTATACACCCATTTTACAGCGTACATTAACAGTAAATAAACACAGTAATCCTGGTTCACAATGCTGGTACATTACTCAGACACACACATTTCACCACCAGCAGGTTGTGATTAAATTCACCACTGCTCATGATCCCTGCTAAATCTTTGCAATTTTCATTTTAGAGAGATTTAATATGGATCATCGTTTGGTTGAGCACAAAACCCCCATCCACCGCCTCACCCCCTCCTAATCTAGAACAATCTCTAGGACAGGAGAGTGAGCGATTTTAACCAGAGACAGAGAGCGACTCCAGTAAGAGACTAAACAGCTGGTCACCATTACAGTTATTGGTGATAATCTGAGCCTCTGTGACCTGATATCAGTCCTAATCACTTACAAACACACATTAAATATGAACACACAAATCAGCAGCTATGATACTTCGCAGGGGAGGGAAGAGGCCCACCCATGACCCAGAGAGGAGATATCTTTCTTGGGGAGGAGAGACAGGCAGATGGGGGACTGTCTCTCTTGTCTGGAAGAGATCGTCTGATCCAAATGGCACAAATGTCCAAATGATAACAGATGTACTTTGAGAGCTGATGTACCTTAATGTGTGTAGTTATGATATTATAAATCATGTTACTGGTATTACACATCGACTGGAAAACCTATAATACACATTGCTGATTTACGGTCTAGTATTCTCATGTTTGTTATAATTGGATAATGTTTCACAAACAAAACGCATTAAAATATACCATGGTATTACTGTGGTGTTCTTTGAAGCATGTTGAAGTACTATTCTAATACCAGGAAATTAATTATGATAATCATTTAATGTGCTGCAGAGTTATACACTATAATCTATCTAGAATTTTAAATCATTTAAATTTGTATTATTATACATGCCATTTTAAGAATAATGTTCTTATAAAGACTACAAGGAATATTTATTTATTTGTTTGTTTATTTATGACCAGTTTAAGTAAACTGTAAAAATGCTAAATGAACATTAAAAATGGCAATAAATAAATACATAAATAAATAAAGAGATGTACATTTTGTAATTTTTTTGTATATATAAAAATATTGGTGTTAGTGCATTGTCACACTTGCCTTATAGAAAAGTTGCTTTAATGACAGTAGCACTCAAGCTGCACAAACTTTACAATTTGTGTAACCTTTACAACCTGATGATCATGTTCTACAGCATGATTGAGAATAATGTGATATACATTTATGGCATAGGCTAGTGGTGCTTTACATTCTATTTAGGTTTAAATTAAACTTGTATTCCCAATTTCGAATGCGGCCTCAGTCTTTTGAACCCTACTGTAAATGCAAAGGTTGCAAAGAGCTGAATGAGACGAATGAAACAGAATGTTTCTGTGTTGGTGTGTGTGTGTAAGTGTTTGAGGGTTGGGATGGAAATTGGTCCTGCTCAGTCTGAGACAGACTCGAGCTCTCAACTGGATTACAGCAGAGCAGAGCATTAGAGCAGAGACCACAGAAAACCCTTCAGCTCTAATGTAAATAATGACTGTTAGCACAGGCCCATACACAAATACACAAAAGCGTGCTAATGCACACTAACAGATACCAATAAACATCCAGTCATATAGATTATACACAAGTAATCACTGGATCTGGCACTGTCAGATGGTCACTTCTGAATTAAGATGGTAACTGACAATAATGTACATGCACACACAGACACAAACAGAAATGTTGTCATTGTAAACCAGTCAAACAGTCTGCCGGTCTACAGAAATAAAGCAACACCATTCTAAAATGTCATGCATTTGTGTGTGTGTGCGTGACTCTTTCTCCTGCTACTGAGGGGATTAATAGAGGGGGTGAGTATATCTCCCCCTAATCCCCACACACTCCACTCCATGCTGCCCTGTGTGTGTGTGTGTGTGTGTGTGTGTGTGTGTGTGTGTGTGTGTGTGTGTGTGTGTGTGTGTGTGTGTGTGTCTCACACTGCCTTTCACTCTCTCAGCTAGACTGCAACTCTCACTGATGGAGATAGAGAGGAGAAATATAACATAACTGCAAGCAAATATTTAAGAATATATTCTTATGAATTTATATACTCCCACAATTGGATGTAAACTACAATCAATCAACAATCATAAAATATTTATTACAATTTAGGCTGTTTCCTTGGTTTTACAAAAAACTGTATATAGTATGTGTACACACACATTTGTGATACAATTATATATTTTTACAAGTTGCATTCAAATCCCATTTAAGAATCTGAGGGCGCATGAGCCCTGGATACTTGAATGGGCATGTGGTTATAATGAAGATCCAGATAATTTAGTGTAATTTTTACAGGCCATTTCCGTGGAAATAGTTCCTTAAGTTAATAGCTGCACATATTCATGTTTGCAGTGTAGTTGAGTTTTAGCTCCAAATATCCGCCTGAAACGTTTAAACTGCCGATCAGACCATTGAGTATTAAACAAAACCCTTCACTGCCGCAAACTACTGTCATGTTCTGTTTTAACCCCCTCCAAGCATGTAAGTGCTGCTTTACCTCTGCAAACATGATTAAATCAGACAATCTACTGTGTTAAATCCTCTTACAACTCCATATTACATATCTGCCCAACAAAAGAGACTCAATCAGAACAATCATAACCCTCTCTGTGGCCTGGATTATCTGATCCCATTGTCATGATTAAAATGAAAAGAGAGCCAAGAACATGATGGAAAATCCCATGTTCTGAATATAAGAGATATCAGGAGGGGCGGAGGAACGCAAATTTATCTGTCGTAAGTCTGATACGGATCAGCCATTGTTTGCTGTTATGTGATAATACACGGGCCAGAGATGATTGGTTGACAGGGAGAGAGTGTCATCCATTGGCCGAAAAGCTTCGGGATGTACAGTAGGAGAACGTAAATGTTATTGGCTGTTCACTTTAAAAGGGCAGTTACCCAGGAACAACTTTAGACAGTTATTGTATATTACATTGCAAAAAAGTTTTTTCTAATGTGTGTTTTAAATGTTTTGTTTCATTTGGCAATAATGAAATCTAAGCAAATATCTTCAAAGCAAGACACATTTAAACAGCTGACAAATATATCTGGAAATAAGTTCAATATATATATATATATATTTTAAGTTTAAACCCTTAAATTGTTTTTTTATTCTCAAAACATGAATTTAAAATAAATTCAAATAGTGGTATGCATTTCGTATTATAACAATAGATTTAGCACACTGTAAACAGACTACTGGAGTAAGTTTTACAAGAAAATACTATTTTTGCTTCAAAATGTCACATTTAATTCAATGTGTTCCTTGCCATTTCTTTGTAATTATTTGTGAAGTTTACTAGCAATTGTTTCAGAGTAAATCCTTTTTCATTTTTGTTGTAAAGAGAGCAACATGCTTAATTTTTCGATAATGGCTCTACAACATCCTATAGAGTTGATTTACAGCTTGGAAGTGGTGTGTATACAGATCGTGAGTGTTTGTGTGTATGTGTGTTTCTGCCAGTTCTCCTGTAGTCTCTGCAGGGTGTGGGGATTATCTGAGGAAGTGCAGGGGAGTGGCAGTAATGAAGAGACCTCCTCGAAAGCGTATGAACACACACACACACACCAAGCTCAGCAAAGTACTGTTCATTCATGCTATGCACTAGACTAGAGCCAACCTACACATCCATGTCCTCACATATACATAAATTAAACATAAATGCTGAGTTCAGAAAAGTCACTCATAACAGCCTCCACTGTTTTCACTACATTATTCATTTAGAACTCAACACACACTCTATAATAGGCTTTGGATGTTTATGAAGCTTATGAGGGCCATATATGTTTCTTCATATTGAATGTGAGAGTGATTCTACCCAGTATCAGTTTATCTGTTGTGTTCTGTCCTGATCCTCCTCAAAGTCATCTGGGCCATTATCCTTCCCGAGTAATTAAGAGGGAGAATATTACCTCAGATACACCCCCTCACCCTCTCATGGATCGGCCCCTCTCAGCATGATGGATGGAGGGCTGTCACATCAACCCGAGAAGCAGAGGGGTGCAGGACCGGCCATAACACACCTCTAATCACATTAAACCAAACACTTGTCATTACACACTCTAATTGTCAAAATGCAGATGGCAGGGCTGAGTAATAACAGCATCTTGAATGAGGTTAACTTTGTAAAGCCATGACGTCTAGGCATAATTTATGTATTTCATCTTAAAACGTGCTCATTTCAATCACATTTTCTTCATTTGTAAGTAGGGTTGGGTATTGATTCCTGATTCTAGTTGATTCTGCTTTATAAACCAAAGCTCTCAATTAGATTCGTTTTTTTGTTAAGATTAAATTATAATTCATTTTGCCATTTCATTTGACTAATTATATTAAGAAATTCTCTCTCAGTTTATACAGGAAAGTTTCAAACTTTTTGAAAGTAATTATTACTTTTATTCAGAAAATATGCATCAAATTGATCAAAAGTGACAAAGATTTTATAATATTACAAATGATTTCTAAATTCAAATAAAAGCTGTTCTTTTTAACATTCTATTCATCAGAGAATCCTGAATTTTTTTTTATCAGTTTCCACAAAAACATTACGCAGCGCAACCGTTTTCAATATTGATAATAATTAGAAATGTTTCTCAAGCCCCAAATCAGTATATTAGAAATAAATCTGCATATTTAGAAGGATCACGTGACACTGAAAACGGAATAAATGATGCTGAAAATCCAGCTTTGCCATCACATTACATAATTACATTTAATATATTTTAAAATAAAAAATAGTTCACGAGTATTACTGTTTTTACTGTATTTTCGATCAAAATAAATGCAGCCTTGGTGAGCATAAAAGACTTCTGTCAAAAACATTTAAACAATTTTACTGACCCCAAACTTTTGAACAGTGAAAATTATAATAACTTGTTGATTCAGTAATCGCTCTGATGGATTCAGTGAGCTTGTGAGTATATTCTGAATGATTAAATCAAAGACGGGCTCATAAGAGTCATTTGTTCGTAAATGAGACAACGACTCAATAGAAAGCTGTGTTTTCTTGTAGTTATTTTGTGGCCTTTTATCTTTTTTAATTCAATTTGGACTGGAAAATCATTTTTAGATAACAGTATCTGCTAAACGAATAATCGCAAATGTATTTTCCTTGTGTTGTTTAATGGTGGTCTTAATAGTGGCATGAGGTGGTAAAGCGTGACGCTACAGAGTGCTAAAGCCCCGAGCTTGCAGGTTCAAAACAAGTGAGCAGTCGCGTTACAAAGGAACAAAGCAAACATGAAACAATAAGATAAAGAGGAAAAAACACACCATACATCATTGTCTTTCTGTGGTATTGCGTGTGCAAATAACAAGTTATTTGTGAAAGGGCTTATCTTGAATATTAGTATTAGCTGAGGAGGCTTTAGGGAACATCTCTTCTCTCACTATCCTACTCTAAAGCTTCCCTCTCAGGGGCAGAAGAACTGAAAAACAATAGGATCCCTTTAATGTCAAAGCATGCTAAGAAGCCCTTCTGCCACCCCCCATATCCTGGAGAAAACTAAGTCAGAAAGAAATTACATAAATCAAATCCATTTTCATTATTACAATATTTCAGAGGCATTATCCCTCAGACAAAACGCCATAAAACCCCATTTATTCTTTTTAATCCTTCAAAGAGTGGCTGATATTACCTGATACTGATTGGGTTTGCATGGGGTAAGAGTGTGAATGACATCAACAAGTCTGAAAGGCTGGAATCATGTCTGTGGATCCCATTGTGATGATTAAAATGAGCCTGTGTGTGTGTGTGAGTGTGTGTGTGTTTTCTCTATCCACTCTTCAGAATTAGAAGCCATTCAACCCATTCAAATCAGTTGTAATGTTTTGGAAGAAATTACAATGGGAGAGAAAGTAAACAAAAACAAAAAGGAGAAGCAAGGGGTGTCTAATACATATTTGAAAGCCCACTCCTGACCATGTGGTGAAATATTTGATCAGTAGTTGTTGCAAGCAAGCAAGCAAGCAAGCAAGAAAGAAAGAAAGAAAGAAAGAAAGAAAGAAAGAAAGAAAGAAAGAAAGAAAGAAAGAAAGAAAGAAAGAAAGAAAGAAAGAAAGAAAGAAAGAAAGAAAGAAAGAAAGAAAGAAAGAAAGAAAGAAAGAACTGTATGTTTGTATAGTTGTGTTTAGTCAGAGCTGATGGCCTTGTGTTCTGACATATTGGGCTTCGGGCAACCCGAGTTCCAGTCCCAGTTCGTGGTCTTTTCCCGATCCTGTCTCCCTCTCTCCCCCACTTCGCTTCCTGTCTTATTGTATGTATGTATGTATGTATGTATGCATGTATGTATGTATGTATGTATCTAAAGTATCTATAGTGTATAGTATGTATGTATCTACAGTATCTATAGTGTATAGTATGTATGTATCTATCTATCAATATATCGTGTATAGTATGTATGTACATATGTATGCATGTATGTATGTACACTCTAAAAAATGCTGGGTTACAAATAACCCAAGTTGGGTTGAAAGTAGACTAACCCAGCGATTGGGTTATTTTAAGCAAATATTTATCCCAACCGCTGAGTTAAAACAACCCATTTACTGGGTTAAAAACAACCCAATCGCTGGGTTGTTTTTAACCCAGCATTTTTTAGAGTGTATGTATGTATGTATCTATCAATCTATAGTGTATAGTATGTATCAATGTATGTATGTATGTATCTATCAATCTATAGTGTAGTATGTATCAATGTATGTATCTATCAATCTGTTTGTCTATGTATAGTATCTATCTATCTATAGTGTATAGTATGCATTAATGTATGTATGTATGTATGTATGTATGTATCTATCTATCTATAGTGTATAGTATGTATGTATGTATGTCTAACAAAAAAAAAAAAGAAATCAGAGTTCAGAATTCTTCAAAAGTGAGGTGTAATTAGCAGAACATAAAAGCAGTTTAAAAAGAGTAAAGTGGCACAGGCACATGAGTGTTAGTGATTGACTGGGCTTTAAGTGGGAGTCCCTGGAGTGAAGCACTTTCCCATGATAAAGATCCTGAACTGTAGAATCAGCCATAAGCAGATTAGTACAATGGGATGAGAAGGCTTTGAGAGTCTTTAGCCCAATTCACTGCAGAAGAGATCGACTGCGACTTGTCTAGATAACTCTCAACGCCCCCCTCCTTCCCTGCCTGCCTGCACTCAGCCCTTCAGGCCAAACATCCCTCTCGAACCCCGCATGCCTCATCTGGACCTGATGCAGCGTGGGCCATGTCCAGAAACCAATGACACGCTGAGAACGAGTACATGACTTACCAGTGCTCACGCTGAGTTCTCCTGCTCCACTAACAACACTAATCTTGTGCTACAAATGCTTTGTCCTGTTGTCCTATCACCCGTTGATGTAGATAACAGGGGTGTGTGGTGAATTGTAAACTCTGAATGGGACATTAAAGGGGGCCGGGGGGTCATTAGGGCCTGTTAGTATGTCTGACTCTACACAGCTCTTCTCTCATGTCAGGACTTGTCGAGTGACAGTACATCACCTCCCAGTCTGCACTGTACAGCGCAGGGGCCAGGAATTCAAATGACACAAAGAGTTATTCAGTTCGTAATGAAGCCGCTTAATGAAACCATTGCCCTTGAAAGTTCTTCATCAATTTCAACCCTCCCTCCCTCTCTCTCTCTCTCTTTCTCTGCCGCTCTCGCTCTGTCTTGTCAGCACAGCCACGTGGCAGCTCTATATTAATTAAAGCCACCGTTTCCTGAAGTACTTAAGTGAGGTGTCCTCATTGATAATGAGCAGGTTCAAAAGAGTGCCATCCCTCCAAAATGACTTTTTAAACCAGCCTTATTAAGCAGAAAATTATGCCCAAATCAGCCTACAAGCTCCTCATTAAAAGCCACTGATCCTTGGCCGTGCGCTTGTTCGTCCGATTTTAATTAGGAACGCACGAGTCTCACCGCCGCACTAAACGCCATTAATCTTTCCTTTCATTCCGTCTCAGACGCCCAGGAATGCGGAGAGCCAGCCCTGCTCACGCTCGCAGCCTCCGCCTCCTGTCTGCCAGCCAGCCTGAGGGAATGTGAGCGCCGGCTTGAGCTGGGGGCGGCGTACGAGTATGTCCAAGTTAGGAGGAGTTTCTTTCATCCGTGTGAAAACCGAAACATTTCACAACACTTAATGAATTCAATATTCAAGTGCATGAAGTGAAAGCATGTCATAAACTATATATATATATATATATATATATATATATATATATATATATATATATATATAAAGCTCCATGCGAGACTAATAGGAATCAGTGAAAAACATTTGCTATTGTTGGATTAAAGGTTTTAATTAAATGAATATTCACATTAATCATTTTGTTGACAGCATTTGTGGCATAATGTTAACTAGGTTATGGACAGCCACTTACAACTGACGTAAATGGACCAAATTTTTGGAATATAATGCAAAACTTCAATTTATAAAAGCACTCATTAATTCTTCTGTTAATCTTGTGATTATTTGAGATGTAAAGGTAAGCAATTAAAATAATTGTGAAACTGAATTCCAGTTACAGTGAAATTTGATATTACTTTACACAGAAAAGGTTTGCAATTAAAAGTGATTTTTCACACTAAAATCATGTCAACACAATATTGTTTACATCTTCTGTCTATACCTTTGAAAAAGTGAGTTTTAACATTTTCATTTGTAGTTGCTCATTCAGATTTTTCTTAATTGAAAGGTGAACTGAAGCCAACATATACTCAAAACTACATTATATTATAAAGGTGAAAACTATGATTTACCTCCGGAAAAACGCACACTTGCGTTATGATTTAATCTGCTGCATGTGTTTATCAGTCTTTGCAGTGGAGCACACCTCTGCATGCCTGCCTGTCAGAATTCTGCGTGCATGGAAGATTATGGATGGCCAATTACATAGTTTCTGGCATTAATTAATGATGTTAACCGTCTCCCCCTGCTCCTTACAAAACAGAGTCTCTCCTAAACTGCCTCCAGGAGGGCAGACCGGGTGAGTGTGTGTGTGTGTGTGTGTAGGCGTATTGTCTGTAGGGTGTACAACATAATGTCCATATGTTAGTTAATATACTACAATTGCATTATTCCATATTTAAAAATCAATTTATGTTTTTTTTTTTCAAAGAGACTTTGTTAGCATGTCATGTGCTACCACAAAAGCTCTGATTACATGACAGTGGAGAGGAAATGTGGTTGAACTGGTGCATGTCTCTTTTTTTTGTTTCTATTCTCCTGTCATCTCCCCAAATTTCCCCCCACCAGTTTGGCGTCTGAGGGCCATTACAGAGATTAAGCTGAGGAAGTGGACTGGCTGCCCTGTGTGTCAGCTCACATACACTGACAAACTGGGAGACAACCACTTAATCTCTCATCCTTCCTCTCTCGTTCTTTTACACAGCTTTTAAAGACGTGGCTATAGCCCACCTGCCTGAAGGCCTAAAGCAAAACGTTCTCTGTATTTTTATTTCAAAAATAATCTTTAAGTTTCAGTAGTCAGAGACAGGCTCAATTGTCATCATTTGTGGCATAATGGAAACGGTAACACTTTACAATAAGATTCCATTTGTTAAAATGTGTTAATATGATCTAACAATGAAAAACACTTCTAAAGCAATTATTAATCGTAGCTGATTTACATTTACTAATACATTATTAAAATCAAATGTTGTTTAATGGACCTGAGTTCATATGAACTGTTAACAAAGGTTAATGAATACTGTAACAAATGCATTGCTCATGTTAGTTAATGACCTTATTGTAAATTGTTCCGTGTTACCATTGAGCTTAACTAAATTGTACCTGAAATATTCCTTTATCTGTGAAATTAAAAAGACCCCAAATAAAGATACTGATTCTGGATATTGCTGGTTCTGCTAGACTACACTAATATATCTTTATAAAATATCTGAATGGACCTTATTCCACCTTAGGACCATTAAACTCCTTTTCTTCGCTTCTCTGCTTCTCGGTCTCATCCAGCAGTAATTCTATAGTTTAAATGCATGGTGTCAGGTGCCTTGTGGCGATGGGTGAGGGTTCTGGCCTGCATGCCATGTTAAGAGCGTTAGCGGGCATATAGACGGGCAGCGCCGCCTTCCCGCATCCATGTCTGATTAGAGTAATGAACAGAGGGCTGGTCCGTCATGCCGCATTGTCCCTCACGTCGGCCTGAATCACATGGCTCCTCGGAACCAAATGACTTAGTCGGTCATCGTATACGACAAACTGGGCCGCAAGCAGGGGGGCTGCGATGATGTCATAGACCCACCGAAGGGGATCCCCTCTTAAAAATGCATGTCTGCACCTGAATACATGGAGAGACAGTATACAATACGGAGAAACAAACAAACACAGCACCAAAGGGACATAAAATAAGCTAATTATCACATACGGACCATCTGTACCCTCTAAATCGCCATTTCAACCCGCGCTCACGCACACGCAGGTCTACTGAGGGTCATCACAAACAGACGTACTACACTTTTGTATTTCCTTCCAAACTACCTCTACTGATTCTAGGGGCCTCTGACACTGCCTGTGTGCCTTCCAGTGTTTGCGTGTCTGTTGTGCATAAACAAGCATAAACCTGAGTGCCGTTTCCAGCAGTCCGCCCCCATCTCCCCTTTGTTGCTCTCGGCCTGTTTGCATCGCCGAAACGCACAGTCCCAAACATGTGTGTGCAGCTATATGCGTATGTACATAAGCGAGGCCAGAGTTGTGATGTGCTTCCTCAAGAGCTTAATGACTCTCAGCAGTGCTGTCAGAAACACTCGGCAGAGTCCGGCACTTAAGGGCATATGTTTTTCCCTCTCCTCAGCCGCCCGCAAAGAGCGACAAACACACACAAACAGAAGCTCCCAGCTACGGTAATGAAATCATTCTGCAGTGAACCCACGGAAAAGAAGGGCAAATACTGTAAGACGTGAGAAATAACTGTAACCCTATAATAAACAACTTGAGTTAGGAGGCTGATACAGATCTGATATCAGCAACAATATATGCCATTAAACAGGAATTAGCAATTAATGGGTTAATCTGAATTAAAGAAAATGCAAGTTGTACTTTCTCGTCAGAATAAAGTTTTATAATACACAATATAAACACTCAGATTTTCTATATATAATGCCTACCTTTTTATATAAGAAATGCTCACAAACAAATAAGCCATAAAATAGTTCAGCTGATCAGGTGCAGGACAATGAATGAAACATTTAGGAGTCATGTAACTTAATTAGTTGACAAATTAAATTCACTCAATAAAAATGGTTGTTTAGAAGCACTTCAGCTCGAGTGCATAGCTAATATATCCTAAAGAAGGCATGTATATCACAGTTTCTGTTTAATTTAAATTCAGACTGAAAAATGATTCGCAGCTCAGTGAGGGAGTCAGATGCAAATGGCTCTGAACGATTCACTGAGTGAGTGAGTGAGTGAGTGAGTGAGTGAGTGAGTGAGTGAGTGAGTGAGTGAGTGAGTGAGTGAGTGAGTGAGTGAGTCTGAATAAAATCGCCATTTATAGTGGGTACACACTGCATCAAATTTCACCTGGAAAAGTTGTGTGGAAATCATCAAACAATTCCCAAAATCGGAGGCAAATCGGTGCTTGTTCACATGAGTGACAATCGTTTTTGTGTGTATTATCAAAGACGCAAAGCGAATGTCACTCAGGTGAACAAGCAATTTCCCTCTGATTTTGGGGGGAAGAAATTGCTGATTTTTAACAGATTTGTTGCCGATGTCCATGAGATATTTAGCATGTTAAATATCTGGACCTGTCTGCGACTCAGTCATCCAGTGTGAAATGTGTTTTGACTGGAAATTACATTGGCGATGACCTACAGCCAAAGAGAGAGCAAGATACATGGCAAGGGAAAGTTCAGGGGAAGGAGTCATAGACTGCAACACAACATCAGCAAGCACGGCTTCTGCAAGCAACAATTCTCTCCTTCATAACTTCTTGTTTTTCCCTTTTTTTGCTGCAAATCATCGCACAGACAACTTGTATCGCAACTTTTTGAGGGATACAGGAAGAAATTCGGTCTCGCCCGACAACTCCTGTCTCATGTGTGATCTTACGCTATTTCCTGTATCTTCTCACGTGTGTTTGGTTGTGAAACATAGTTTGTAGACCAGGCAGAGATTCTTTCTATTAAAATGTTGCGCAATGTGTGATCCCTTATCGCCGATCCGTTGTGTAATGTGCAAACAACAGCAACTAAATGGTACACCAGTCATGTGTGAGAATAGCAGCGATCCAATGACTTTGTAGTGTGTTCCCGGCATAACATGGAAATTCATGGCTGTTTCGTGATTCTTTCATTTGTTCGCTGATCAGACATCTTGGCTGCAGGAAATAATAGAGCACATCTAATGGTATATTCTGATAAATATCTTTGAGGAGTGACAAAGCCTACTGCATAGGCGGTATAGTTTTACATAACCTAGGGATCATCATGTCAGCAAGTGTTGTTTTCATACTTCACATAAAAGTCAGTGTTGTCTGGTGGTATCAGTGTTAGGCACTGCGTTCTCAATATCTGTGTTCTGCAGCCATTTTCTGTGCCCGAGAAAGGACAGGTTTGGTTCACTAGTTTTGTTGTGGCCACCAGTGTTGGGGAAAGTTAGTCAACTTAAAGTAATGGGGTACAATATTGCGTTACTCCCTAAACAAAGCTTATTGAAAAAAATGTTTTATTGAATTACTTACGTTTTATGGAAAGTAATGTGTTTTTTGTGTACTTTTGCATTACTTTTTCTCACCTGCGTTGGGCTTGCTTGTTAATTTGTTTTCTTATAACAAAAAAATCCCAAAAAAGTTCTATTTTCAGCAAAAGTCCCTTTCACCTTTTTGTGAAAGTGAGATGAGTAAATGCATGCTCACATTTAGTCTAGAACTATAATAACCATCATGTTAACGTCTCTGCATCTCACTCTCAACATCGGGACAGGAGAGGTGTCAGCCAATAAATGGGAAAACAAAGTAACTTGCATTACTTATTTGAAAAAGTAACTCATAAATGTAAAAGTAATGTATTTCTTCATTTTTGAAGAAAGTTTTGTTTAATATTTGTATGTAGGCTAATATATATTGTTATAGCCTTTCTTTTATTTTCCCCTACATGTATCTCTTCACACAATTAACGTTCTGTATCATTTATTTTAATACTTAAAATACCACATAGGCTATGTTACGAAAGTAATGTAAATGTCTGACAATCACTTCATTAAAGGAGTAGTTAAATAAAATAAAATAAAAATTTTGAACACAAAAGAAGATATTTTGAAGAGTGTTGGTAACCAATCAGTTGTTGGACCCCATTGACTGCATAGTAGGAAAAGAAATACTATGGCAGTCAATGGGGTCCATCAACTTTCTGGTCCATCAACTACACACACACACACACACACACACACACACACACACACACACACACACACACACACACATTTAATTTTTGTGTTGGCAATAAAGCATGTTAAATGACTAATTCATGCCTGTGTGAATTGGAACAGAACTGTGTTGTCCAATCCATGAAAAATACAAAATTATTTTCAGGCTCTTGTGCAGTGCCACATATAATATCATTAATATTAGGGCACAGGGCACAAGATTTTGGAAATTGTGCTTAATATTTTCTAAACCAGTATTTATTTTCAGTTGAATTTTCTGATTGGCCCCCCCCCGTTCTTGGTCCCCCGTGCATTTATAACATTTTGGAATTGCCCCTGACCCCCACGTCATCCAAGATGTTCATGTCTTTCTTCAGTCGAAAAGAAATTAAGGTTTTTGAGGAAAACATTCCAGTTTTCTCCATATAGTGGACTTTAATGGGGTACAATGGGTTGAAGGTCCAAATTCCAGTTTCAATGCAGCTTATATAAAAATGTGACGTATATAGCGTATATAAAAATCACGTTGGAAAGGTCACGCAAGTTGTCGGTAGGCAGAAGTATCGCGGTAGGGCAAAAAAACTCCCTCTCATTTTCTCCTCCAACTTCAAAATCGTCCAACACCGTTGTTTTACCTTTTTTTGTGAAGGGCGTTTGACTTGAGCAGTACTTCCACCTACGTCACCTGCGTGACCTTTCCAACGTGATTACGTAATATGTGGCGCATCGCAGACCAGCGCAAGACAAACATTTGTGGCTAAAAAGTACATACATTTATTTATTTATTTATTTCTAGAAAATGACTGATCGTTTCGCTAGATAAGACCCTTATTACTCGGCTGGGATCGATGGACCTTCGACCCGTTGTACCCCATTGAAGTCCACTTTATGGAGAAAAATCCTGGAATGTTTTCCTCAAAAACCTTAATTTCTTTTCAGCTGAAGAAAGAAAGACATGAACATCTTGGATGATGTGGGGGTGAGAGTAAATTTTCAGGTCGTTTTAATTCTGAAGTGAACTACTCCTTTACTCAACTCTGCGCCCCACCCGTGGGTCCAATACTGCATCATCATAATCATTCAAAATATGCTGCAGAGCTGCAGTGGTTAAAGCGTTGACTGTGAATCTCGCCAGTAGGTGGAGATAAACGAGCGTCTTTTAATGAGCTCATGAGTCATCCATCATTAGCATATATCTTTGATTCAACTGATTCGTTAAAAACACGTTTACAAAACAATGGACTCATTCGCGATGGTAAAATAAAACATTTTCTAGAAAGCTGATGTGTGTCTAAAGTCTTGTGAGTCATTTTAATGATATTTCTTAATATATCTTATATACAAGATATATCTTAAAACAAGTTTAAAAGAGCAATAAATAAATAGACTATTACAGCGGTCACATTTTTATAGGCCTCATCCACAGCAATTAGACTAAATGAAGAGTGATTATGAAGACTGACACAGCAGCGCGCTTGTAACTCGAACTCTTTCCTCCTTGTCAGAAGCGTTCAGTGGAAGTCTTATGCCGGGGTGCACGCTACGCCGTTACGACACGACACACGGTGACGCACCCACCGGGAGTGACGACTGCTCATTTAACGCAGCGTGAGTTCAAGATCACTTTCTCCCCAGTGCACACTTGCTGGACAGGTACAAAGACCGAAGCTCATTATAAGTGATGGCACAATGCGAGGGGAATCCTGTATCTTTAAAGAACACCAATTAGTTATTAATAAAACACAAACGTTGAGAACTGTAGATATTAAATAGCTACACGTTAAAATAGGGTCATGCTCCTGTAATATGTACAAACATATTAATGTAGCTCATTGAAATGGGAGCGTTTCCCCTTTTTTTTAAAAAAAAAAAAAGCTGATTTAAGATTTTAAACATTCCCTCATAATAATACGCAAATAAGGTTAATTACATTTTATTATGCAATTTAACAAGTGTGAATAAATTGTCTCGCTGCACATTTGGATGCATTTAGAAGGTAACGGGACCGATGAGTAAAGGGTCTGAACAGTTGATTTAGCATTGCCTTGAGCTAAAGAAAACCTCAACATGTGCTAAGAGAATGTGGAAAGACAGCGGAGGATAGGCCAACAAAATATCTTAAAGAAAAAAACAATAAAATTAAGCTATTGTTGATGTGCCAAAGAATTCCTGTAACATAAGTAAAAGTTGGTGTAATCCTGTCTTGGTTAGCGGCACTGTTTATGTTTAATATGGTAATAAAAGGCACATGTTTCGTGCCATGACCCAAGAGCATGACATTTCTTATGTCTTCTCATTACATTTTTTTTTTCTATTAGCTTTCATAATTTCTTATTGTAAATCAAAGTCTAATTTACAGTAGGCTACAAGTTCATTATATGAAATGTATTAAGAATATAACTTAATTCTTACAATTATTTGAACGCGCAATACTTTGTGTTTGCCTTCTCTACTGGTAGAATTGGCTGCGTGCGTAAAACGATTAAAAACGATATTCTCTGAGGCTCAACAAACACCAAGAACAGTCCAAAACGAAGTGACATATCGATTCGAAGTTAGATCACTGACAAAGGTCTGGTTTGGTTAAAGAGCAGTGTGTGTGAGGCTGTCTTTGCTGGGCTCATGCATTAGCAGGCCGTTGACGACAGGCGCTGAAATCGTGTTAATAAGTGGAACGGCTAGGTTACAGAATACTACCGATTCACGGTCACACAGATACTCAAGGACAGGTCCCTTCGGCCCCGGGGCGCTTCCGGCAGCAGGCCGCATCTTACCAGTGAGGACCAGACACCTCATTTAAGACTTAAGTTCAATACACATGAGAATCGTGACACAATCCTTCATTACATAAATTTAACCCAAGTGTGCACTGCACTAGGCCCTGTTCTTTCATTTTGGTCATTTAGGACCATCGATACAGACTTATTTTTAAATAATTTAATGGTTATGAAATGATTTGTAAAAAGACACTGCATCCGAAACATGAAACAAAAGTACAAATAAATAAATAAATAAATAAATAATGAATAATTGAGAGTTTGGGAGAGAGAAAAAAAAAACAGAGATGGTCATAGATATATGTTTTAATTATAAAGACATATAAACAATAGGCTATACAGTATGAAACTCATGTCGCAACGAGATCAAATGCTTAGTGGGCTTGATCAAGTACTTCTTCACAGTTGTACAATACAATCAAGTGAATTGTGCAATAACAAAAAGAAAATATTTTTAGGCCAAACATTTGAGAATGTTACAGCGTTTTTTCCTTACACACTGATGGAGGTGAGACAGTTCAGCTTCCGTTTATTCATTCCTGACTAATTATTGTATGGGCAATTGCAGTAAATTGCATAGTTCACCAATAACGCTGAAAGAGAAAAGGTTTGAATTAAGAAATAAATCCTCCGCAAGATGTGAGCAAGCAACATAGAATTTCTTTATGTTTGTTTGTTTTTCACAAAAATCATCATTTTTAATCCTTCGCTCGGGGGAAAAAGGCTTTAGAAATTGAGGGGTTTAAAAGCTTGTTCCAGTAATACTATGTGCCTCATTTAGTTAACATTATTTGCTGTATTATCTAATAAATCTGGATGACACAACGTAGTTATTTAGACACGTAGGGGTTTTGAATCAGACCTAAACTCATTCCCAACAAAACCATTCGAATTCAGACCAACATAAGGATGAAGCAGGAAGAGTTCAGCTCGTGGAAGTCAAGGCTTGTCGTTGCAGTGTTTGAACAGATTGGACGGGGTCCCGGAGAACGAGCTGCATTTCTCCGCGCAGGTGGCCAGTGCCGTGCTCGAAAACGGATACACGGCCGCCTGTCCGAAAGGCGCGAGCGAGGTGGGAATCGGTGAAGTTATAGTCTGTCCTTGGTTTAGATAAGCCACCAACCGGCGCATTTCCTCCAAAGCCTGCGCCTGCATTAGGATGTAGTTTTTTGCAAGAAGTAAAGTTGCTATTTTAGAGAGTTTTCTCACGGACGGACTGTGCGCGTAGGGAATCACAGACCTCAGGCCGTCCAGCGCGTCATTGAGGTCGTGCATGCGTCTGCGCTCGCGCGCGTTGATGCTCAGCCGGAGAGATCTCTGCTCCTTCGGCTTCTTGGCGAGAGCGCCCGGGTGCTTCTCTTCGTCGAACCCCGCGCCCCTTTTCCGAGACTCGAGGTGGTCAAAGCCGTCGTCTTCGTCGCTGGTCTGCTCTCCGCCACTTTCGTTTGACTTTCCTGTTTGACCGGAGAGGAAATCCGCGGCAGGTGTGAGGGAGAAGCGGCCAGGACTCCCAGCACCATGGCCAGCGCCGAAGCTGAAGGCGGACTGTCCGTAGCGCTGTGTCAGGTCCAGCAGGGTGTCGTTGCTGATCGATTTCAGCAAGTTTTCTTCGCCGGCATTCATTTTGGAGAAAACAAATAAAACGAAAACAAAAAACGGACCGGATGGAAAACTTTCGAGCGCGCTCTTGAAAGCTTCCTTGCGCTGTCTTCTTTCTTTTCTTTCGTGGGTGTCCTCCAAAGGGCTGTTGAAAATGAAGTCACTTTTTGATAGAGATCTTTCTTCCCCTATCACGTCGAGCACTCGCGTAACGCTCTTCCGCGCAGACAGTGATGTTGTGTGCACTTTAGACGCCTCGTCTGAACTTGCGCGCGTTCTTGCAGAGCGTCTTGCCCTCGCCCTGGGCAGATTGAGACTGGCGCGCGGTTCTACAAGCAAGTGAGTAAGAGCGCGAGGCCCCGCGGGATTATCACTCTGTCCAATCAGGAGGGCGTTTTAATTAAGAAGATTAGAAACTGGCATGCTCCTAAATTCAACTATAGCAATGATAACTGCTGAACAAATGATGGCATAATGTAACACAGGGCAGGCGCATTGTATTATTCTGCAATACTGTATCAGTTACACCAAATTAACGCAGTAGCCTATTGCCATAACGAAATGGTTATTAACTAATGTTCAAAACAACTTGTTTTATAAGGTATACCATTTATCACTGAGTTCATTTTTTATTTAATGAACAGAACTTTAAGTCTTCAAGTCATTTTAACAACAGACCTTATTTTTTCACACAACCCACTGCTCTAAAAAGCCATAAGAAATGCCTGAGGGAACCAACAGAAGTTCTGGGTTAGCCAGAAAGTGACGTGATTTGAATAGCCTATAGGCAACACATTTTAAGCTAAGCAAATAGCAAACATTTTCTCTAGCTCATAAATCTTTACAACAATATTTTTTTTCTTTTTACCACGCAGGCTAAATTATGTTGCTTGCATCTGACCTGACGTGTGTCTCTTGCTGAACACGGAGGAAGTGAATGGGAGAGAGCACGTGCTGTGAGGGATTAATCTCATCGCCTGGATGAAGCCAACAATTCAGCTTCAGCACCAACAGCCAAAATCCAAGGCTGCGTTACCTACAGCAAATGTCAAGATAGCAAAAATCTTTAAAGATGGTGGCCTTTCTGGTAGTTTATAACACCGTTCTTGGGATTCTACAGTGTTACATAAACACGAATATAATGTTAAACCTATGAAACAAGCTGGATTATCACTCAACAGTTGTTTTAAACTCTTTCTAGAAAAAAAAAACATTCAAGGAGCCAATAAAGGGAAGATATAGCTCTCAATTAAACTGACTTAAATGCAAAGATGATGCACCGCCATCTTGTGTTCATTTAAGAAATGTACAATTCCAAAACATCAAGGAATTATTAGAGAAAATAATACACAATTAAAATCAATAAAACAATATTTAATGGTGAAAATAAATGAACATTTTATTATTAAAGACCCCATGTGGTGAAAATCAAGTTTTTAATGTTGTTCATATGTCTGTGATGTTTAGAATATGCTTTAAGGCAAACCATGAGCAAATTCATCAGTCAACACCACTGCTGAGTATTTTCTCAGTAGTTTATTGACTCAAAAATGCGGTTTGAAATCGCCCTTGTTCTTACGTCACGCCCTTGGTCTCTACGTTGTAACCAATCTCGTCAACGTGCGGGCTTTAGCATATCGTTAACTAAGAAGCAGAGGATCTCAAGTGAAGCTAGGTTATCCCAGTTTTTTCTGTTGATATGAACAATCAGGTACATTTAGGAATATAGTGGGTGAATTATGTGTATGATGTATATTACAATGTTATGATGAACTTTTCTGCACATTCTAGTTTCTAAGGATGCTGATTGTTAGAAGGCAGCTGTCTGACTCTGAGATGGCGAACGGGAACATGGTTTGTGTAACATTAGCAACACATTATTAGGTGTTTGATAACGTAGTCAAGCAAAAGGTTAATCCTATCAATTGGGCTACCGTTATGTGTCCGACGTTGTAGTGAGCGATACATAAAACGCATTACCATTCTGATACATCGACTTGTAGAAGAGCCTGTGTAATTCACTCTTCCACTTCTTCTGAATCAGTTTCTGTTTCAAACATATATGGCTGAATTAAACCAGTATTTACACTTGCAATTGTGCAGCGTTTACTACAGTAAAGTTGAGCGAGTGGATCAGGTAGTATGAGCTTGTGTGAGTGAGTGGAGGCGGGGCTAATTTGCATATTCATGGACTGCATATACTAAATGAAGCAAGGGTGTAGAGTTAGCCTACCTTCAAGCTATTTTAAAGTATAGGAAAAACATTTAAATATGTAATTTTGGTGATCAAAGATGAGTGTTAAGGGATAAAATTGACTACAGGGGACTTTAAAGCTTCAAACCTTAAAGGGATAGTTCACCCAAAAATGAAAATTCTGTCATCATTTAGTCACACTCAAGTTGGTCCAAAACTGTATAAACTGAATGTTTGTAACCAAGCAGATCTCAGCAGCCATTGACAACCATAGTGGGAAAGAAATACTACGGTAGTCAATGGCTGCCGAGATCTGCTTGGTTACAAACATTCTTCCAAATGTCTTCCCTTGTATTCGGCAGAAGATAGAAATTAATACAAGTTTTAAAGCGAGGGTGAGTAATTTTCATTTTTGGGTGAACTATCCCTTTAAATAATTTCCAGGAAATTCTGTTTACAAACAGGCTATTAAAACGTGTTAATTCATCTTATAGCAATGCTGAAGATTATATTTTAAAGTGGTTACATAATGCAGATCTTTCCTAATCAGGGTTACTTTAAAGGTGCACTGTGTAAATTTTAGCGGCATCTAGTGGTGAGGTCACAAATTGCAACCACTTCTCCCACCGCTCACCCCTCCCTTTCGAAGCACATAGAGAAGCTACAGTGGCGTTGTCGTCAGAGACAGCAGAGAGTAGCTAGCGCTCTGTAGAGCAGTTTGTCCGTTTAGGGCTACTGTAGAAACATGACGGCGCAAAATAGTGACTTCACTGTAAGGGGACCAGCAGTGTGTGTAGATAGAAATAGCTCATTCTAAGGTAATAAAAACATAACGGTTCATTATGTAAGGTCTTTATACACCACTGAAAACATAGTTATGTATATTATATTGCATTTCTGTCAATAAATCCTCATAAATATTACACACTGCATCTTTAAGTGTTAGGCTACTGTTATAGTTTTTATTAATATATAGATTTATATTAAATTATAATTTTTATTTTATTCATTTTCAAATATATTTATTTATTATCATTTTAAATGATTATATAATTTTATATTGATTTTTTAATACAAACCCGATTCCAAAAAAGTTGGGACACTGAATGCAATGATGTGGAAGTTTCAAATTTCAATATTTTATTCAGAATACAACATAGATGACATATCAAATGTTTAAACTGAGAAAATGTATAATTTTAAGGAAAAATAGGTTGATTTTAAATTTCATGGCATCAACACATCTCATAAAAGTTGGGACAAGGCCATGTTTCCCACTGTGTGGCATCCCCTCTTCTTTTTATAACAGTCTGCAAACATCTGGGGACTGAGGAGACAAGATGCTCAAGTTTAGGAATAGGAATGTTGTCCCATTCTTGTCTAATACAGGCTTCTAGTTGCTCAACTGTCTTAGGTCTTCTTTAAAAACACCATTTGCTCCTTCATTCCTGACACTTTGGACCCTCTTCAGTTTGCCTATCGTCCCAATAGCTGAAGATGCCATCTCTCATGTCCTCCACTCCTCCCTCACTCACATCGACAGCAAAAGTGGGAACTACGCAAGGCTGCTATTTATTGACTATAGCTCAGCCTTTAACACCATAGTTCCCATTAAGCTAACCGCCAAACTCCTGGATCTCAGCCTGAATTCTTCTCTCTGCCACTGGATTGAGGACTTCCTCACTGGCAGGCCTCAGGTGGTGAGAATAGGCCAGTTCACCTCCACCTCCATCACCCTGAGTGTGGGAGCTCCACAGGGCTGTGTCCTGAGTCCCCTGCTCTACTCTCTCTACACACATGACTGTTTGTCCACACACAGCTCCACCTCTATCATCAAATTTGCTGATGATACTGTTGTCCTGGGCCTCATTTCCAACAACAATGAGGAAATGACATCTACACCAAACGCTGCAAAGGTAGAGCTACTAAGATCATCAAGGACTCTAATCACCCTGCAAACCCTCATTTCACGCTGCTGCCATCTGGTAAGCGCTTCCGAAGCCTGATGGCCAAAACTGAGAGACTCAGGAGGAGCTTCTTCCCCCAGGCCATCAGACTCCTGAACTCAGTCACTTAACATCACGTGACTTCACGTCAGGATAAACATCGATACACTGACATTGCACTGCACTTTCTGTTCTCGTTGTTACTGTGTAACAACCTGTCATAAACCTGTTTGCACATTATACTCTTTATACATTTGTTAACCACATATTTATAAGTCTACAGTTTACTCACTGCACAGTTTACTTCACTTATTTTATTCCACTTCTTTATTTTTATTTTTTTACTTTTTCTTCTACTTGACTTGATTATTTATAATTCTACAGATATATATATATATATATATATATATATATATATATATATATATATATATATATATATATATATATATATATATATATATATATATATAGAGAGTACTTTTTATTCAATTTCTATTATAATTTCCTCCTTGTGTTTTTAACTGTGAATTTGCACTGTCCATGGAGCGGACCTGTTTACATTTCACTGCCGGTTGTATATTCTGTATATAACTGTGTATGTGACAAATAAAACTCTTGACTCTTGACGCATCTTCCTCTTTATGATTGGCCAAATGTTTTCTATGGGTGAAAGATCTGGACTGCAGGCTGGCCATTTCAGTACCCAGATCCTTCTTCTACGCAGCCATGATGTTGTAATTGATGCAGTATGTGGTCTGGCATTGTCATGTTGGAAAATGCAAGGTCTTCCCTGAAAGAGACGACGTCTGGATGGGAGCATATGTTGTTCTAGAACTTGGATATACCTTTCAGCATTGATGGTGCCTTTCCAGATGTGTAAGCTGCCCATGCCACACGCACTCATGCAACCCCATACCATCAGAGATGCAGGCTTCTGAACTGAGCGCTGAGAACAACTTGGGTTGTCCTTGTCCTCTTTAGTCCGGATGACATGTCATCCCAGTTTTCCAAGAAGAACTTCAAATTTTGATTCGTCTGACCACAGAACAGTTTTCCACTTTGCCACAGTCCATTTTAAATGAGCCTTGGCCCAGAGAAAACGCCTGCGCTTCTGGATCATGTTTAGATATGGCTTCTTTTTTGACCTATAGAGTTTTAGCTGGCAACGGCGAATGGCATGGTGGATTGTGTTCACCGACAATGTTTTCTGGAAGTATTCCTGAGCCCATGTTGTGATTTCCATTACAGTAGCATTCCTGTATGTGATGCAGTGCTGTCTAAGGGCCCGACGATCACAGGCATCCAGTATGGTTTTCCGGCCTTGACCCTTACGCACAGAGATTGTTCCAGATTCTCTGAATCTTTGGATGATATTATGCACTGTAGATGATGATAACCTCAAACTCTTTGCAGTTTTTCTCTGAGAAACTCCTTTCTGATATTGCTCCACTATTTTTGGCATGCAGCATTGGGGGAATTGGTGATCCTCTGCCCATCTTGACTTCTGAGAGACACTGCCACTCTGAGAGGCTCTTTTTATACCCAATCATGTTGCCAATTGACCTAATAAGTTGCAAATTGGTCCTCCAGCTGTTCCTTATATGTGCATTTAACTTTTCCGGCCTCTTATTGCTACCTGTCCCAACTTTTTTGGAATGTGTAGCTCTCATGAAATCAAAATGAGCCGATATTTGGCATGACATTTCAAAATGTCTCACTTTCAACATATGATATGTTATCTATATTCTATTGTGAATAAAATATAAGTTTATGAGATTTGTAAATTATTGCATTCCTTTTTTATTCACAATTTGTACAGAGTCCCAACTTTTTTGGAATCAGGTTTGTATAAATATGACTATGTAGTTTAATTTTTATTTCAGTTTTAGTTATTTTAGTACATCAAGTGAAACTACAATGGCAACTAGCTGAGTTTTTAAATATTTTATTTCAGTTATTATGTTATTTTTATAAAATGAAAATAAAACCTGTCCAACTGAACCAAATGAACAAGTTACTCAACATTACTCAGACGAAAACACGAGCTACTGCTGCTGTTGGAGGGAGAAGATTCTCTCTGCTGATCTATTTCAGTTTTCCAATTTCTGTTCAAAATGCAGTATTGAATTGAAAGCGAACAACAATATATAGAGATGACAATCTGTGCTTTCTCATATAATACACAAGGGGGCGCTGCTGTAAAACAATTCTGGAAAATATGCAAAATGCATCCTCACATTACAAAGTGCATTATCATTAAATATGGATAATATTAATTGCAACAAAACCTCTATGTACAGACTGTCTGCATGTGCGCACTGCACTGGGGATGTGGAATATCCAAAAATACAAAACTTTGTATTTGGGGGATTAGAATGTGTATAAATAAATATGCTTTTATATAAAAAATAAGGTTGTTTGATGTTTCTGCATAGCACACACAGCAGTTGTGCTTAGTGCTTTGAAAAGACAGATAAACAGATGTGTGGACAAACAAAAAGACTGACCTCTTTTATCTCTCTTGTTCCAGGCTATTCCCTTTGCCGGGGCGGCAGCAGCGTGTGATCAGTGGGAGATTTTTTTTTGGAGCAGAGGCGAACGTTTCTGAGAGTTATCATTCGGCGTATGATATCAGGCTTCGAGGCCCTCCGGCCAAACACCCGCCAGAGACGTCTCCTGCCTCTGCCCTAACACACCGTGAAATTATAGGGCTCCCTGGCTATTGTGAGAGAGGTGGCACATTTCAAAGCATTCCCATTTTGGTCTGTCTTCAAACCATTTTCCACATCAGAAAGTAGTCATCATGTGTAGTCATTTCGGGTATGGTGTTATGTTATATCTAAGTGTGTGCATGATTCCAACGGTGCGAAAGAGATAGGCTAACAAAAGCTGCACAAACCTACTCGCTTTGAACATCACAACCACAGAGCATGGTAAAAATTGTGTAGTAATGGCCTGAGAGTAAAAAGCAAATGGAATATAATCTCTCGGCCATGTAATAGCCGCTGACCTTCCGTCCACATTTCCATAATGATGGCAAACACTTTTCTGTGCGTGAGAGGATGTCTCAGCTCAGTAATGCAAGAAACCACGTACGGCACAAGCAACAGAATGCTCGCGCTTTTATTTGGTGGTTGCTAGGTGACTACTGGTGCACGGACCAAGAAGTCTGACAAAAGGATCTTATAATTTTAACAGCATTAATTCATTGAAGTGCCAGCAAAAACAACAAAAGCAATAAAGCAAAGACTTTCGGTTAAGAAGTTGTATTAGAATATAATTCATCTAAATGGACATTCTCAAAGTGTAGGTCACATGATCACAGTTATATCTGTGCTAGTGGAGAATAATAAACAACATTTGCTGCTCTTCCACTGCGAACCGTCTTGAAAATGAGTGGATGAAGCTAAAGTAAAAGCGATTTTTATGGAGATTGTAAAGACAACGTTAACTCTACGACCTCCGTGGAGGAAAATATATTTAGCAGTACAAAACAAAGCATGACTCGGTTGTGTATTGGCACGCTCACAGTGCAATTGATCCGCTGCTCCCTGTTGCCACAGCAACCGCAGGCTAGACTACTCCAAGGTGACATGCCACTTGAGGACTGTGAATCCCACTGAAGATCCCTCAGTGGTGTCCAGGGACCTCAAGGGGGCAGCAGCTGCCAAGAGCTGCATTAACAACCCGCACTCCCAGAAAATCCCAGAGTATTATATTTGTGACACTGTACTGAGACGGTTTAATTGGTTTCAGTATGAACAATTAGGTTTTTAAATATATGTGTTTAGGCAGGTGTAGACTGAAGGAGGCGAAAGATGCATAAGAAGGAAAGTGCAGGAATGCTTCGCGGACGTAAAACATCAAATTCGCTTGGTGTGTGTGAGCTTGTCACTCATCGCTCTTTGAACCTCTTGGATCATTGTAAGGCTTCCATTAGCAGCACAAGCTCCCTCATGTGAATTCTCATTGGAATATTTTAATTTTGGTCATTAGAGCGATGCTTCTCACTGCAGTTTGCAATTTCACAAACACGAAAATACAATAAGCTGCATAATGTGATTATTTCTCTAATGCGGCACTGCAACAGTGAACCGGGGTCAGAAATTAACCCGGGCTCATGGACAAAAACACCCTAAACATTAAAAAGTGTAGGGGGCGAATATACCATCATAGTGAAATCAGACACTCTTCAGTGACCTGTAGATGTCAAATAACTTTTTCAAATGTGTTGCTTATATGAAGTGAATCCCTGCAACCTCAGAATCTGACATGGTCGCTTCGTCAAAATTGTACATGGAGAGCAGCCATTTATTCAAAATATATTCTAACAAAGCATCGATCTTGTGTGTTATTTTCAGCTTTTATTTTTCATAACAGTCCTCATTTTCAGATAAAGATTATTTTTTCAATTGATTGAATATTTTGAATTAATTTTTAATTTTTCTTTAGCATCCTGTGCATTAAATGACAAATTCATCAATTAAATTTAAAATAAAACTGAATTAATGCATTCAAAATATTAAATAATATTTTATGGAGAAAAAAGCCCTTTACAGCAGTGATTTGGGGGCCAGGGCCTACTAGGCAGCCTCAGGATGACATCAAATTATTATATGTGACCCTGGACCACAAAACCTGTCATAAGGGTCAATTTTTTGAAATCGAGATTTATATATCATATGAAAGCTGAATAATAAAATAAGCTTTCCACTGATGCATGGTCTGTTATGATAGGACAATATTTGGCCGAGATACAACTATTTGAAAATCTGGAATCTGAGGGTACAACAAAAAAAAAATCAAAATATTGAGAAAATCGCCTTTAAAGTTGTCCAAATGAAATCCTTAGCAATGCATATTACTACTAATAATACATTTTTATATATTTATGGTAGGAAATTTACAAAATATCTTCACGGAACATGATCTTTACTTAATGTCCTAATGATTTTTGGCATAAAAGAAAAATTGATAATTTTGATTTAATTTTGTTGGGTATTGCCAGAAATATACCCGTGCGACTTATGACAGGTTTTGTGCTCCAGGGTCACATATTAATAATAATTAATATCATTAATATATTAAAACTATATGACTAAAATGAAATCATTCAAATAAATTGTTTTCCTTAAAACCTATTGTTTTTAAAATGTGTTATTTTATTGAAGAATATTCTTGTTCTTGACACTTCTGGAATAAAAAAATTAAAAAAACATTCATGTGATTTAATAATATAGTTCTTAATGCAGATCATTAATTTATTAATTAATATCAACACTCCCAGTTTCTCTTAATAAAATATACTGTCCAACACAATATTCAAAGGTCCCTATATAATATAATATTAAAAGAACTATAAATATAACTTTTGCTTTCCATTTTTGCTCTTTAAAAGCATGCCTATAAATATATTTATTCACATTTATAAATTTAGCTGAATTAAATAATTTACAAGTGAGAATAATACAAGCAGAAAAACGCCCTTTACAGCAGTGGTTCAGGGGCCCGGGCCGCAAGGGGCCTCAGGATGACATCAAATTATTATATTAATACATTATTATTAATATTATTAATATATTAAAACTATCTCACTAAACTGAAATCATTAAAATCAATTGTTTTCCTCAACACCTAGTGTTGTTATTGAAGAACATTCTAGTTCTTGAGGATTATGGAATCACAAATCACTATTTGTATAATATATTTATTAATGTGGTTGATTAATTTACCCATAGCAACACTTCCAGTTTCCCTTAATAATATATACTGTTCAACGCAATATTCAAAAGTCCCTATATAATATAATATTAAAAGAACTGTAACTTTTGCTTTCCATTTTTGCTCTTTAAAAGCATGCCTATAAATATATTTATTCACATTTATAAATTTAGCTAAATTAAATAATTTACAACTGAGAATTATACAAGTACCATACTGTATTTAGGGCAGATAGTAGTGGACAGTTTCTTATTACAACACAAGGTACAAAATAATGAAATGGCTGAAATCATAACAAAATGAACCAAGTAATTAATGTATTCCAAAGAATAAAATCTGTGCAAGAATGAACATGAACACACACAGACACGTGATCAAAAGAAACTCTCTCACCTCTCAGAAACACACTCATGAGATTTCACTCATTTCCATACCAGCACACCATCCCATCTCATCCCTTCTCCCTCGCTCTCTTTCCCTCTCACGTACACACACATACACACAGGAGAGGGAGGAGGAAGTTCAAAGCCTTCCTCTCGATGAGGATGGCGAGGGCTGCTTTGATCTCTCTCTGACTAATTTGAAGATGTTCAGTTTAAACCTACAGGGAGCAGAGAGACAGACTCCCATATGCTGCAATGCTGTACCATTCACTCCTGCACTAATCACATGCTTAGCCGCTCTTGAACGCACAGCCCCGCACCGACTGAGCATGCTCGACGGCGTCCACCTGAACGTGTCAGAAACAAGGTACACAATTGGCAGAGGGGCACGTCATTCGCGGTATCTCAAAGCTGTGCCCAGTGTGGACAGAACACACTATTACCATCTCAGCATCAAAACAGTCGATGATAAAAACAACAACTGCTAGCACAGAAGGCGGGATGTGGGCAAGATGGTAATCGCAGGCTGAGTGCAGACGTTTACTGCAAAAGAAACAGTTTGTTACACCAACATTTCATCAGATCCGCCTGTGACAAAACAAAAGAGTCATCTCTCCTGCTTCTCAACTCCAGCACTGCAGCACCATGCAGATTTTAAAGAGGGGTAGAGGAGGTATAGAAAGAGAGGGAGGGCTGCATGAATAATTGTTGAAGATATTTTTACTGTGACCCACTTTAAAGTCAAATTCAAACCTCTTAAAGGAGCAGCGCTCCGCTCCACTCCCAAACGGAGACTGCGGAAAACCGCGTCAGGTCAGGATCAGCCCAGTGTTTCCTGATGAAATTCACAATTTGTTCGAAAACAAAAATAATTACTAAATCACTCCATTTTTATTTAGCATTTTTCAGATGTCTGAAAGACATTGGTTTTGTGACTTATGTCAGAGCTGTAATTTAAATGTTTGTAAAATGTGAGGGTTTCATTCAAAGCAGGCTGCTGTGCAATTTCTGCCCATTTCAATTGTAGGTGTACAGTTTTTCATCTACTGCTAAACCATAATCAGAGAACCTCCATGGCATTTGTGATTGAAATACAAAAATTATCTGAAAATGGAAAAACAAAAACCATAATAATTTGTCTCGCATCGAGCCCTTGAACGCTATTACGACCATGTCAACTCTTATTCCTTAACGTACATACCATTGATCGGAGGAGCCATTTCTCCTGTCACACAAACATCTGGCTGGAGGCCCTGGTGAGTGCGCTGCAGGGGACAGATGAGCTGTCACTGCACCTGATTGATGAGGCGGTCGCTACAGGACGGTCACCATGGTGATAACAGGTCAAAGAGGCCATAGAGGTCACACTGAATTCATTCCAAAATCTACTGGAGCAAAAACAAACATATTCTGTGAGTGAACAAGCAGGTAATAATGAGGAAAAGGGTAAACAAGCATTTTTATTTTTTTTATTGCATCTCTGAGATGTAAAATATTATTGATAAATAAAAAATATGCTATAGATTTTATCAAATAAACACTGATAAGACACGGAAGAGCCATAAGGTTTTAAACTATTAGAATGTGCTTAACATGGATGTTTTCATTCATTTTTTTCTTTGTTTTACCAAAATGATCACTCACTACAAAGCCAAAAGTTCTCAGACCATAAAATGTAACACTGTATATTGAATATAAGGAAAATATCTTTAAAGATACATTACTATCATTTACTGACAGAAGGAAGAGGTTATTTTTTGTTTACTTATTTATTTAAAAAAAAAAAAACTTTTACAACGCTTCAGAACTGTGTCCTGCTGACCATACCATATTTATAAAAACATGCAAAATCAATTTGACCTCTGTCACTTAATACATGTTAATATCCAAATATGTGGTGGCAACTCAACAGATGGAGCTAAAATTATTGAACCCATCTATAATCTCCATTCATTGCTAGACTAATCAATATACACTCACCTAAAGGATTATTAGGAACACCATACTAATACTGTGTTTGACCCCCTTTCGCCTTCAGAACTGCCTTAATTCTACGTGGCATTGATTCAACAAGGTGCTGAAAGCATTCTTTAGAAATGTTGGCCCATATTGATAGGATAGCATCTTGCAGTTGATGGAGATTTGTGGGATGCACATCCAGGGCATGAAGCTCCCGTTCCACCACATCCCAAAGATGCTCTATTGTGTTGAGATCTGGTGACCGTGGGGGCCATTTTAGTACAGTGAACTTATTGTCATGTTCAAGAAACCAATTTGAAATGATTCAAGCTTTGTGACATGGTGTATTATCCTGCTAGAAGTAGCCATCAGAGAATGGGTACATGGTGGTCATAAAGGGATGGACATGGTCAGAAACAATGCTCAGGTAGGCCGTGGCATTTAAACGATGCCCAATTGGCACTAAGGGGCCTAAAGTGTGCCAAGAAAACATCCCCCACACCATTACACCACCACCACCAGCCTGCACAGTGGTAACAAGGCATGATGGATCCATGTTCTCATTCTGTTTACGCCAAATTCTGACTCTACCATCTGAATGTCTCAACAGAAATCGAGACTCAGACCAGGCAACATTTTTCCAATCTTCAACTGTCCAATTTTGGTGAGCTTGTGCAAATTGTAGCCTTTTTTTCCTATTTGTAGTGGAGATGAGTGGTACCCGGTGGGGTCTTCTGCTGTTGTAGCCCATCCGCCTCAAGGTTGTGCGTGTTGTGGCTTCACAAATGCTTTACTGCATACCTCGGTTGTAACGAGTGGTTATTTCAGTCAAAGTTGCTCTTCTATCAGCTTGAATCAGTCGGCCCATTCTCCTCTGACCTCTAGCATCAACAAGGCATTTTCGCCCACAGGACTGCCGCATACTGGATGTTTTTCCCTTTTCACACCATTCTTTGTAAACCCTAGAAATGGTTGTGCGTGAAAATCCCAGTAACTGAGCAGATTGTGAAATACTCAGACCGGCCCGTCTGGCACCAACAACCATGCCACGCTCAAAATTGCTTAAATCACCTTTCTTTCCCATTCTGACATTCAGTTTGGAGTTCAGGAGATTGTCTTGACCAGGACCACATCCCTAAATGCATTGAAGCAACTGCCATGTGATTGGTTGATTAGATAATTGCATTAATGAGAAATTGAACAGGTGTTCCTAATAATCCTTTAGGTGAGTGTATATGTTGATGTTACTCATTTACTGTAAATGTAAAATATATATTATACTACAGAAAGATTAAAATAAACATTTTGACCAAATACAACCATTTCAAAGTAGCCTACTTCTCAGACTGGAATATATAAACATAGGCTAGCTCCATTATGATCTAGTATGGCATAATGAAAATGTATATTGTAAGCTAAAATAATAATAATTTGTTACATTTATACAGCGCTTTACACATGGAAGGGGGGAATCTCCTCAACCACCATCAATGTGCAGCATCCACCTGGATGATGCGACGGCAGCCTTATTGTGCCAGAACGCCCACCACACACTTATTGGACGGTGATGAAGACCAGTAGGCCTATATATTTTATTATTAAGCCAAACAGTATTATAATTATAATTGTAGCAGCATTATCTACCGTACAGACACCTGCATTACCCCACATATGTGCCTCTATCGTACACACATACACTCACCGAAGAGAATGACAGACTGTAGTATGTGAGTTTTTTTCTATATGATGTCTGAATCGTTTTCATCCTGGCTACCATCCGTCTGTTTTTAATGTATGTTCTCTCTTTAGGCCCTGTGTCCACCAGAGCGTTTTCCCCGCGTATATTTCCAATCGCATTTTTTTTTTTTTTTTTTTTTTCGCCAAGAGTTGAAAAATGTTCAACACTAGGTAAAACCGGTCTCTCTCGAAGCCAACACGGAAGTGACTTAAATTGCAATTCATCGACTGGCCGCTAGAGACAGGCTCCAAAAGGGAGTCAAATCTGTATCTCCCCCATGTTAAAATGTCCACTACAGCAGGAAAAAAAAAAAGATTACAGCCTGGTACAAAAAGTGGTTTTGGTCTATACAGCTAATTTTGCCCTTCATGACAATTGTGAGGGGGTCATAGAAGACAGTCTATATATACATTTTTATTTATTTTTATTACTCATCTGTTTAAATTATATTTAGCCTTAAAGTTCTGCATAATTAAGGGCGTGACAAGTGGATTGCCACTACGGTCGAGCTAGCGCCCACAGCTAGGTGTTTTCAGCTGGCTAAAACTCTCTCTCTCTCTCTCTCTCTCTCTCTTCTCTCTCTCTCTCTCTCTCTCTCTCTCTCTCTCTCTCTCTCTCTCTCTCTCTCTCTCTCTCTCTCTCTCTCTCTCTCTCTCTCTCTCTCTCTCTCTCTCTCTCTCTCTCGTCCTAGTCATAGTGAGGTGTTCCTGCAGAGAGTTTTAGACAGGAGGTCAATATTTAATGAAGTGAACCCTCTTGTTAAAATGCTTTAAGTGCTCCTGTTCAGCACTAGAGGATGGTTATGGCTTTTATTTATTCATTTAAGACCCTCACTCTCTTTCTCTCACTTTCTTCATTCTCTCTAGCCCGTTCTCTCAGGTTTGGAAGAAGGGCCCTGGGTAGCCTATTTTCCCCAAGGAACGCCACTGCATCATTCCATCAAACACACACTCTCTCTTCTTTGGAGACACACACACACATCAAAAGACACCTAAGCACACACTTCTTACACCTTGCCTTATTTGGTGTATTATGAAATAATTTCAGTATTATGAACATGCCAGCACATCAACATCTCAACCTAAAAAACAGTGGGATGACTTCTCAAATGTTCTCCAGCAGATGAGAGATAAGGGATAGTGTGTGTTTGAAGTTGCCATGATTATTATTCTACAACAGACGGGTTGTGTATGTGCACACACAAGTCTGTGCGGGAGATCGGACAGCATATTTAAAGAAGTCATGCTCATCAGCAAAGTCTCCATAACACCCAGCACATTAATATTATCAGAAACTAAAAAGCTAAGGGCCAACTCAAGGAGATGTTCAAAAATCTCTGTTTTGCCAATAACTATTAATTAAACATCATCACTTACATCTAAAGGGTTTTCATCAAATATTTATGCTGGGAATGTTGAACCATGCCGAAAAGTGTGTGTTCAATGTGCAATAAACCCATGAGAAACCGGTGTGTGAGCACACACTCACATATATGTGAGTTAACATAATTTGAAAGGACAGTTTCTCTCCTGCGTGAGCATGTGTGTGTATCGGATCTGAATATGTAGGTCAAACAACCATATATGGAAAGCCTGAAAATTGCCAGCTAGCTTACGCTTGAGTAAACACACTCATACACAGCAGTGCTAAACCCATTCAACTAACAGATCGGATCTTTAAGTGTGGAAGTGTGTACCATTTTAGTCCTGCATTAAAACTTTGGCTGTTAGACTCCACAATGTTTTGCACTTGAAGTAAGCTTCAACAATCTTCAAATCTTCAAGACAGTAAGAAGCAGTGCTGATGTTGTCAACGGCTTCTTCACTTTAAAAATCTTCCCCCGTATTTCTCGCTCTCAGTTATCACTGAAATATTTAAATGAAATTCCTTTTTTTTCCTGCTGGTTTTTGGAACATCAAATGAAGTTTTAATTGGATTTTTTCCGCCATGGTTCGTGTTTAGAGATTTTATTCATCAGTTTTTTCATTTGTTAAATCTCAACCTCTGCTGATGAACCACACATATTTGTCCTCACAAGTCAGCGTTATCAGACAGAGGAAGAGAGGGGGGGAGGGATTTGGAGACAGAGAAAAAGGAACAGATTGAGCCAAAACAGAACATGTCAAATAGAACATCTTGGAATAGTGTATCGAAGACTAAATAGTTTGAGCTGTTTGACACACACATAAACACTCGAGACGAGCCATGTATGCTCCAATCTAACTGTAAATGATGAAAAAAAAAAAAAAGAAGCTCATTAGCATAGAGACAGGTTTAATCAAATCAGCTGTGGGTACAAATTAGTCAGTGAGAGCATAATGAGTTAGGAATTAATTAGAAACATAATGAGAATACAAAAATATGGGAATCCTGGCATCTGCACATTCTCCTCTGGTCACTAGACTCCCAAAAGACCCTCTGCCTCAACCTTTCTTTCTTTCTTTCTTTCTTTCTTTCTTTCTTTCTTTCTTTCTTTCTTTCTTTCTTTCTTTCTTTCTTTCTTTCTTTCTTTCTTTCTTTCTTTCTTTCGCCAGTGAGAGCAGGAGTTGGATCAGAGTATTGGAACATAATGAAGTTAAATATTGTTGAAATGTAAATGACTTTCAGTAAAAGTCCATCAGATGTTCCTTTTAATCCCTTACCAACGTTATATTTACATCTCAATGAAAAGTCATTACCATGGCATAATACCCATTATATAGTGTAAGGTCATGACACAGCTGTTTGCATTTTACACTGTGTGACAGAACATTCTTCCCAGAAACTCCACTTCATCTCCTGTGCATCAGCAGAAACTTCTGCATGTGTCAAGACACCTCTTTCTCTCACCCATCACAACTTGCCTCATTTGTGGTGTAACCAGGCTCCTACTTCTACTGACAAATTTGCAGGCTCTGAGTAAAAAAATGAGAAATGAGTAAAAGGGAGTGAAAATAATGTAGCTTTAGCCTTTATGTCTCATCATAATACTCATCCAAATCACATTAATCCTCTCATTTCATCATGGTACTCATCACTTCACATTACTTTATCACAGTACTAACAGAGTTGCCAACTCTTTGAGTATAGCTTGAGAATTACAGTTACTAAGAAAAAATGTGGTTAAATTACAGTTACTTATGAATATGGTAACGATTACAAAGGGTGTTACATTTGAATATTTTCTGATTTTTTGATGTGCACAATGTCTCCTGCCATTCAAAGGCCATTTAGTAAAGCGATGCTATTCTGATTCTTTTGTTTCCATTTGCAGCATGTCTGCTAATTACATCAGTCCACATTGAGTAAAAAGAGGTGCTAAAGTCTGATTTTGTGGTGGCTGTGCTTTAAAATTAAATTATAATCTTTATTCAAGTGATGAAGGCTTTTGAAAGTCTGACAGTAATCAGTGTTGAGTACTACTGTAAGGTTAACCCTGCCTGGTTTAAATCTTTGAAAATGATTGAAAACATTTGTTTAGAAAATGTAGAAAACTAATCAAAAGGTGCAGTGTGTAGTATTTATGAGGATCTATTGACATAAATGCAATATACTATATATATATATATATATATATATATATATATATATATATATATATATATATATATAATATTTTCAGTGGTGTATAAAGACCTTACATAATGAACCGCTATGTTTTTATTACCTTAGAATGAGCTATTTCTATCTACACACACTGCTGGTCCCCTTACAGTGAAGTCACTATTTTGCGCCGTCATGTTTCTACAGTAGCCCTAAACGGACAAACTGCTCTACAGAGCGCTAGCTACTCTCTGCTGTCTCTGACGACAACGCCACTGTAGCTTCTCTATGTGCTTCGAAAGGGAGGGGTGAGCGGTGGGAGAAGTGGTTGCAATTCGCAACCTCACAGTAGCTCTGGATGTCGCTAAAATGTACACAGTGCACCTTTAATAAAGTAATTGAAATAATTACACTACTTACTACATTTTAAATAGGATAACTTGTAATCTGTAACCTATTACATTTCAATTACACTACACTACAGTACTATTACAGTAACCTTTCCAGCACTGACAGTGACCTTGCACGGTATGGGGAAAATGTGATTGGTACAAACTGGTCCAATCAAGAGCAAATTAGTGATGCAAAGTCTGATTCATTTCCGCGAACCGGTTCTTTTCGGATCGTTCGGCTCAATGAACTGGTTCAAAAAGCCGATCTTGACATCATTATGCAATGATGTCACTGATGTCTTTTATGCTTTTTTAAAATAATTTCTCAGTGTCATGTTATATCAAGGAAACATTCAAATAAAGTTATCTGTGTCAATGCATATTTAAACAATCGAATAAAGTTATTTACGTGAGTGCATTTGCTGATTATTGCCTTTAATCCCCTTAAGTTAATGGTGTTTGTGTTCACAGTTAATTCATTTATCCTTCACGTCGGATTCGACTGAAAATTGCACAACTACAGGGACTGATCAACAAACACGGATGTCTAAAGTAGGCCTAGCCTATATAGAAAGGCCTAGCCTATTATATAAACTTATACATTTCGAAATAAACTTAATAAAATTACTTGCTGAGAACCGATTTAAAAGAACGATTCATTTAAAAACCGAACATCACTAGTCTTCACTGGTTTAATTAAAACTCGTCAATACGTGTGTTCGACTACATGCGGTGCTGTGCAGCCGAAATGGCGTATAACGTGAAAATACAGCAAGATGATTCTTGATGTCATACGCCAAAACAGTCTGTGCAGCATGTTGGCTTTTTTTATTTGCCATTAGATTTACTTGGGCAGCATGAGAGCGTGAGACATTACTCTTCACATTTTATCACAGTACTCCTCACATTTGATTACAATAAGGAAGCCGTCACTATAGATGGAATTAGGCTAGTACTGGACAGATTGTGTTTGCGAGATAAACTAGGTTAGCATTAGCACTGCTGTAGAGCAGTAAAACATCAGCCTCTGGGGAGGTGGTACCGTTCATAGTACCTGCACAGTGCTAGTTTTTGACCTTTTTTTAATCATGCTCTTAAAAACACTTCTTTATAGGCTACATATTGTTTTTTGAATAAACATTATTTGCAATGACCTTTTAGCCCCTTCCTAGTGCGATTATACTTGTGACTACTTGTACTTCTCACATTTTATAACAGAACTCATTACTGCATTACTCCTTACATTTGATCACAGTACTCATCACATCATGACATTACGTCTCACAACTTACAAAAAAATCTTATCTCAATTTTCCTTACAACTCATCACATTATTCCTCACATATATTCATAATACCCATAACATCAATATTTTATGTTCTTTGACAATGTTCTTTACAATTTTATCACAATTGACAATTCATATCACATACGTTCCTACATCTCCTCATATGGTATAGGGATAAAACCAGACACCAAACGAGACCAATTAATTAAACATCAATTGTAAATGCAAAATGAGCCATGCTGAATAATAGGCCGTGATTGTTACCGAGCTTTGGTCTCTCAAACAGGAGCGGGTGATCAGGCAGGTGGCTCAGCTGTGGCACTAACGAGCCACTAACGCTTTAACGAGGCTGCTGCCCTCATTTGTTTATGCTAATGAGTTAAAATAATATTTGTTCTTTTTTCAGCAATAGTGAACAAATGTGCCAGTTTCCCTCCTTCCCCTTGTGTTTGGAATCATGGCACAACAAAAGAACCAGGGGTTCAGAGGGGAGGCTTTTGTTTTCTAATTGAGCTAATTAGTTTAATAAGGTCAACTGGTTTGATATCAAGTTGTAGAGGAATCTGTAGCCTTTTGATATATTTAGATTAGCAGCGATTGTTCTCGGATTGGTGCAGTGTTCTGAAAGAAAACCTCTGGCTGTGTGAGCTGGCCAACTAAAGATGAGGCACCTTCACAATAGGAAGAGTGTTTTAGAAATCCTTTAAATTGGAATTCTGACCCCCGTTATAAGAAATAATCGCCCTTCTGTGTTTAAAGCAGTGTGTGTGTGTGTGTGTGTGTGTGTGTGTGAGCGAGAGAGAGAAAGAGAGAGAGACTTCACCCTCGTACAGGAGGTTATTTCTTTATTCAGACAGAGTGGTCTTGGCAATGGTGTATGTTCACCATTGAGTGAGTATTCAGCGATGTGAAACCAGCTTGCGTCTGCTCCGCGCTGATAACTTCACAGCAAAGAGATGGCAGCCGACTCAAGACTTCTTCTTTTCACCACTGCTCTTATTAATAAAGGAGGGGGGTGCTCTTTAATTGGACGCACTGTCCCTCAAAGAAAAATCCGTAACAATAATTTCCTGCAATATTCCACTGCAGGCAGAATTAATAACACAATTATACAGAGAGACACAAGCCAGATTCGCACACACACACACACACACACACACACACACACACACACACACACACACACACACACACACACACACACACACAGCACTCATTGATGTGCTACACTGGACACTAAACACGGAGTAAAGCAGTTTATTATGCCTCCTTTTTGAAATAGAGAGAAATTGACTCACAGGCTATGGAGAGAGCTGAGTCCATTAGGAGAAGGGGAGTTCAAGTCTCTGAGGTGGACTGAGTAAAAACTACTAAACTAAAAAGAACAAAATGAAGACCAGCATATTCTGCACTGTAAAAGAAATGAAATAAAAAAACTGAAACTCAAATGTTATTTAATAAAATCAGAAATGTCAAAGTGGTACCAAAGTGCCAGAGTAGCAAAGGAATTTGAGTTCTCATAACATCTAGCAGAAAAATGATGGGAAAAATATGGGAATTGGGAATTTTACATTGTGTATTCTTACTTACCCCTGCAATGCAACATTACAACTATTACAACATACAACTATTTTTTTTAACCATATTTTCTACAAAACTAGAAAGTTCCCTGACTGTGATATGCAATGATGTTTAAAAAAAAAAAAAAAAAATTACTGAAATAAAAATTTACATTATGTTTCTTAGGTAACACTGTCTAATAGAGACACAAGTGAGTAAACTTTTATAGGCCTTTAGTTCATTGTGATCTCACTGAGATCCTGAAAAGTTGTGTGAATGCCAAAAAAAAGGAAGTCACATAACATGCGGCACATAGTACACCGCTGTGATTGGCTGATCATGTCTATCATGCTCACAACATGTCACAAACGTTACATCAAATCCACGAGAATGATTCAAACTAGTGGAAATGTACACAAACTAATTACAAACTTGTATTTCATCCACAGTCTCATCTAAATCGTAAAACAACCTTGACTTAAATGAGTGAGCTAGATTTTAGTGACCATTCAGCTTTTTTATTATTGACACCATATTTACATTTGTTTACTGCACTCTAAAAAGTCAGTAAAACAGGGTCCACTGTACTGGAATTTTATACTGAAATTTTCTGTATTGAACTTTTTAGTTTTTCTACCGATTTCTTTTTTTCTTACAGCAGTGAGAGCATTTTTGATTAAGTTTAAGAAATGAGGACTATTAAAAAAAACAGTTGAACTGCACTGTAGATACAGCATTATTGTGGTTAAATGAAAGCAATGTTTAAAAATGAGAGATTTTGATGCAACTTGGTTTTAATAATAAACATATTTATTAATGTCTAAAATCAAATTCATGTGAAATATATATATACACACACACACACACGCACGCACGCACGCACCACTTGTGCACTTCTCTTTTAACTGTCATGCAGAGCCTGAAGAGACAAAGCACATCTCCAGCACAGAGCACATCACCTACATGCATGATTCTAGTTCTGTATCTTACAGTCATCAGGGCTGACGAGCTGTATTTGACAGCAGTCCCACCTCTCGCTTCTGGGCCGTGTAGATTTAATGTGCGCGTGAGCTGGTGTGTGATGTTTGGGTGAGAATGTTAATATATGTATGCGTGTGAGTGGTGGGTAATCTGAAGGGTGGGGTGGCGGGGGGTTGTTGTCACACTTGTCCTGCGTGAAGAGCCGCTGTAGCGTGCAGTACTGCAGCGATAGGCCGAGCTCATTAAAATACAGACAGTCAGAAACAAAAGCATGCATACACTCACTGTGGCGTGTTCCTGTGTGATAAACGGCACGGTCCCTCATCCGAATTAACCAGCCTTTGTAGTCTCACACACACACAAACGTATACATATGCAAACACTTGAACAAAAGTATACACTCTCGCACATGCACTTTAAGACACATTATATAGACAGTAAAATATTTTAACAAGCAAAAGGATATAAATGCTACCTATATATATATATATATATATATATATATATATATATATATATATATATATATATATAATAAATACATTTATTTGAGAAGCTAAATTAAATTACAAAAAAATATATATATGATATATCTTGAATTTAATTTTGTTGGCAAATAGTTTTTCTATATTATTTTGAGCCTAAATCTCACTTATATATTGTTAGATTTAAAACAAATTATAGTCTTAAATTCTAATAAAACAGTAAAATTCTACATTAAATAAATAATACATATTAAAAATAGTTCATTTGAATATTAAATATACAATATAAATACATGTAATAAATCTAAAATGCTATTTTTTTACTGACAAACATCAGCTAAATAAATCAATGACAAAGCTTCTGGAGCTCGCAACTAAGCTTTCACACTTGCACCCACATACAGCTACCTCATCAAGCTCTGCCACAGTATGTATATATGTTCTATGTATTAAACAACAGATTATAGCAAGCACATTTGCCTCTTCTCATTAATGTCTCATTTCTTCCAGTATTTTATTTGCAGGTTAACAGAGAAACCAATACAATCCTTAATGAATGCACTACTGGTTTACTGCACAGAAACAAAAAGCCTTCCCTGTCCTCTGTTCATACTGTGTGGCCAGTATATCTTATATGACCACTGAGAGAGCGCGAGAGAGAAGGCTTGTCTTCAGCACAATAAATATAGGAGAATGAGGGGTGGGGTGAACCTGACCCCCCTCACCACCACCAAGCCCCCTACCCATGCAAAGCTGGCCCCCAAGGACACCGCTGTGTGATTGGCCACCGTTGGGACAGGAAATCGAAGAAGAGCGGAGAGAAAGAAAAGGTGTGATTTCACTAGCTAAATTACCCACGGGACTGATGAGAGAAACAAATCAGCGAGTGAGAGTCCTGCATCAAGAAGCCAATATCACAGCACATCTTTTAGACTGAAATATGAGGCTATCATGGAACAAAATACAGCGTTTCTGTACATTGTCATAACTTACACGGCCAAAAAATAAAGCATCATTGAACAGGCATAAAATAACTGTATGAAGGGTTTTTTTTTTTTTCACCCTGTCGCTTTGAGCAAATCACGAGTGCTCAGGCTATCAGAGATAAACATTGGTGTGCCCTGAAACATGCCCCAATGTCAACCAACCAACCGGGACTTAAAGCAAGGTCACTCCAGCTCTTCTTTCACCTCTCTCTCTCTTTCACACCCTCCTTTACTCTGTCACTTAAATGCTTTGCAGTAATTTCACTGTATCAGAGCATCTTTCTCTAAACAGATAAATGATAGCCTATCTGGCTCTGTTCAGAGAGATAAGACTTTCATCTTTCTCCTGCTTTCTCTCTCTTCAGCTCTATCATCCGACTCTGAAAAAAAAAAAAAAAAAAAAAAAAAAAAAAAAAAGGAAAATTCTGTCATCTCATCATCGTCTAGTCTACTAGCAATGTCTACATACATGCATTAATGGAGTATTCTTTGACTTTTTTCCTGAAAGTCATGAAAATTCCCACATCATGTCATTTCTAGCACATCTCAAATGATGATATTCTGTGGTAGAAATGACGGACCCACTTTATATTACGTGGCCTTAACTACTATGTACTAACATTTAAATTAATAATTTGATACAATGCACTTATTGTGTACGTACATGTTTTTACATCGTACTTTTTTAAATATTACCTGCAAGTAATAACATCTGTAATTAATTTCTGTAGTTACATTTATAATTACACTGTTGACCCTTCCCTTACACCTAACCCTACCTTAAAGTTACCCACACCAGCACACCAGCACACCTGTCCCTAACCCTACCCTTAAACTTACCCACACCAGCACACCTGTCCCTAACCCTACCCTTAAACTTACCCACACCACCACACCTGTCCCTAACCCGACCCTTAAACTTACCCACACCACCACACCTGTCCCTAACTTTACCCTTAAACTTACCCACACCACCACACCTGTCCCTAACCCTACCCTTAAACTTACCCACACCACCACACCTGTCCCTAACCCTACCCTTAAACTTACCCACACCACCACACCTGTCCCTAACTTTACCCTTTAAACTTACCCACACCACCACACCTGTCCCTAACCCGACCCTTAAACTTACCCACACCACCACACCTGTCCCTAACTTTACCCTTAAACTTACCCACACCACCACACCTGTCCCTAACCCTACCCTTAAACTTACCCACACCACCACACCTGTCCCTAACTTTACCCTTAAACTTACCCACACCACCACAAATGTCCCTAACCCTACCCTTAAACTTACCCACACCACCACACCTGTCCCTAACCCTACCCTTAAACTTACCCATTCCACCACACCTGTCCCTAACTTTACCCTTAAACTTACCCATACCACCACACCTGTCCCTAACCCTACCCTTAAACTTACCCACACCACCACACCTGTCCCTAACTTTACCCTTAAACTTACCCACACCACCACACCTGTCCCTAATTTTACCCTCAAACTTACTCACACCACCACACCTGTCCCTAACTTTACCCTTAAACTTACCCACACCACCATACCTGTCCCTAACTTTACCCTTAAACTTACTCATACCACCACACCTGTCCCTAACCCTATCCTTAAACTTACCCATACCACCACACCTGTCCCTAACTTTACCCTTAAACTTACCCACACCACCACACCTGTCCCTAACTTTACCCTTAAACTTACCCACACCACCACACCTGTCCCTAACTTTACCCTTAAACTTACCCATACCACCACACCTGTCGCTAACTTTACCCTTAAACTTACCCACACCACCACACCTGTCCCTAACCTTACCCACACCACCACACCTGTCCCTAACCCTATCCTTAAACTTACCCACACCACCACACCTGTCCCTAACTTTACCCTTAAACTTACCCACACCACACCTGTCCCTAACTTTACCCTTAAACTTACCCATACCACCACACCTGTCCCTAACCCTATCCTTAAACTTACCCATACCACCACACCTGTCTCTAACCTTACCCTTAAACTTACCCACACCACCACACCTGTCCCTAACCCTATCCTTAAACTTACCCACACCACCACACCTGTCCCTAACTTTACCCTTAAACTTACCCACACCACCACACCTGTCCCTAACTTTACCCTTAAACTTACCCACACCACCACACCTGTCCCTAACTTTACCCTTAAACTTACCCACACCACCACACCTGTCCCTAACCTTACCCACACCACCACACCTGTCCCTAACCTTACCCACACCACCACACCTGTCCCTAACCCTATCCTTAAACTTACCCACACCACCACACCTGTCCCTAATTTTACCCTCAAACTTACCCACACCACCACACCTGTCCCTTAAACTTACCCACACCACCACTTTACCCGTATCCCACCTCAATATCAGCAAAAGTGTTTTGTAATACAATATGAACACAATAAGTACATTGTACTTATTTTTTGATGTAAGTACATAGTAGATTTTTAAAAAAGTTTTTGCATTGAAATGGCATGCTTTGTCTTGCTGATGCTGTGAATGTCATAGTATTTTTGTACCTTAAATATTCACAATTAAATAATATTTTAACATTTTTTGTTTAATTTGACAAAATGACAGCTTAACTGAAAAAGACAAACAAAATTAATCTTTTCAAGTGGTATTTACCTTGATATATCTTTATTAAATTCACACAGCTCATTTAATCTCAAGCTCTTCACTTACATGGTAAACAAATGTTTATGTGGCAAAAATGATGCCATAATGTATATATATATTTTAACAAATATTCAGTTTTTTTATTTTACTATTTGTTTAGATCAGTTATGTAAAATATCTACTCGATTTAAGACATTTGCATGTTCACGGTTCTCTGATGTTGGTCACATGATGTAGATGAGCAATCAAAATATTTCATCTTTTTTAGTAGACTAAGCATTTTAATTTGATTGTTTTTATTTTAAAATGATTTAAACATTTATGATTTAATTATTAGATTTTCACAAACCTGCTGAAGTTCCCTCACAAATGCTAGTTTGGGGAACCCTGGTTTAAATCATTATTGTTTAAACGTAATTATTCATATGATGCAGTTTTCATATTTTAAAATTGAAAGCCTGGGATAAGAGGAAAACAATAAATCTATACATAAATGGAATTTGAAATTAGTAAATATAAATAATGAGGCAATGATAGTAAAAATCAACCACTGGGACATAAAAGTCCCCAAGAGATAAAGCAGCACCCTTATGTCTGCTACTGTTTTGGCAATCCAATAAGCGCATTACAAATCACACTGTATGACACGGATCTAATAAACTTAAGTATGACATGTAGACTGTACGATGATGACACCTATTGAATCATATGACGCAAGTTATAGAAGAATAAAATGTCATCAGCATGCGCTAGTGGTAAACAAACAGAGCAAGATGAATCGCAGTTTGCCAATTGTGTTTTTTATGTGCGCTAAAAAAGAGGAGGAAGTGAAAGAGGAGAATATGGACGTAGTCATGGCTAGAGAAAAGAGCCCAACTTGTTGGCTTGCCTATTTTGGAAATGGAACTTGAGGTAAGTAGTTTGAAGATTTAGCGCCATGTTGATCAATACACCATTTCATTTTATTGGCTAGTCAGAGGTGGGTCGTAGCAGCAAACACACTGTGAGGTGATTATGCTAAACTTCTGACACTGTCAGAAAATTATTGCATGCTATCTTTGGCAGTCTTTAAACGTCTCTCACTGTACAATGTAGGACCACCATAAGGAGCCACGATTGGTCATCTTTCTTCTGGGACAGCCCAAAATCATACAATGTGTACCGGGAATTAGAGGGGTCTGAGACGACATGAGGGTGAGAGAATCATGACAGAATTTCTATTTTTGGGTGTACTATACCTTTAAGGGTGCATGGCGTTTCAAAAATATTAAGGCAATTGCGCTCTCCACAAAGCTCCTTTTCTTAGAAAAGCAGCTTTGCAGAGTTGTCATTAGAAGCAGTGCGCATCTGTGCAACCCAGTTAAAATCTGATGCTTCAAACCAGCAAAGGTCTTGCTATAGTTTGCAATGATGAGACAATACAATAAGAATTTCACTCAGCATCCCACTGTTCTTCCCTATTGTTCTTAACAAATGCTCTCCAACTTGATCTCTGTTTCTCTATGTTCACCCCACTCTCTTTTCCCCTCTCCCTATCACAGACACACACAAACACTCACACACATGCTTTCATATGTAAATCTCCTCGTGAAGCATCCAGTCTGAGCGCTGGTGCTAGCGTGCTAAATCATTAGCTCCACAGTGACAGAGAGTGCCTCGTATCATTACATCTAATTAGAGCCTTTCTGTTTCCTATCAATTAACAGAGCAATTAAAACCACTGTGGCATGATTACCAACTAACTGCTGACTCAGGGGCAGATATGGAAAACAATAGAATCTGTGGATACACGTACAAAACAAACAAACACACACACACACACACACACACACACACACACACACACACACACACACACACACACACAGTGTTGATGTTAACGTGATAAACAACTACCGTACCTACTCAAATGCAGCAGCACATTAAGGAAGCCATTTGTATTATTAATAAACTCTGATTCCACAGGATGATGTGCAGGGTGAGCGTATGCACGAGAGCTCAGTCTGAAATAAGGGTGGAAAAGTAGAGTTAACACATTTGAAGAGAATTCTTTTTGCTCGTTCACACCAGCACAAGAACAAATTTACGTGTGTGCAGGGCTGCCAATTCTTGCATTCAGCGTGAGTCGCACAATTGACACTGTTCTCACGCCACGCATTCATATTCTCATGCACCGGGAAAAAAAAGAAAAAAAAAATCGACATGGACAATGCGCAGAGAGATAAAACAGAGCAGATTACTTCTGATATGAAACAAAGTCTCAGTGTTCAAATTTTGTACGTTTTATTGTGAAATTTCAACAATAAGTACCGTTTTGGCTCTCTTAATGTGGCGTGACAGAACGCCGCAGGAGCGCACAAGAACTGATTGTCTCCTTCTCTTTATTACCAGTTACAGCACAAAATAAACAACACATGAACGAACCAGTACAACTTACTGAAATGTATCATGTCTCATGTAATCGCTCAACCAGTTTCAACTGCGGACACCTAATGTTACATTTACCTCAGAAAAGCCATTCAGTGACCATAAACTGTAGTTAGCGAGAGAAATGTACTCTAACAGAGTAGCATTTTACACAAAAAAGCACTACATTTAATCTAATACCATTAAAAAGTTATTATTATTATGACTTATTTGCAATTGTGTACAAATAAGTTGTTAATAATAATCTGACAGGCCTCCCTCATAGGTTTACAACATTGAGAATGTTAACATATACTATATACAAATATTTATATCCAAGTGAATCCATTTTGAATCAAGATCGAAATCGAATCGCAAGCTTATGAATTAAATCGTGAAATTTGTGTCAATTGTGAACTGTGAATATATATAAAGCACATTTTTAGTTATATTTACATGCATTTATATAAATGAACTACTTCATCACTCAAATTTGAAATTAATAGTGATATTATTATTTACCTTTTTGAAAATACTAGCTGGTCTTCACATTTGACAATTTTGACATTCAATTTTAAAAATGTTTTGACATCAACAAATTTGACATTCACAATTGACACAAATTTCACGATTATATATTATATATAAACACTGACAAAATATGAATTATAAATAATGTCCTGTATATAATTAAAATTGTATGCATGTGTGTGTATTGACATATTATATAAATGTGTAATAATTGTACAATATTGTATTTATGTGTATTTTAATGTGAATAATATTATATATTATTGTATATTTCAAACACCTATATCACGTAACAAGAATGCCAATATTTATAATTTGACAGGAATACATAGTATTATCAAGTATTAAAAAGACATTTTGCTTGAGGAACAAAACCTACATATATCTTGTTTCCATGGCTACTGGCTATATTGCTTGTGGACCATGATGCCGTGCAACACCATACTGACGGGAGAGTGCTGATTTTCTATTCTTATTCATTTATTTATTTTGAACGTGTTTCTGTAGGTCCACAAATCCAGGCCATATTTATACAATTCAAACACAATCCAAAACCTCCTAATATGAACTGCACTGAACTGTCTACACTGGACACTACATATACAAACATGACAGAATTGTAAAAACACTTTAAGTCTTCGTTCACCATCAGCTGTGAATGTGTGAGCGTCTTGGTGTTAATAACCGAGTATGCTGTGAAACTATACTGAGTGTGTGTGCTCATACGTGTGTGTTTGTGTGTCTGTGTTGTGTGTAAATTCAATGTGGCCTCGGGGTAGGGGGGTATGATTCAGCACCAGACACTTGGCACGTGCCTTTCACCCTCACACACACACACTAGCGCGTGCACAATAAATCCTCTTCCCCCCGAGTAGTCGTCCGACGGAGTGATGTGGAGGAGGGTTGAGTCAGGTGGGGACGAACATCCCTCCCTCCCCCACCTCTCCCCTCCATCACCACATGACCCACAAAATGAGACAAATAGAGCCGCTTCGCTCACTCACTCTCTCTAATTATGTTGGGGAGGTCAGAGTTCACGTGTGGGGGGTTGAATCTGAATTTTCGGGTGTTTGGGGTGAGATTTGGGGTGGTATTACATTTGGTATGCAGATCAACATAAGCGTGGCAGTTCTGTGTGCATCTGCGTGCACTTTCCGCAGGGGTTACCGGCTGTAACGTCTATGTGCGCCAGCCGGCCTGTGGAGGGACTAAAGGTTAAAAAGGTCAAGCTCCTCATGGGACTAAGACTGCACCTCATCATGCAAACATGAATATATATATACAAACTAATACGGACGAATGCGTTTCTGCTATTGACCTTTGCCCTTAACCAACCTTGAACCCAAAAGAAGAAAGACAGTCATTCTAAAAATAGAAAGAGTTTTCGGGGGTTGAACAGTTTGGACCCCATTTGTTCCGTTCAAATCGGTGAATGAATGTTTGGAGGTGGTTTCGATCTAACGAATTCTTCCTGTCTTGGATGCCGTGCTCTACGCTGGAGTGCACTGTCACCAGCAATAACACTCTCAGTGGTGCTGCGGTAGAGCTTCACAGGTTCGTCTGCTCGTGACACACTTCCACAGAAACACCGCAGAGAGGAGGCGCTGCCGATCTTCTGTCAGGACAGACCCAGAATCAGATCATTTCAAATCTGCAGTATGGGGGGAATATATAGATGTTAGGACTTCCTAATGTTAATCACATGAACCTGATAGGGATGTGAACCTGTTTTTGTGTAGGTCCATAAAGAATTCTTTAAGCTCACTGTCCATTAGAATAATCTTATGGATGTGGCACATCAGTTGATGCAAGTCTCAATTCAAAATGCTTTTTTTTCCCATTGAAACATAAGGTGGTTGGAAATCTGGTTGGAGTGCTGCTACAGTGCTAGGGTATTTAAGGGGTACCAGGCTGTCACTGAGTGGTTCTGAGTGGTTTTCTTTGTGGTTGCTCTGAATGGTTGCTTAACACAAAAGTAAAAAGAGATCACCCCCAAGTCCTAGATATGGCTTCAATTGCTGCCTCAATGTATACGCGGATCAGGCATAACATTATGACCTAATACTGTGCTGGTCCCCCTTTTGCTGGCAAAACACCCGTCAAGGCATGGACTCCACTAGACCCCTGAAGGTGTGCTGTGGTATATGGCACAAAGATGTTAGCAGCAGATCCTTTAAGTCCTGTAAGTTGAGGTGTGGCCTCCATGGATCAGACTTGTTTGTTCAGCACATCCCACAGATGCTTGATTGGATTGAGCTCTGGGGAATTTGGAGGCCAAGTCAAAACCTCAAACCCATTGTTGTGCTCCTCAAACCATTCCTGAACCATTTTTGCTTTGTGGCAGGAGCATTTTCCTGCTGAAAGAGGCCACAGCCACCAGGCAATACCGTTTCCATGAAAGGGTGTACATGGTCTGCAACAATGCTTAGGTAGGTGGTGCGTGTCAAAGTAACATCCACATTGATGGCAGGACCCAAGGTTTCCCAGCAGAACATTGCCCAAAGCATCACACTGCCTCCACCGGCTTGCCTTCTTCTCCTAGTGTATCCTGGTGCCATGTGTTCCCCAGGTAAGCAATGCACACGCACACACCCGGTCATCCACGTGATGTAAAAGAAAATGTGATTCATCAGACCAGGCCACCTTCGTCCATTGCTCCGTGGTCCAGTTCTGATGCTCACGTACCCACTGTTGGCGCTTTCAGTGGTGGACAGGGGTCAGCATGGGCACCCTGACTGGTCTGTGGTTATGCAGCACCATACGCAACAAACTGTGATGCACTGTGTATTCTGACACCTTTCTATCAGAACCAGCATTAACTTTTTGAGCAATTTGAGCTACAGTAGCTCGTCTGTTTGACCAGACCACACAGGCCAGCCTTCGCCTCCCACGTGCATCAATGACCCTTGGCCGCCCATGACCCTGTCGCCGGTTCAACACTGTTCCTTCCTTGGACCAATTTTGATAGATACTGACCACTGCAGACCAGGAACATCCCACAAGAGCTGCAGTTTTGGAGATGCTCTGACCCAGTCGTCTAGCCATCACAATTTGGCCCTTGTCAAACTCGCTTAAATCCTTACGCTTGCCCATTTTCTTGCTTCTAACACACCAACTTTGAGGACAAGATGTTCACTTGCAGCCTAATATATCCCACCCACTAACAGGTGCCGTGATGAAGAGATAATCAGTGTTATTCACTTCACGCTGTATATAAATACACAGAGTGCTCTGTACATCAGTAACAAATTGGCATAAGATTTTGAAACACTTCTGAGAGATATCACAACCTTGTCTTCACCTCACAACGATAGGCTTCCGCTTCACATTTCTCACCTCTCATTTCCATAAAGTTCAGAATTTCCCAACTTTCACCACATACTCCGCACTGTTGACAACCCCCCAATCTATTGCACAAGCTAGTCACCCAGATCCCACAGATCATGAATAGAAAATGTCCAACTCCTATCACCCCATGCCAGTAGACACATACGGTTGGGTTAGGGGTTTGATCAAATTCTTAACTCAGTGTATGAGTAATAGTACTGATGCTTAACATATTAAGGAATATTAAGGAATACTAATTAAAGTAAAACTAATCAGTGGAGAACTAAATTAAACTCAGGTCACTGAATTGGCATGCCTGTGCTAATTTAAAGTAATCAAGAGATTTGTGCTGCTCAAGCTGGAATGAGTCCAGGGAGTCAGCAAGAATATAACTGATGACATACATCTCTCTAGTCTACAGCAAGCTGTGAATATCCTTGATTTGGTGTTTAAGGGAGTGTAGTATACACAGTGAGAGAAGATGAGTGTGTGACAGATGGCCACAGCTCTTGGCACCACAGTGAAGCGAGTATGCGAGTATGTACCAGCACAGTGACCACCAAAAGTATCTGTTATGCAGAAATAATTCATCATATTATCATAATCATATTATATGCATCAATGCTTGCTCCTTTTTATTTATTGTAAAATGCGTTATTCAGTTCCATTCCTCAAATTTGATTGTTGGTGAATAACACAGTATAACAGCACTGGATGTTTAACTGTTTTTAATACACTGTGTCAAGTCAAAACCACTTTAACTTTAAAAACACATTGGTAACATTATTTTGATGGTCCTTTTTGACTATAGTCTACTCGACTAACACTCTGAGAGTTGGTAGACATGTAGGTGCAACGTTACTTATAGTCAACAGAATGTGTTAAAGGGACCATCAAAATAAAGTGAAATCAACACATCTAAATACCTGTTTTGATGGTGTGGGAAGTGTTTGTCACCACCTTTTGCCCCGCTAGCGACGGAACTGCTTGTGTGCGTATCGGCCCACTTCGAGCATAGATAACATAAATATAATAACTTTGTCTGTCTCTAAATCTGCACTAGATTACATTAAGAGAAAGACACATTGTAAATGTACTCAACATTTGGAATTCATCAGCTTTCTTTTAAGAACCACACAGATAATTTATATAATGAAAAGAGAAAAAATAGGAATCCATCCCAGTCCGATTGACATATTGACATACAATTGCAGAATACACTGGCACAACTCCAGCAGGACTAAAAACCAAAGAAAGCCCCAAAGACTGGTGCATGCATACAGAATTTCACTACAGTGTCAATAGAAGAGCACATTTCTGTGCAGTTGCATATCATCAGCAGCATTTCTGGGATATTTCTCAAAACCTGCATGGAGACTCTTTAGATTGTGTTGAACCTTTAATAGTATATGGAGGGTCAGCTCATCACGGGTTCCTTGAAATTCCATTTAGTAACATTAGTGATTTATAGACACAGAATTGCTACATCAGTCACTTGAAGCATTGCCACTAAAATCAGCAGTAGCTTATAAAACAGCCTTGAACTGTGCTGACAGAAAGAAGGGCAGAAGACTTTCACAGCACCTGTGAGTTAAATTATTAGTACCGACAGAAATATAGGTTGATCTCTCATCTTGACCTGCTGCTGTGTTTATTCACTTTCAAACCATCCTCCATTTTTCCTCTTTTCTTCTCATTGTATTAAGTGTGTTGTGGGTGCATGTAATGCTGAGAAAGTCTAGCAGACAGGCTAGTTGTCATCTACGTGTAAGGGAGACTGGGGGACATTTGAAACACTATTGGTAAATACATACAGTTCAAAAGGCTGAAACTTTTTCCTGAAAAAAAATGGATGCATTAAATTGATCAAAATGACAGTAAAGACATTTAAAATGTTACTAAAGATTTCCATTTCAAACGTCATATGGTTTTTGACAAAAATGTTAAGCAGCACAACTGTTTTCAACATTGATAATAAGAAGAAATGTTTCTCGAGCCCCAAATCAGCATATTAGAATGATTTCTGAAGGATCATGTGACACTGAAGACTGAGTAATGATGCTTTGCCATCACAGGAATAAATTACATTTTAAAATAGATTCAAATAGAATAAAAAAAAGATATATATTTCAGAATATTAATGTTTATACTGTATTTTTTATCAAATAAACGCATGCATAGATAAAATATAGAGATAAAATAGTTTTAATGTAAACACTTTAGACAGCAGAAGAAAAATACTGAATGAGCACAAAAAAACGAACTAAATAAAAACGAAATATTAATAAAAAAATGTATCCTCACTCCAACTCTGGTTTTCTCTACGCTCTTGACTTAAAGAGGCCAGCTGACTCACATCTATTCAATGAACATTTACACCTGCACACATGATTCTCTGCTTCTGTCTATCCTGTTCTGCAGGTAAACCTAAACAAATCAGTAGTAACTGAGAAAATGCCCTTCTGCATGTGATCTATTAGGAGGTATTCTGTAGATCTCCAAGCGAACGTTAAAGCAAATTGGAAGCGTTTCAGGTCTCTCTGGCAGTCGTATATTAAGGGGGGAACAGGGGGCGGGGTGTGCGGCCCTGGGTTCTCCCTAACAACATTACAATGAAAAGAACAGGCGGCGAGGAACGACATTGTCATTAACCTCTGCCGTGAATGTAAATCAACGCCCGTTCACGCAAATTACCCCAGTTCCACACAACCCTTCTCCAAAGACCCAGCCAGAAATCTCCTGGATAAATGACGAGGGGCCGTGGAGGGAGTGAACGTGCTGGCCTGTAAATGTCTCCATTGCTCTGTTTATTATTTTCTTGTTTCTTTTTAGATTTGTCCTCCAGCACTGTTTTTGCTTTTAATGTAACCGGTTTGGTCACGATTGAAATGCATTACTAATGTAGTACGGCGTATCAAAAATGAGGCTGAAACAATCGCATAAGGCAATTTTATATCATTATCCTCATCATCATCACCCAGAACACAAACATTATATCATTAGATTCATTATGCTCAGAGTGTCTCAAGCCACATTAGCGCGCCGAGAGACACGTTTATTCCGCATTGACAGTCGAGATGGATGGACAGCTGCTGTCTCTGCGCGCGCTCGGTCGGGACGTCGACATATTGCACGTCATACGGAAAGGTAACAAATTCGCCAGGACGGCTTGAACCATCTGTCTGTGTGTCCTTGCTTGAACAAAGGGGGTCACCATGAGTCAGGACGCTCTGCACCCTCCTATTGTCCTAAATAACAATAACAATTTTATTTTAAAGCTACATATGTACATTAGCTCTGACAATACACAAATTCAAAGCTGAAAGTTTGCAAAAGCTGTCTGTAAGGGGGAACAGTCATTTGGGGATGTAGACAGAACACAAGCATACTTTCAAACACTGTGAGCTATATAATTGGACAACACGCGTAGAAAATGGAGGCAGTTGTGTGGGCCCGTGCGCACAAAGCAAATCAAAATTTTCCAGTGAGCACGATAATCCCTGCACTGTCCTGAGGGAAAATGTCTCTCTCTCTCTCTCTCTCTCTCTCCTTCTCTGTCTTTTGAATTCATGTGAGACTCATAACCATCTGGCTGCCGAACAGATTAATTTTTGTTTGAATTAAATATGATCGTTTTTGAATCATTTTGTAGCACGAAGAAGGCTACCTCCTGAGAATGAAAGCGTACAGAGCCAAAATGATGACAGGATTTAATTCTTTATTCTCTTTTAGTGGATAAATGTCACTGAATTGGAGCACTGGACATTTACAGTAAGTCCTCAATGGGATACATACATTGAACTGGTTTACTTAAATATAGGACAAAAAATATCCAAGTCAAATAATTTGAATATGAAGCTTGATAAAGCAACACCCACACAAATGTAGGCCTAGTGTAAAATAAATTAAATAAAAAAAGATGCTCAAAAGGTCTTTGTTATTGGCAATATTTTGGAAGCACACCTCCAAATCTAAAATACTGGAGCCATGGGTCGATATTCAATTATGGTTTTCGATAATAAAGATAAACCAGCAGTCAAAGCTCGGCTTAAAGCAAGCAAAGTCGCCCTCCCACCACCCCACTGTTCCCAAAATACAGCCTTAAAACAGCTCTCCTGTAGTTAAGCTTTCCATCTCTCTATTCATTTCTTTTGCGGTGAAAACCAATGAAAAGAAGAGGAAGGTCAAATACCTGTCAAAGAGGAATAGAGAGAGAGAGAGAGAGAGAGAGAGAGAGAGATCAATAGTGAATTTGGTGATGCTTTTTCCTGTAATAGCAGCTAACGGTTGGCTGCAAGAACGCTGTTATTGTTACACTATACAGTATGATGTGTGTGGGTTCATTTGTGTAGGATAAATCACAGGTGTGTGTATGTGTGTGTCGAACGCATTTTCAGTACATAGATTGTGGGATATGAGTGTTTGGAATGGATGTATGTGTATTCAGTCTCTTGGTTCTTCCACCATTTTAGAGCTGAGCGCTGCTCTCTGCATACAGTATCAGTGCTTCCTTATTCAGGACCAATCAGAGTGTGTGTCAGATTAGGATGTTTAATCCTGGTGTAATCCCTCATCTGGTCCACCGGGTGCAGATAGCAGTGACTGTACAGACACACAGATGATCACAGAATGTGAAGGGAAAAAATACTAAATCATTCAGTCCAGTCAAATAAATGTTTATTATAAGTGCATTTTAACTTGCACTTAAAAAGCAACATTTTGTATTTTATAGGGTTAGAGGTGGATTTAATTAGCTTTTTTTGTTGTTGTTTAATGAAATTACGTTCTTTGCTGAATTAAAATAGGTAAAGTACAGTATATTGGCAATGTTGCATTGTTGCAGTGGCAGCTAGAGTCAAACTTCTAATTGCTTCCCTTAAAAAGCGATAGACGTGATCAAGCTTTTCAAAACACAAAGCAGGACAGACAGATATTTACTATATATATATATATATATATATATATATATATATATATATATATATATATATATATATATATGGTATTATCAAACTTCTCTCATCATGCTAGTAACGATTTTGGTTATAAAATAAAGCAGCAAATTGAACTGTCACAATCATAATCCTCAATATTGAAACAGCATTGGATATTAAACGTATACGTGTTAAAAAACAGTCAAAAATCCATTAGTCAAGCTGTTGGTTGTCATTGCACTAGTACAACTATTATATGTATATAACATTGAGAAATCAATGTTAAATGGTCTTCATTTTTCTGTATAACACTCACACACACACACACACACACACACACACACACACACACACACACACACACACACACACACACACACACTTTTTTAGTAATTATATGATCATTTAAAAATATATATTTTATTCAGCAATTGATCAAAAAATGACAGTAAAGAATTATTATTTTTTTAAATTGTTCTTTTGAACTTTCTATTCAAAAATCCTTAAATAATGAATTATATTTTCCACAAAAATATTTATATAGTTATATACAATATAGTTTTATAGTATAGTAATATATAATAGTATATATATATATATATATATATATATATATATATATATATATATATATATATATATATATATATATATATATATATATAATAGTAGTATAGTAATATATAATATAGTATAGTAATATATAATATAGTTTTCAAAATTGATAATAAGGGCAGCAAATCAGTATATTAGAATGATTTCTGAAGGATCATGTGGCAGTGAAAACTATGAAAAAAAAAAAAAAAAAATCAAAAAATTTTCAAAAAAAAAAAAAATCTTACCAACCCCATTTTGAATGGGAGTGTATCTATAGACAGTAAATAAATAAGAAATGTCCAGCATATATAAAAGTAGTAAAATAAAAATTTAATAAAAATAAAGATAAATAAATATATAAACATGAACATAAAGGTGCAGTGTGTATGGAAAATCAAATAAGACAGCTAGAGACATGCCCACATTGAGCCTTAGTACAGTCTTCTCTCTTATGAAAATAAAAGCTCACAATAAAAAAAACTTCCAGTCCTTTCTGTACCATAATATTATGACTTTAAAAAAAAATATTGCTTTAATTCCCTGCTCTTTTAAAGACTCAGGGTCACAAATATATGGCTTTTTACAAATTTATCATTACAAACAAAGAGACTTAATGACCGCCTGCACCACAGAATAGTCCCTCTGCAGGGGGGGCAGGTGTCTCTTCGCTGGGGTGAAATGTGACATTTGGAAACTTAAGGGGGGAGGCGAGAACAGGGAAACGCAGATGGCAGTTGTGCCCTGACCTCTGACCTCTATGTCCAGCCGAGGCTTCGACAAACGCATGTGCGTGTGTGTGAGTGGATAATTAAGTCTGAGTTTTCCGATCAGCAAGATTACGTCTCGCACTGAGGAGGCAGTGAGGGGCACAGGAGATCATGTCACCTCAGTGCCTTCAGCATTTATGTACGGTGAAGGACGCCACTAGCATTTACACTTAGTGACACACATATGCTATTTCTATAAATGAAACAGGAAGTCTTTTGTACATAAAGAATTTTTTGTGTGTCTTTGTGTGTATATGTGTTTCAGGGACACTTCAATGTGTTTTTTAGCAGTGGTGCCACATTCACAGCTCATATGCTAGTGTATAAATACACATGAACCAAATCAATGAGTGACTGCTCTGTGACCTGCTTCCTCACACAGACATCATGAGTGGAATTTAGAGGAGAACAGAAAAAAATGTGCATTGAGAGAGGCAGACATACCAATAAGATTTAAAATTACAGGCATAAAGAAATGAACATAAACAGGATGTGGGAAAGAGTGAGAAAATGAATCACTGCACACAGCAACAGCATATCCTGTATTTATAATTCACTTGTTTTTACATTTAACTATTATATATGCTCACTAAACTAAATTTGAACCAGTAAATGTCTGGAGATCTACTTAGTGGTGTTTGGCAAAGCAAGTAACACTTTTGCTATTGTCTATATATTAGGATTAGGGATTTTAACAAATAAATAATGACCAACCCCCTAGTAACTGCCCAGTGCATCCTAGCAATCTTTCAGAACACATTAGCTACCACAAAACAACTCACTAACTGCTCAGAACACATTAGCAGCCCCACGGCAATGGACACACAACCTGTAGCTTTCCTGTAGCTCAAACAATAAGAGCGTGGCGCTAGCAACGCCAAGGTCATGGGTTCGATTCCCAGGGAAAGCAAGAACTGACAAAATGTAAAAATGTGTACCTTTCAATACAATGTAAGTCACTTTGGATAAAAGCGTCTGCCAAATGCATAAATGTAAGCAACCACTCTGAACACCTAAGCAATCGCATATTAACACCCTAGAACCACCCAGAACACCCTAGCAATCACATAGCAACAGGCCAACACACACACAAAACACCTTGGCTGAATTCAGAATAACATAGTATATAGCTCTTACCATTTCAACAACTGCCTAAAAATGCCCTAGCAACCACGCAGTACATCCTAGCAAACACAAAGTAATGTTACAACAACCAAAAAGCAACACGCTAACAACTACTCAGAAGCATAGACTATAGCTCATATGCTAGCAATCTTTCAGAACACATAAAACACACTCTTTTATTCAGAATAAAAAAGATGGACAACACACCTTCCACTCTCTTCCATTGTAGAAAAGTTGCTGTCAAAACAAATCGGTTCCTCCCTCAAAATGTGGTCTCCACAAACTGTCAGTTAATGATTATCCTAAGTATATACAAATTATATTAATTTAAAATATGCACTGCTTACTATATAATGCGTAAGAAAACAAATGAAGAAAAGAAAGCCAACATCCCAATATGGCGCTGGCATCTTGCGCTGATTATGCAGACTCTGGCTAGTAAGCGTGAATTGGAGCTGCGGCATCAAGGCCCCGCCCACACTCCAGAAGAAAGGTTTACTGCAGAACAACTCATGTCAGTGTGAAATAAACAGTTATGGAAATGTAGAAATGAAAGTTCAAGCTTGAATCAGTGCCTCAGTGACTACTTTCCTCAGAGAAGCTATCAATCTCAGCTGTCAATCATGATGTCACACCCCTGTTTTTATAGCATCCAATAACTAACTAAATCCAAAACGAACACTTGAACTTACATCAGCGTTATAAAACACTACCTGACAGAAACCATCTTTGGAAAAAAATTATTTGATTGTTTAGTTTGTCTCACATCCCATTAGATTACATGAAGAGGGTGGGGTTTATGACCTATACTGGATCCAGCCACCTGGGGGCGATCAAAGTGCTTTGGCTTCACTTTTCAGGGCTTGTGCGGCACACTTGCTCAGATACATAGCAATGCCCATGCAACCACCAAGAACACACTAGCAACCACTCAGAACACCTTAGCAACGCCATGGCAATCACCCAAAACAGTAGCAAGATTTACACAGGCCAGCAGCACTTGTAAAAAATATAAAAGAGTTCATTCTATTTTGGGCAGCCATGTTGTGGACTCTGGAGGGACATCTGACTCACTCACTCCCCCACAGGTGGATGTATTTATAACACAACGGTGCAGAGAGCACAAAAAAGCAGCAGAAAGCAAACAGACAGAACTGATGCCCCGCTTAGAACTGCTGAGGCCAAAACTCTGTACTCTCGTCTTGCCAAGACAGCTTGAAACCAGCCAGGTGTATGAGTTTTACCTGACTTTAATATGGCAGATGGGGCTGGAGCAAGAGAAGACGAGGGGGAACAAGATTGAGCCGGTGGAAGGAGAAACAGACACACCTCTCTTCACTGCTCTCAGAACAGATCCTATTATAGAAGGCCAGGAGGATTTCCTCCCTTCTGCTGAGAGAAGTGAGGATGAGCTCAGGAGATTACCCTAACATTGACCTAAACACACACACACACACACACCTGGACACTATAAAAACACACACACACTTACACCAGGGCAGCATGTTTCAAACTTTTTATGTCGTTAAGGTGACTTTGGCAGAATCATTTCATCTAAACCACACAATTCTGAGAGAAAGTGAAGTGACAGAGAGGAGTCGTTTATGTCAGCTTGGCAATAAAATAAGCACATGGGTTTTCCAGTGAGAGTGACCTCTACAGTTAAATAGAGACACACACCGAACAGGTAAGTAGGTAGTCATTTCCATATGAATGTGTTTCTAAAGTAAAGAAGAGTAAAAAAACCACACACACACAGGAAAACTGGCCCGTTCAGCTAAATCAAACAGGAGTGCTCTTAAAGACATGAATAAACATGAGCTCTTCAGCCCAACAGAAAGAGCCGAAAGCACATCGCACCTTTAAGTGAAAAGCTGCCTGTTATTAGGACTTAATGTGGCAAAGTGAGTGGCCATTTCAGATGCTGCACTAAAACACACACACACACACACAGTCAGGAGACTGTGCGTCAGGAGCACGCTATCTTTCTGGGGACTCGCCATAGATGTAATGATTTTTATACTGTTCAAACCGTATATTCTATCCCCCTACACTGCCCCTACCCCTAAACCTACCCATCACAGAAAACATTCAGCATTTTTACATTTTCAAAATAACACATTCTGTAAGATTTATAAGCTTTTGTACCCATGGGGACCTCAATTTAGGTCCCCACAGTGACACGAGCCCCCATGGGTCTGTGTGCATTCAGGTCGAAGTCCCCACCAAGCTAGAAAAACATGTACACACACACACACAATACACAGACATACTAACACTAAAAATTACATTATTATTATTACAATGATATTATTGTTATTAATAGTAATACATTCTAAAATTAGAATTTTATAATAGTTAATAATAATAAATAATAATTATGCTATTATTATATATATATATATATATATATATATATATATATATATATATATATATATATATATATATACACACACACACACACACACACACACACACACATATATATATATATACACATTTTTTTAAATGTTGCCTTGGGAATAAACTGAAATAAATTTAAGCTGAAGCACTCAAATTATTAACCGGAAATAAATACAATTTAAACTAATAAAAATAAATGAAACCTAAATAGCAATATTTAAAAGAAATAATAAATAATAAAATGACAAAAATGCATTGATAAATGTCTAAAATTGAACTAAAATTAATATAAAAACAAACTCAATAAAAGTAAAATAAAATAGCACACACACACACATACACGCACACATGTATATACACACACAATTATTCTTTGTATTTATATTAATAAATGCTAATAACAATATTATTAATAGTTAATTGATTAAAATAATAATATAACTAATAATAATAATGCAATAATTGATTAGTTTCTTTCTGTCTGGTGATTTCATAGTATCATTATTGATGATGATGATGATGATGATGATGATGATGATAGTATCATCTGGGTTTATTAAGTCTTGAGTGGCCCTTGGCAGCTCCTGGAAAGAGTACACTCAGATCATACACGCACACAACGTCGAAACAAATGTGCTGAAAATGTCAGACTTGACTTTCAGCACCTCAGAGAATGTTCTCATGCACCTGTCAGGATGCGGTGGGTGGGATCAGGTGAGCGAGGTGAGACTAAGGTGAGATCTGAGGGCCGCTGGGCTGCAGGAAAGACCATTAGCACTAAGCAGCGTGTAAGCCGCTCCACTTTAACATGTTAGATAATACACAGCTCAAGAGGATCCTCTGCTCAGAATAGCACTGAGAGAAAGGGATGAGAGAGAGAGAGAGAGAGAGAGAGAGAGAGAGAGAGAGAGAGAGAGAGAGAGAGAGAGAGAGAGAGAGAGAGAGAGAGGAGGGAGATCTACAGTGTAACACAAGCACAACATGCCACTGGAAAGTTGTCACTATGCCACAATTTGCATTGCATTTATTATATAATATAGCCTCTGATTGTAGCAAGAATGAAATATTAGATTTTTTTCTTTTTAGTCTGGTGATTTGATTGTATCATCTTGCATACAACTGCATACAAGTTGCACAGTAGTGAACTGACCAGAGCATAATCAGAAAAACAATCTGTATTGAATTCATCCAAATAAAATTTTAAAAAGCAGAAGTTGAGTCACAAAATATGACGCCAAACCATATTAGCTACTTATAAAGTTCCATTTCAAATAACTTAAGATCTCCATTAAAAGAAAATATAGAATACAAAATATGAAAATTAAAAAAGCACACAAGATGTACCAAGTGGTTTACCTAAACTAAACTATTTACCTTTAGTAATTTTTTTAATGAAACATTCTGATCCTGATATAAATACAGTACCCTATCCATGAATAATTTACCTAAACTAAACTATTTACCTTTAGTAATTTTTTTAATGAAACATTCTGATCCTGATATAAATACAGTACCCTATCCATGAATAATTTACCTAAACTAAACTATTTACCTTTAGTAATTTTTTTAATGAAACATTCTGATCCTGATATAAATACAGTACCCTATCCATGAATACTGTTAAAACAAACCTACACACAATAACAAAACTCTCCTGCTGGGAGAACAGACCATCAGAACTTAATCCAAAAATGAAATGTAAAAGAATATATGCAAATATAACTCAATAAATCCAAAGGAATTTACCCCCATCCCCTCTTTCTCTCTCACCCTCTCTCTGCCTGTGGAGAGCTCGGAGAGATGGGTATGGTTGCTAGGTGACCGGTTGTGGTTGCCATGGCAACTTTAAGTGGAACAGCTGGTCCAATCAGCATAAATTGCGGGCAAGCAAAGGCAGAGCGAGGGAGAGAGAGAGAGCGAGAGAGTGAGAGAGAGAGAGGCTGCTGAAGCATGCAGGATAGAGCGAAAGAGAGAAGAGAAATAAGGATGAGTGAGAGGGATGAGAGAGGAGAGGAGTAGAAAAGGAGAGGCGGGAAGAGGATGCGAGATAGAAAAAAGAAGCAGAAGATGAATAAAAAGCCAGCTCGGAGAAACGGATAAGCGAGTGGAGAGACAGAAGAAGAAAGGACATGAGGAGACCAGCGTGAAACTCAGGAAAAGATAGAGAAGGAAGTCAAACTTCAGGCCACCATCTTCAAACCGAAGAATACTAATCTAATAAAGAAAATTGAGTTTTAATAACATCATGCCATTCTTAAAGGGACAGTTCACCCAAAAATGAAAATTCTGTCATTACTTACTCACCCTGTATAACTTTTCTTTTGAGAAAGTTTCAGCTGTTTTCATCTATATATTGAAAGTCAGTGGGTCTAGAACAACATTAGATCCCACTGACTGTTACTGTATGGACAAAAATATATATATGGGTGACCTGTCTCTTTAAGGTTATGAAGGAGAGATAAATACTAAATCAAGAGATAACAATATACTATAACAAGAGATTTATAAAAACAAGCTCCATTTAAAATCCATCCCAAGTCTACTTCACACTATTTACACATCTATTTTTGAGAGTGTGTGTTCATACACCATGAAGAGTCACTGGAGTGTGTCCTCTCTTGGGCTACTTGTGATTCTGTGGATTGACGTATGATTCATATTTTTAGCAAAAAGCAAAAACAGGAACATACCTTCATGACAGAAGATGATCTGATTTCAGATTTTGAACACAATCATGAACCGTATGAACCTACATAACTGTGTTATCAATGTTTACGAAGAAAAAAACACTTAAACATGATAACCATTTTTTTTTAAATATTTGATTAGCCATAAGAAAAATGAACCATTGAAAGAAATCACTCCTGTGCTGACCATATCAGCACATCTTAGGCAATCAAGGTTTCCACAGAGACAAACGAGCAGCTCTCCATGACAACAGAGTTGGGTAATGGGTTCAGCCATTAGAATGACAGGGAATTGGAGGCTATATGAAGTGTTTTAAGTTTACATTACTCTCTAGCCAGGACTTTAATAGGCCTGAAGTGGAAGAATGGACCATTTAAACACTACAACTAGGATTCGCTCCAAAACTAACAAAGCTGACTGATTCATAGAGACCCAGAGGGCCACAGCCAAAACCAGTCACTAACATCTTCCACTAATTCTTTTCCCCTTCGCACACCCCCAACCAACCCTCTGACCGGGTTCCTGCCAGTAAGACGGCCTGTATTGGAGCTCATTGTGTTTGGTTACTGAAGCACATGTGGTAGCAGTTTATAGCACAATAAAATGGCACAACAGCACTCACAAGCTTTAATTGGACATAATAGCCGTAAATAATTCTGATCATTTCACACCTTCTCCCAGATACAGAGTGGAAATTATTTATCAGCTTGTTTTGCCAACTATCATTATTCCTGTCCACACGTTCATGAACACGTGCACATTATATCTATACACTGTCGGCGGCGCATTTGTCTTATTTTGTTCCTTGTGAGAGTAGTGAGCGAGCGTGAAAGAGCGAGAGTGGGAACGGAGGTGCCCATCACTACAGACTCTCGGCACAATGAGAGCGGTGTTTTACAGAAGCACACGTGGCCCGCTGTCACCACTATAACATTTCACGCACCAAGTCCTGCGGTGCGGACCAAAGAGCGCCATCAAACACAGAATTTAATGCCAGGTCAGCTGACACAACACTGATTTATTTTCTGAGAGGCATGTAAGGCAAGCGACTCGTCTCTTCATATTTTATTCACTGTAAGACAAAAAAAAGGACATACTCTTCAAGATGGGAAATACACTAACAATCAAAAGTTAAAGTGCCCCTATTACGGTTTTTCGAATATTCCCTTTCATGCAGCGTGTAATATAGCTGTTTGTGAATGTAAACGTTCTGCAAAGTTGTAAAGTTGAAAGTGCACAATAAATAAAGTTATTGTCTCCAAAAAGAAAGAACTGACTCTGAACCGCCTATACGAGTCGTTTGGATTTCGAATTCAACTGCGTTACGGTTCTAAATCACTAGAAAATCTGCCCGCGAAAGTATGAATAATTATTGATGTATATTTTCTACCGGGTGTTCAAAATACGTTGTTTTGTATATTGTGTACGTTTCCGGCTAACTCACGTTATTACGGTCTTACTGAAATACTTCTGCTAATCAGCTGTGGGCCAATATTGCCTAAAACTGTGTTTATTAATGCAGATTGTCTGTCGTTCAATACGAAAGATAACGGACGGAGCAAGATTTGATCAGTCATTCACGTTAGTGCTGGGCTAACGTATGTGCTGTTATTGATACAGTTCCCGCATGTGCACCGCAATAAATTAGAAATACACACATGGGTTTGTTGATGGACATACACTTGTTAATGCTGATGGTGAGGAATTACAGTTGCAAAATCTCATAAATGTACCTCAAAATGAGTAGCGTATAATTGAGAAATGTCCTGCTCAAATCGTCCTTGCAATGGAGTTTTGGGTTGAATAACTAGTTCTTCCAATGCTTCATCATCGGACTCGTGCTCGGGTCGCCATCATTGTTAGAGTCTGTACAGTGTGTACAATCGCTGAACTTTAGGAACGTTTGTTTCTTGTAAGCGGTAGACCAATCACAACAGACCGGGCCATCTGGCCAATCAAAGCAGAGTATGTTCGCGGAAAGGAGGGATTTAAAGAGGCCGCTTCATCCGTCGAGTCGTTTGAGAATCATTGAAAAATGTGGTGATGTGCAATCTATATTATGAGAAAATGAAAATGTTTTTTGACCTTAGGAGCCTTTAAAATAGCATAATAGGGGCATATCGAAAATAGAGTAAAAACAGTAACATTGTGAAATATTATTACTGTCAGATCTGCTTCTGCATCTTGTGCTCTGTGGGACTTTTATACTCAAAAGGTACTTATTTGGATCTCTCATCTCTGCCTGCCATCTTTGATTCCCCTATTCCGTGACAATTAAAATGTATTGTTACAATAAATGTATTCCTTTAATGGCAAAGCTGAATTTTATTCTAATATGCTGATTTGGTGCTCAAGAAACAATTTCTTATCATTACTGATGTTAAAAACAGTTGTGCTGATTAATATTTTTGTGGAAATAATTTTTTCAGGATTCTTTTAAGAAATTGAAAGGTTGTTTGGTCAGTTTAATGCATTCAATGCAAAAAAAAAAAAATGATGCGATGAAATTTGAGTACAGCTTTACATAAATGACACATTTTGACGTTTAAGAGGAAACGTCACGTTTTTGTACACGTTCCAGACTATAGACCTTATTCAGAGCAGCACCATACAGGTATGAAAGCGAGGCTGTGATGGATAGACTTTATCTAGAAGTCTAGATGGATAGACTTCCGCTGTAAAAAGCTGTATTAAGCTCCTAGAGCCCTCCTAGTTTTTTGTCAACTGAAATTTCTTGGAAAGATATTGTTTCGTCAGCAGAACAATCCAAAAACAAATTAAATCACAGTACAACCCACTTAACACAGCCTTGCTTTCATTACAGTTAAAAATCAAAGATGGCGCTGCTGTGAATAAGGTCTATAGACCCTTTTTCAGTTAGTAAACATTGTGATGATTTTTGTGGGCGGAGCTTAGCTGGAGGCAGAACGATTCCCCTGATCACTTCACTAACGCTAGCCAGCAAGTTTTTTTTTTTTTTTAAGTGAGTTTGTTTTTAAACAATGACTGTAGTAATTTTATCTGAATATGTAAGGTCACACTCTGTCCGTGACTGTGTTATTTTAAAAAGTTAACCTTAACGGACGGAACCAGATTGACCGACCCGTACACGCTCACTCAATGGATGGACAATCTGACAGGATTACCTCCGGTTGAGTGGCCTGGCTTCTACACCCAGGGCCGGCCCGCGTCATAGGCAAATGCTTATTTTTACCTTAAACTTTATGCAAGCAGCTGTTCTGGGTACTTAGTGTGATTTTGTAAAAAATCATGTCAGTTTTTTATAAACAAATATAAATTTTTTAATAGCCTAATGTTTTTACTCTACAGTTTTAAGGGGATATATGGCATTTTTAAAATGTATTTGCCGAAATTAGTAATTATATTTATATACAGGTTTATTTAAAATAGCATAATTTTATGTAAAATTCACATTAAATATCTAAATTTCTCAGTTTACTTCATGGTGAAAAAAATGAATGTGCATAGTTTAGATTGTTAGATGCCTATAACTAAATGGACACGTACAAGACTTAAAATACAAAGATTTAACAGATGAGTTTTGAGTCGTACGATCCGAAGTTCTGCCTAGCCAGCGCCTGGCACACTCACTTCAGTACGCTCGTTTTATTGCGTTTAACCACAGCTGTCGTCGTTTTTGGTCTGGCAATAGCAGCAGGCATTCGGTAAAATTTCAATTTGGAGCCTGTACTCGTCGATTCTGCCACCCAAAAACTCAACAAGATGACATTTTGAGCTCCAACTCTGTGCTGGTTTGTATTGGCCGCCTCCAGTTTTCTCTTTATTTTGCATCCAGCTAACCCTGTGACGTAATTGTGACGTCTGCGCAAAAAGTAGGCCCGATATACTCATGGTGAAGTTCTTTTTCGCTTAGGGGTAAAAAGAAATATATGTGAGCAGTGGTATACTATTAGCAAACATCTCGACGCCATCCATCTGCTGAGAGAGACATTTAGATGAATATGTGAATATGTGCTGCGTGCTTCCCTCTTAATAAAAACAACAACAATAAAAATAACAGCGGTGAGAAAACAACAGTTAAGAAAGCACCTGATCATAGCGACATGAATACGTTTGCACCAGCTCTGCAATTCAGCAGTCCAGTCAAGTCACGTCATATTTATTTAAATAACACTATATGCAATAGATGCAAAGCTTTACTCAAAGATTTACAGTATTAAACATGAAACGGTGTCAGTGTCTCTTTCAAGTAGAATTACAACTTCTATTTCTAAAGCAGCTCTCCAGTGTGTTCATGTTTTTACTCGTGGGTGTCTGACCTTGACGGACTGAACAAAAGAAAAAAAAGAAATAAGAAAATCTCCACGGTACGAAATCGCCACGGACCAAATATTCCAGAATATTTGCGTTGTTAAGCTGTTTCGAACTCCAGAAATGAACACCCAATGAACTTTGTTTTGGTCTGCTTTTGTTCGAAATGACCCAGTCACACCAGTTCGTTCTTTGATTCCACTTCGGGCCACTATATTTGGATCTTGCCAGGTGCATGAGGTGACTTTTTTTGTTTAGCATATGTCTGGGGCCAATCAGATCACATCAGGTTCAGATTGAAATGATTAAATTTCTCCTGATAAGACCACGTTAGAATTAAAGAGATAGTACAACCAAAAATCTAAATTGTGTCATAATTTAGGCTAGTCACCCTCACGTTGTCCCAAATTTGTATGACTTTCTTTCTTTTGTGAAATATAAAAGACATTTAGCATTTTTATATCAAAACTGTTAAGTCATTCAGGTTTGGAACGACATGAGTGTGAGTGAATA